>JAJEKV010000041.1:9197017-9642402 GCA_021234155.1 Isoetes taiwanensis
TTCGTTCTTGATCAAGCAGATTTCCAAATATGTAAAATAAAGGCAGGACAATGGGCGAGAAGAAGAGGCTGTAACAGAAACCACAGACATGGGTCAGCAACCAAATGGCCGGAAACCGCCTCGGCTATGCCAGATCTTGACAAGTACAGAAGAGAGGATAAGAAAAAAGGAGGAAACGAAATTAGAGAGCATGCTCGAATGATTGCACACAGCCAAATCCAGAGCGGCATTGAAAACCCCTTGTGCTACAAAACCAATTGTATAATCTGCCATCTTCCATGGAAAGATTCGATTCCACAATGCACCAAGATTTGTGCTGCTCCATAGCCAACTGCATGTATCAATAGCAACCGAGAAAATCCATGCAGTTAATCGAAACCTCCATCCATACATGAGCAGAGCCCCCAAGGAAATTAAACCACAAAAAACACCAGCAAACCATAAGAGGATCTTCAAAAAACACGGTATGAAAAGTCAGCTCGAGGAACGTCCGAGCATGCAAGATAGTAGTTGGTGCACATGAAATGGCATGCACCATCAGAAACGAAAATGAATCAGAAAGAAAACGGATTTTGGATAGGAAGAAAAGCAGGAGGGGATGAAGACAGGTCGGATGGGCTGAAATGACGCCGAAGTATCGAGGATAAGCAGGGAGGATAGGCAAGAAAGCAAGGGACAACTGAGAGTATGAATAAGCCACGAGAGGAGAAGAAGAGCTGCTGTGAGAAGACGCCGATAACCGAGCCAAAATGAAAATGGCCTAATATGGGCGCTCGTCCCTTCCCAGAATGGCGATCCGATGGCTCGGATCGATGGGATTAAGTGCTTTTGGATGAAATAAATTTCTCTCCCCTTATAGTTGCCAAATTGCATGTTATTCCTTTTAAATATTTGCATAGGCAATGATTTTCATTGAAACCTCAAGATTCAAGTTAAGCAATATTATTAAGTGCTTTTGGATGTGGTAGAATAGAATAGAGTTTTTATCGTCCACGGAGATCAATCGGCCTATGGGACCCAAAAAGGAGGCGCAACAAGCGTATTACTGTCCGAGTTAAAAAACCCCGCCCCGAAGGGTTTTGGGGGTAAAAAACCATGACAGGAATAAGATTGCTCTCAAACTGTACAAACATCTATCATGAGGGCTTCAAAGGAATGGTGTACTAGATAACATTTATTATTCGTATGATGAAAACACAATAGTTAGCCTGACTTCATATAATTTTTGTATCATCTCATTTATCATTTGACAATAAATTATATTGTATACATATGAACTTAACGGCATAAGAAATCTAAACCATAATGGGTCATGCAAACAAATGTGTCATTATTATGGATAGATGGTTGCACTATATAACCATCTTAGATTGGAGAGAGACATCGGCTATTATAAATATTATTCATCTAAATTACACGATGAAGCCCATGATTTGTTTTCCTATATTTAGCCATGTACAAACTTCTTCTATAATTTCGACTCCGACCAAGATGAAGATGGTCGCTCGTGACGATGACGCTTAGGGCTGCCGGCAGTTTTCCTTGTAACTTGAGCATATGGACTCCATTTTTGATGATCTTTAGTTCGTTGGAAAGCCTGTCCCGAGGGCTCTCTGTCAACATCAAATTTGTTATGGTTTTCTATCAGGTTAGGGGCCGGATTTGGATCTGTTTGATTTTGGCCTGTTATAGTATGGATGGGGAAGACAGATATTGCTCCTGCATCCAAGGCGGCGGCAAAACGGCGTGAGTCTACCATCAGTTTGGTGATACGTGATCCCCCAATTGCTGCGCAAAAAGAAGTGAATAATTCAGTTGGAAGCTCTTTGCCTTCGGTGGTGGCTACTTCAGTGGTTCTTGAAGAAAGGGATTTTCCTCCCTTGCAAGGCGCTGCGACTAAGGGAGCGGAAGTTAATGAGAATTTGCATCAGACAGGTACAGATTCCAGTCCTAATGTAGTTCCTCAGCCTCGGGCAAATGATAGTGCTTGGAAGTCATCTAATTCGGTTGCAAAAGTTTCATATCAAAGATTTAGTGATTGGCTTTGTAAGGATACATCTAATGCATCTAGAAAGGCAAGGGTAGTAGCTGCTTTACAGGTATTGTCTGAAGGGAATAAGGAGGAGTTGTCGGCAATTTTGGACACATTGAAAGCCCGATAGATTCAACTTCAACAACAATTGTCTCCAGATGACATATTTTACCAGTCTGGCTGTCAAAGTGTGGTTCAAGCGTCTGGTATTCCTAAATAACTATAATCCCCATTCTTTTCGCTCTGTCCATTCAAATACTGTAACAGTCCAATGATCTGATTTTGTACGTGATGTGACAAATTCCTGAATAATTCCACAACTTTTTTAGTAAGGTATGCATCGTACCAGAATCATGAATGCCAGACCCACCAATTCCTGCCCCCTGTTGTCCTGCAATTTTTCCAGTTCCATTCTTCCTGTCCTGTCCCAAGAATCCAGTTTTCAATGCAAATCCACACTTTCCTGTCCCCCTATCTACTGGCTGTCCCCTAATTTACCCATGTTCATTTCGCCAAGTCCTAGTCCAAGAAGCACTCACCATAACGGCAAGAATCTTCATGATCTTACCATTAGTGGACACAATTCATATTAGAATTAGTACTTTAAAACTTATAAAAAATACTAGTAATTAGTAAACGTGAAAAATACTTAGTAAAAAATGTTTTCTACATATACTATACCTAGCTCATATCAAGGTAATGTGTTGGATGCTTAGGATGTTTTCTTCTACCAGATCTGACGTCCTTGAAGTTAGGTGAAACTCTGGCGTAGTTTGTCCAATAATCCACAACTTTTTCAATCACTTCTTGGCTCAAGGAATCCTTTCTCTTCTTCTTTTTCCCAAGAGCCTATAATGCGTTTTTATTAGTAATTGCAACACAGTGCTTCTTAGCTCTAGACAATTCCTTGGATGAATTCCTAAAGCCTTGGCAGCTGGGTGAAAGCATGTAGCTAGGGGGCAGTTTTGCGCTGGCCAAGCACCCCCTAAGCACCCTCCACGCCTTTTTTTTTTTAAATATTTTTAAAATTCGTTTCCCCCGTCATGCCCTTCACGTTCTTTGTGCAGCAAAGGCCTGCGCCTCTGCTGCGACCCTAGCTACATCGACCCACTTATCCAAGCAGTACTTCTACATGATTAACCAAATGGCTATGATTCCGGTTTCTTTTTCAAACCCTTCATGCATTTCTATGGATCAAACGGCTGCTATTTGGACGCCCGAAAAGGTATACCCTAAATCTTTATTTTTTTGCCTCTACTTTTATTTGCTTTCATTTGGTTATCCGGCTCATGCATGGTTTGTTTTCTAGGTCGAAATGAGGTTTGCAAGCACTATTGAGGAATTCAATGTTTACAGACTGCTTCCAAACGAAGGCAGGGATCCAGAAACTTTAACTTGGGCTGATTGCCCCACATCTGATTTTCTTAGTGTTTGGAATCGTGAAGTAAAAGACAATAAGATCAAGCTCCACCAAGTAAAGCCAGAATTTGTAGATGATTTGCATGATTTGGTGCACAAGATTTATCAGAAAGGTTTAAAGAACAAGGAAGCTAGGACAGTTTTTGCTAAAGCTTTTGCATGGCAGCACACTCCAATGGCTCTTGCTCATCCTGCAAAATTCATAGTGAATTGGGCTAGATTTGCATGGAATAGAATGCAGCTTTCACAGAGAAATACCCAAAAGAAAACTGACATGGAGGAAATTAATTTAAGGAACATTGCTTTGGCTATTTCAGCCTTAGAGGCAGAATTAGATGTCTTGACTGGTGCACTTGCTTCATTACAACATGATCTTAAAGAAAAGGAGACTGAATTGGTCAGTGTTAGTGGGATTTTGCAGGGGTATGACCTTGCTGCTGCATCAATTTCATTGGACATATAGGAAATTAGGAAAGGTCTAGAAGGCTTGAGAGCCATTTGTCCAGATGAGGATGTAGCTTTGAAACAAAAAACTGATGAGGAATGTGCACTAGGTCTTTCCCTGCTCACAATTTTGAAGAAAAAAAAAGGAGGCAGACATTCGGCAGGATTTAGAAGCAGAAATAAGTAGGATAAGTGCAGTAATTTGTTTTAAGCAGGACAAGCAAGATGACTTGAAAACTAAACTAGAGAACCTGCAGCATTTGAGGTCTTCATTCCTTACCACCACACTGATCAGACCTTCTCCTGGAAACTGGACCATTGTAGATGGAACGAGTGGATGTGTAGTTTGTGGCATGGCATTTAGTGTTAATTTTGTCATGCATGTACAGCTACAATGTGGACACAAGTTCCACCTTTGGTGCTTCCAAAAGTGCATGCAAAATTTGCAACGCAATGTTTGCAATCTAGAGCTGCCAACAGACTTGTATTCAGAGCTTGGTTATCTTAATTTTGTCCCTAACATGGAGGATGAGGAAGATAAAGATACTGAGACTGCAGCCACTAAAGGTACATGCAGTCATAATAACGAGGAATGTGTTGAATCTCCTCAGAAATTACAAGTGCGGAGACGTCCACAGACTCGATCCATGACAAGCCCTTTGAAAGGGCTTCCATGAACAACAAAAGTCTAATTATCCACTAAAGTTACCATGTTCAACATATTTTGCAGCAGCAACACATACTCTTGTTTAGCAATCCTTAGTGTCCATAAGCGGATCCCTGGCCATAATTTACTTAGATACCCTGCATGCATGTATTTTCCCTATGCAAGCAACACTTAAATCAACAAACCTATAAATACTTAACAACATGCAACCTTGTAAGATCAAATAACCTAGCTGAGCACCCTGCCGATCTACGGTAGTAAACCACCACAAGCTAAATTAAAGCATAACTATATGGTTAATCTAAACCATCACAATCTGAACTCTAAAATGTAAGAAGAAATACAGGTTATCATCATATTTCATAAAATCAAATAAAAGAATATCAATGCATGTAACTAATTGAATGACCTTCTCGAAGTTCTTCCAATCAAGCTTGATTGACTTGCTCTTCTCTTTGGGACATCTTCAGAATGATTTCAGTCCACAAGCATTGCAATCCATGGTCAAACAAGTAGACTTATACCAAGCTGCTGACTCGTCCTTAGGACACACTATAGTTTTCCACATTTCACTAGTGCTATTGAAAGTATGATTGCTCGCTGCACATATTGGGCCTGGACCACAGACATCACATTTGCATGAACATCTAGGACCATGCATGTTAGAATCTCGTCTTAGCTTGTTGATTGCCTACCTAACAAATTCCATTCGCATGTGGTATATGCAGCAGCATGTTTCCCTCTCTTTAAGCCTTTTTACAAACTTAGGCTTCAAAGTCTCGAACAACCTGAGTCCCATTTTCATGTCTGGATGTTGATGCTTAAACCTTCTATAAAACGTGACCTGAAATTTAATAAACAATATAAGACAGAGACAAGCTTTTTATTGTGAAAACATAGAAATATTTTCATACCTGACTCTCTTCCAAATAATGTAGTGGCTGCAGGTTATAAGGCTTAGGAATCTTATCACCATTATTATTCCTCCTCAATTTCATAACTTTTTCGCGATCTCCATCCGATAGTCTGTCAAATCTGCATTTCCTTTTGAACATAGACCACGGGCCTCCGAATTCAGTAAACTTCCTCATGTCCAATGCGGCATAGACAGCCTTTCTCCTCATGTTCAAAACCTTTGCAACTGCTGACCGGTTGGTAGATCCATTAACTGCCATCATCAAGGTGGATGCTCTTGCTTGATTGATGTCTTGCGTCCTAGCACGTTTATTAGCTTCAAGAGTTTCCTTCATATTCTCAACAACATGTTGGTATACTTGTAATTTCTTGTTTCCAATGATTCCAAACTCAGGTAGGTGTTCAGCTGCCCTGGATATGATTTCCTGTCTATCAGCAGGATGTACCTTGAGGCATACCTTGTTGATATGATCAACAATAATTCTAACATGTTTTTGTTTCTGCCTAGTACTCAGCCTTTCCTTCACCTTGTTTGTTTCTAAAGCCAACTTTTCAGATTCCCTCTTCCTCTTTCTTTGCAATTTCCTTTTAGCAGATAAAATTCTTCTGCATGCAGTATTAGGAGAAATGCAATTGCAAACTTTCTTGCACTCAACCAAGCATACCTGAGGGGTTTTAGAAACCTTCTCATCAAGAATTAAAGATAAGACAATCTCAGACATGTCTGCATTAATGGGATTTCGAAATTGCATGCCATTGCAACAATCTTCCTCTTCATCCACACTAAAATTTGGAATTCTATCTTGGATGTCAATTCCCAGAGTAGAAGCAAGCTCTTCTGTATCTTGGCCTCCAAATCTAGTGGCAAATTCAGCAGCATACCTTGCAACCAGATCCATTCAATTACAAAAATGAAAAAATGACATAACCAAGGATTGTCCATTCGATTAGGAGCCGGCAGAATCGGCCAGAGCGGGAGAACTAGCCTTTGAGTCTGGATTGATGATATGGCCAACTAACTTCCTAAATTGGAGAGGATTTGAAGCTCTCTCCTTCGCGGGCTGGCCCTAAGAAATAAGAACGAGACGTCAAAACCTAGTTCTGAAGGGCCCGAAAATATTCATGGCAAAGTACTAAGCACCCCCAAAGCACCATATGTCGTTGACAAAAAAAGTGCCCCCCACCTATATGCTTTCACCCAGCTAATCTTTTGCTGCCATGCATGACCTTCCCAAGTGCCATGACTAATGCTGCTCTTTTTGCTCCTAATTTGTCATTGGACTCCACTCCTTTCACATGCTGTATGGTTTCTTGGATACTACCGACAATTTCACTGTGAACAATCTTTTCCTTATCAGACACTGCAGCCTGCATAACTTTGTTGTTCTCCACTAGATGCCATAGTTCTTTCTTCTGATCTGTAGACATCGAACCTGTCAAATCCCAAAAACGTTTTTGTGATTACGGTTAGCATCAATGATGTTGGTCTCATTTTTCCCTAGTTCCATAAGGTTTGGTAGTCTAATTTTCTTATGGAAACTATAGCTTACGGTAGACACGTACGGTAGACATGTACGTACCTAGGGTATGCATTTTAGACATGATGTCAGCATGGAGTTATGCTGGGCATTCTTTCTGGTTTGTCAAGCGTATTATTTTGGATACATTGACTTCTGGAGACCCAAGCCGTCAGTCGATTCCCATGAGTCTGAGGCTTGGGTAGGATTCCCCTTATCTTGATGTTACTGATGTTGTTGTTACAGATGGTATGTTATGGCGAGCCACCCTTCGAGGTGGATATATATGCTATTTGATGCTATGTGCCCATGTCTGATGTGCTTCCACAGCTAGGTAGGTCTCGAGGGAGACAGGATGAATGACACGTCCATTTTTCCCGATTGGATTCTTGACCGTTAGCAAGAATATGATGTTAGGTGAACGGCCTCATGTCAGCAAGGACGTTGACAGGAGGGATGAACTTCGGTTCTATACGATGGGAGCATCATATACGAGCAGTATCAGAGCAATGATGTTGGAGGACCAGGATCGAGCACTGGCCATTTCCCTAATAGTACTAACAGTCTAGATCTACAGCCTTGGAGTTGAAATCCCAAGCATGAACCTCGGGAAATGGGCAGGGAGAAATTTCTTTTCCATCGGTAGTGTAAAAGAGCTAAGCTAATAATAGTTGGCAAAAAATAAACTTGAAATTTTAATAAAACTTGAAATTTTTGGCTACAAGAAAGAGTGACCACTCACAGAGTGCGCACAGGGCCTTAGCTAAAAATTAGCTCGGGGCTCTCGCGCAAAAATAGATAGTTCACCAAAAAATATAAATGATTAGAGTAATCTGATAGCATAAGAAGGTTTAAAATCAAATTTTAAGCTAAGAACATCTGTCATACCCCTAAGAATGTATGTAGAAAACATAAATTTTAGCTAAGAAAGAGTGACCACTCACAGAGTGCATCCAAGGCCTTAGCTAAAAATTAGCTTGGGGCTCTCGCGCATTATGTGAGTGTTTGACCACGGATCTACACCAAGGCGAGTCTAAAACAAGAAACTAAGTGCATATCCTAGCTTACTCCTTGAGATAAGCAAGATTCTACCTTCAAACTTATAGAGTCATCTAGGACATAAACAGGTGGCAACCACTCACAGAGTGCGCCTGGAGCCCTTTCTAAATTGTAGAACCAGCCTTTGGTGCACTATGTGAGGGGTCAAAATTTTGAACATTCATAACTTGAGCTAGACAACCCCAAATCGCCTGAAATTTGTTGCAATAGGACCATTAGATGACCTTAAATTAGACTAGAAATGTTATACTCCACCTCAAAATGACCAAAATTTCTCAAACCCTAAATTTTGTCTTCCAGACTAGGGTTTGTTTAGAAATAGAACCAATATGCTATTGGAACCTCGCAAGCCCTTCTCTGAGCTCAAACTTGATGCCTTACTCTTGGGTAGAAGTGCTCAAGAATATTCCTTTGTTATAGTCATCTAGACCCTCAGCATAGCAACACAAGCTCAAATGTTGGTGCATTACCTCTTCTCATGCCAGAGGCGTAAACCTTGACCTAACTCTGTTGTCTTTCCAATAGAATTTGATTTAGTTGCCACGTTGACTCCCTATTGCCAGGATATCTAGAAAGGAGCTAGAGTCTAGAGTTGTCCAAGTCACTCCATGTGTAGAGTATTGGAACCCCCCCCAAAACCAACCTTTGCTAGGATCTCAGAGTATGTCTCAAACATCATGAAGGCTTTGTAAAACAAAGCTCAGTTCATGTCAAGACCACATGTCCTAATGTCCATAGACTTGAAGGATATAAGTATGGCTCTATTAATATATCCCGAGCCATCTTGCTTGCTTATAAAACCCAGAATGTCATAGGAGAGCCCTTCAAGTAGCCGTTTGATCTGAACCCTTAGACTCTAGGATATACGAGCCTTTGCCTTTGGAGTACGAGGCTAGAGCCACAGAAGAGCAAGGGGCACAACTTGTTGAAAATATTAAAGACCCAGGCGACATACTGACAAAAGAAGGGGGAATAGTGAAAAGGCAGACCCAAGAGAGCGAAGCACTATGGCAAACACCTCTACCAACGAAACGAGTAGTAGAGGGAACCACCAGCCTATCAGCAATCTTCATCGAATGGAAGACATATGTTAACCATCCACATCAAGAATCTTTTGGACTGTCAAGCATCGGCTGCCACATCCATGAGCTCACATCAGAAAGAAGATCTCGACCCCTCCATCGACTCAATGCACACGAGTTCAAATGGAAGAAGGCAAGACAGAAACGTACAGGTGGAGGAGTATGTTGAACGGGGAAGCCTAGATTAGCATCACGAGCTAGGGTTACAGAGTATAATCTTCTGTCGAAACAACAATAAATAGCGACACAGGAGCCCATAAAAACTAGAGGGAAGACCATCACTATCTCGTAGTCTAGCAGCTCAATCAGATGTCGAGCAACATCAACAAAAGGTGCAACAAAGCTAGATAACTACAAAATTTCCAAGTCGAGCCATGACGAGCTCCAACTCCCTTGTACCAGTAGGAAGACGGTAACGACTTCATCGATTTCAAAAAAATAGAGGATCATCTGGGGGAAGGGAAGAGAGACATATCAGGGGAGGAACATCTCCGACTTGAAGGCCTATATCAGCATTAGGGGTAAGATAAAAAAGGAGGATAGTCAGTTCGAACAAGAGTTCCAGATCCAAAAATGCCTGGAAACCCAAGGAAGAACGACTTCAGCACTTCAGCCAAGTAGTTCGAGACTCGAGTGTACCCGACCCAAAGGATGGAGGAGCCGGCATAGCCAACAATCACAGACCACTCAAAGGCAACTCGGAGGAGCGATGGTGTGTGCAATGGGGACAACCACACTTTGGGGCACTGGGGAGGCATCCCGCAATGAAGCAAAGTCCAAGCAACATGAGCTACGCGCAAAAATTCAACCTGCAAAGGAATGACACTGTCTACCTGACGATAGCTATCTCAGAGCTTTGAAGGCATGCAAGAATGCCCAACTGCAACAACCAAGTGATCTTATTCAAGCGATCAATGACACTACACATCTTCAACCTTGCAACGGCATACCGCATACAGGGACGTTGGGCGGCCACGGCATTCCACATGGCAGGTAAACACATTAAGGAGGAGCAATTTCCACTCAAGGGTTCACATCAAGGAACGTTCTCTGCGACTTGGGATGACAGCCTCAGATCAGACATGAAGGTCAACTATAGTAACAGTGCCGCAAGGAACCCCGGAGTCAACCAGAACGAGGAATATTACCACAATGATTCTTAACTCAAATTTGATATCCTCAATGGCTTATCTGCCATATATAGGACCATTGTTGGTAAGCTATTGAATTTAAGTGAAATGGATCATTATAAAAACATATTGTCAAATCATGGTACTATTCAGGAACTTGGCTATTCGATTCTATGTTCTAACCTACCTGTTAAATCGGGCGACTACCCTTTTTCACTAGTCTCCCATGGAGAGCTTTAATATCTATTTTGATTGCATACAACATGAATGGAGATAGTTGAAATTGAAGGCAAGGGAACCATTTATATGACGGTTGGCCATAGTAGAACTATGTGAAGCAAGTTATGACCATAGGAACTAGTACCATTGGAATGCACCTTATGGAAATGCTATATGTGGCTTAACATAGTATTAATTGTAGATATAGATGGTCGGATCATAAACAGTGTTACGCATGAGATACATATATTTAAAAAGTTAGCATCCAGAAATGTCGTCACTCCAACACATAAGCTAAAGCTTTTGTGTCTTTAGAAGCGCATTTGTGGTTGCTAACTCCTTCAAACTTGATAACATTATAGCTAATGCTCCCTTTACAAGCATATTGAGCAGTTAATTTGACATCTCGCTACAGTTTCCTAAATAATGATACTTATATTGCGTTCTGGTATACTTGAACTTGATTTCATGGAACTCAAAAAATAAATGACAAATTGGTGTGTCGATACTATGGCAAAGAAAAGATGGTCTTCAATGTCTATAAATAAGGAAACGGTGCTTTTTCAAGGTTTAAGTACTCGTTGTTATATTTGTTGGACATTCTTTCGAATGGCTTAGATGCTAATCATTGCATCGACTTGTTATATGTATCTATTCCAAACGAAGTGCAGCCCAGACAACCTCAATCATTGGAACCCTCCATCCTATGACCCAGATCGTATGTTAGGGCCTCTGGGCGCCGCTCTTTCGATTATGGTGATTTATGATTGGGGGTGCCTATGATTTTGAAATATGAAATACAGCTTCGTCTAAAGTTTTGGAATATAAAATATGGGGACTCATCTCTATATGGGTTCACCTAAGGTTTTAGAATATGTAATGCGGAGACTCGAACTCCGACCAAAATAATCCAATATCCTAATAAAAATGCTTTAACCAATGCAACCAGCAGATCAACTCACTTATTCTTTTTTTTCTAAGAACCCATTCAGTTGTGTTAGGGGTATGGTCTATGGTCTCAGGAATGGTGATTTATGCATCCATATCAAAATCCCCTGGAACCCCCTGTGATTGTGCTACATATTGGAAGACAGGCAGTATTTAGAGAGACTTATGATGTAAAATAATATTGGCAATCTGCATGAAATTGCAGGCCTACCTTTTTGCAGCTTTGATAGTAAAAAATATTAGTATAATATGTTTAAATTCTTTTTTATTTTGGGACAAGACAATTCGACACGAGATTAAGACTGCATTTTGTTGTGCTACATTACAAGGCATCACATTGGTATATCTTGTTCAAGTGGATGTCCAACTTATGGTGTTCATGTGATTAGATCAGATATATTTACTCAAGTTTCTACAGTCCTTATGTTGTGCATGAGATAGGTTGATGACCATGGTTTAACATTTCAGATGCTCCATGGCAACTATGTCAGTGTCTATTTGATCTACATGAGGCTATAGAAGGAGTATTTATCTAATGCAATAATACCCAGGGTGTATAGGATATCTCTTAAAAGTGCATATAAACATTTAGTATGAAGTATAAATTCCTCTCGATATGCAAAGAAAATAGATATTATTGGGGTATTGCATTTGATCAGTCTGGTGGAACTATTTAACTGCATGATAATGTTGGAGGACCGTATTTGCATATATAAATATAATGGTGTTATTCAAATGTAGTTGTTTAGCGTGCTTTAAACGAGAGATTGCTATATAAGTATAGCATTAGCAGAACACATCGTAGTAAGGATGTTCACACAGCCGTTATGTTATGGTAAAAATTAACTCAACATGTTTTCCATTATGATTTACCATTATGTAACATAATAGAGTTGATAAAAAGTGCCATTCAATCTATAAAATGTTATCTTCAAGGCTAACATAATGAATTCTATTGAAGATGTTTGCATCAATAATCATGTTAATGGCTAATATAACATATTTCGTTAAAACCAGGTTCACGCATCAACATGTTAATGGGACCAAAAGAAAGAAGAAAAAATGGTCTTAGGTGTGCTTTAAGAAAGGGTTAACTATCGCACTATGACCAATACAATTTTAAGAAAGTAAGGAAATCATATAGGAATCACA
Source organism: Isoetes taiwanensis (assembly GCA_021234155.1). NCBI lineage: Eukaryota > Viridiplantae > Streptophyta > Lycopodiopsida > Isoetales > Isoetaceae > Isoetes > Isoetes taiwanensis. The sequence goes on from JAJEKV010000041.1 coordinate 9,209,602, forward strand.
ATTTATCGAGGTCCAGTATAAATTAACCCCCTTCAAATCCCAAGGCCTAATGAAATTGTTGGAATTTGTCATGTTATAAGTATGAGGTTGTTGTAGCAGTTCTTCTAGACAAGATGCATACACTAAGGTTAAAACTTTGTGTGCATTTGTTGGGGAGGTTAAGCTAAACTATTTCAATTGATGAAGATGAGGTAGTTAAACCATTGTGCATATGCTTTAGGTTACAAACCTTATGCCGAGTACTTCAGATAGTATACAAGACATGGTTAGGGTTGTTTGGATCGAGCCTGGAGAGAAAACATGTTTGAACTGTCAGTCCGGCACAGCGTCCGGATTGACCTGTATAAATCAAATAGTATGGAGGTGGGGATTTATATGAGATTGTAGTGATCCCTAATCGAATTGGCTCTCGACTGTATATAGTCAATCTAGCTACAGTAACTAGGTCAATGCCAAATGATAGTGGCATAATTACTGTAGCACCAATAGTTTGATGTTGGATTTGTTGTGAAGCTATAATGCCTCGACATTTTGCTTGATTTGTTGAATCGATTGTTGAATTGACTTAGGTGAATTTGAACTTGTTTGAATAATTGAATTGGCTTGGATATTTTATAGTTAAATTTATCATTGGTATCAGAGCCAGGTTTTAGCCATGTCTACCAGATTTGGAGCTAACCTTTTAAACTGTATAGAAGTATTCAATGGAGAAGGTGGTTTCCAGATATGGAAACAAGGCATTAGACAGGTGCTAGAGTTTGAAAATCTCTGGTATTTTATTGATACAAATGCTCCAAGACGTCCTAGTATTGTTTTAAGTGCAGGCATGTCTAATGCAAGGGGAACTGAAAAAGGATCCACAGTAGGTGGAGGTATTGGTGGAAGTACAATTGCTGCTGCAATCATGGCAGGAACCAGTTTGGAGTTGGATGAGAAATTGAAGGTTATGGAGGCTCAAGCCATCATCAATTACAAGATAGAAGATGTTATTAAGCTCAAACTCATAGGTATGCGTCCTAGAGAGATGTGGTTATACATGATTAAAAAACTATGCAAAATCTTCAGTTTTGGAAAAACAACTCAGAAAGTTAAAATTGCATGATATGATATGATATGATATGAATTTATCAAGCCAATTAGGCCCTCATGCCTCTACGGCAAAATATTACAAAAGTTTGAGTGAAGTCAAAGCGCCTTTATCTAAGGCGCCATATATATCAAAGTTAAGCATTAAATTATACAGTTCAATTATGTCTGCCTTTTCCTTCCAAACATCCCGAATGTAAGTGCAGACCTAGAAGGAGCAGAGGTGATCTTATAAACTACGTTGGATGTCCTACAATTAAAATTTGGCATGAAAATTTGCGTTATGTGGATTCTAAGACAGTTGAATTACTGGCAAAAAGAGGTCTAATAAATGCTACACATAACAAGGATGAAGAGCTTAAGTGTGCAGGGTGTATTCTTGGAAAACACAGTAGACTGCCTTTCAAAAAATCTATAAAAAGAGCGAAAGACATTTTGGGTTTCGTTCACACATATTTGTGTGGACCATTGAATGTAACAAGTCTTTCTGGGAAAAGATAGTTTATGACTTTGATTGATGATTTTAGCAGGAAGGTGATAGTCTATTGTTTGAGAACCAAGGATGTTGCCTTTGAAACATCCAAATAATATGTGAATGAGATAAAAGCTGAAACGGAAAGGAAAGTTAAAGTGCTTATGTTCAGACAGAGGAGGTGAGTTTCTCTCAAATGAGTTGAAACAATATTGTAAGGATTGCAAGTACTCACCTCAACAGAATGGCATAGCAGAATGTAAGAATAGAACAATTGTAAATGCAGTAAGAAGTATGCTAAAATTTTCTGGCCTGCCAAATCTTCTTCGCGAAGAGATTGTGAGAACAGCAGTGTTTGTTCAAAATAATTTACCTCTCAACCGGCAACGTAGAACTACATAAGGATTTTGCCTTCCTCCAACTTCCCAAAAATTCCTCCATTCTGCCTCCAAATGAATTATAATTTAATTTATTTCTACTAGCCATGCATCACAACTTTTGTGCTGCTGGCCTGTATTCTTGATGTTGCCAATGATGAGAATTGTAGGCCATTCAAAACTAGACCCCTGGTAGGTACTATTTACAAATGAGCCAGGTTTAATGCAAAAGACATAAAAGAAACAAAGAAAAAAGGTTAGATGTGCAAGATTTGCGGCAGATGTCGAACATTGAGACAATGTAGTATAATACAAAAGAAATTATTTCATGTTGCAAAGAATGGATCAGCTCAACTTTCTGGTTGAGGATAAGAATTAGAATTGCTGCAAAGCCATACTCCAAGCACAAATCATGCTATAAAAGGAGTGCTTGAAATTAAGATGATAAACAAATTGATGAAGCTCCCATTCACCTTTTCCATCTTCTATTCACGAGGCATCCATCGCTCACTCAGTTTTTACTGAAAGTCTCTCTGTAAGACACCACAAACACATTTACACATTTTATTATGAAGCTTGACTACAAACTAACAAAGTGAAACTTGTAGAAAAGGTGATAATGACATACTCAAATACTCATAGCATGTAATCATGCAAGTACCCCAGAGGGATGTGCTAAAAAATCGAGGTCCGAGACCCCTATAAAATCCTTTCCAACCATCTTCTTTCACAAGCATCTTGACTGTAGATAAAATTGTTGGCCTTTCTCCTGCTCCAGTCTCTATAACCTGAAATATCCAAGATGCTCTAGGTCAAAAAATGCTGGTCAAAAGGTTGGGATTCATCAAATGTAGCATATAAGATGGAAGTGCACGTTCTAAAAACCATTGGCCGACATTGGCACCTCAAAGTAAACAATGCTAAATGCCAGACGAGTTGAAATGTGGCATTCCAGTACAGGTAGACTAACTTGACAGGAACACAAAAGTGGATAAGGATTACAACTGCGGTCCGCCCTAATGAGATGCCAGCTGTTTCTTGGTGGAATATGCTGCAGTTCAAGAAGTTCATCTAGCACTTCTCTTGTAATATTCTGCCCATGATGACCCCAGTTTTATTGTGCTCTAATTGCTAAGCCTTCGATATGTAAATAGCTTCTTCAATTAGAAATTTTCATGCATAGAAGCTAATGTACTCTACTTCAGTAGAAAACAAGGATTACTGCAAAGCTAGTGTGGAGCGTAATCAGTAATCGCCATATCTAAAACCTCGTTGAGTGAGATGCTTCCCATTGAGTGAGTTGGGAGACGCATACTGCATACAAAACCTCTCAAGTTCAATGGCAATGAAATAGATCGGGCATTTTATGAAGATCCGATGCAATTTAGAATCAGCTGCAGGCAGATCTAAATGGGCCGAAATGTTGCAATGACTCCATTCTTGCACCTGGAAGTCAGCCAATACTTCTCGAGCATGCACCCTGTGGCTCCATTCCAAAAAAGAGCTGCAAGGAAGCCCAGTCTATCATGTCAAAGTTAAACTTTGGCTTTAACTTATATAACAGCAAAAGCATCTCTTGTGAGTTATCAAGAAAAGAAAACTCCTATCCCATCCATCGAATGCTGTTTGATGAACGGCATTGATCAAAACGATGGTATTTTAGTTCGGAATAAATTGCTTAGTCCATCCAAGCCTCATGTCTCCATGTCGTCCTGACTGAGTGTCTGCTGCATGCTCTGTTGCCATGAGTCCATAAAGGGCGATCATAAAGAAATTATTCCAGCAATTATATTCTTTTTTCCAGAAACAAATCTTTGCCTTCTTGAAAATGTCCAGAAAGATCAATCCTCCTGGCTGAGTGGCTGCTGCATGCTTTGTTACCATGAGCTGGCAACATTGAACAAGGGGCGATCATAAAGAAAAAATTCCAGCAATATATTCTTTTTTCAAAAACAAATCTTTGACTTCTTGAAGACCATCTTCAATGTCATGAAGATGGACACATGCGTGTTTCTCAGACAACTTAATGCCTCCTTTGAATGAAATAAGTTTCTTAAAAAATCAGCCCTGAGCTAATTGTAATCCTTGAGAACTTGCTTACCTCTCTATTGCCACAAAGACGATACTTTCCTGGTAAACTTGGCTTCAGAAAACTTATTCAGGGTTTTAGGCCTTGCCAAGGTGGTCGCAATTACTGTGACAAAACCAAAAACAATCAAATTGGCTCATCGTTCATACACAAGGTTTAATTTCACTTCACGAGAGGGACTTTTTAATTTGCAGCATATTTTCACTCAGAGCTTGCACAAACTCCCTGGCTAACTTCAACATTTCAAAGCTCGAAATGATTTAGCTTGAGGGAAGAGCGAATTAACTCTACTAGCACACCAAGGACATATATTATTTCATATAAGTCCCATTAAATAATATGATGTCACGGCAGCAAATATCGAGAATTAACAGAAATACAAGAGATGCAGTATAGAAAACAACAAAATGGCATCTTAACGACAAAAAATGGTGCAGGGCAAGGTTCTGCTGACTGGAGACATCCTGCTAACGTGACAGATTGCGCTGATATAAAGACAAGATACAAGAAGAGATTGAAGACCTTACCTGAAGACGTGTTTTTACTGTGTCTAAAGGAGTAGTAATTGATGATGCTGCGGCAGCGGCTATAATCGCTCCCATTGCTTGCACGGAGACAATTTGCAGCTGACTTGGAGGTTGGAGATTGTCTCCTACCCCATATCCTAATGTTCTGCACACAAACAACCCACATTCAAAGGATGTCATTAATTTTAAAATATCAGAGCTCATTCTACAACATCTATAATCTGAACCAATGTCTCAACTAGATAATATAGAAGAGCACATTGCTCTCATGGTACCAGAAGCACTTGTGAAAATGTCATAAATTTCAGTCTTGATATTTTATATGGATATTAACCTATCCGCCATCTCAATAAAATGATTTTTGGTTCATTACTGTTGATATAGAATAGAATTGATTAGAATAATTTTATGTCCCTTCAACCTGGCGGCCCTTGGACTTGTGTGGCACTTTGTGAGCGCCCCCAAAAAATAGGGGGATGCTACCAACAGAAGTGCAGTGTTGATATGAAGCAAGTAAAACTAACCAGCTTGCAATAAAAAGAGTTGATTCATAAACAGCAAGTCAACAACTTGCCTCCAAAGAACACGCTCGCTAGATCCATAGGTTGCCCACCAGACTGCACTAGATGGAGCATATGTTACAACAGACATAGCAAATCCACGATAAAGGCCCCGAAGCCCATCTTTCCTCAAAATCTTCCTTACAGCATCTATACCTCCTGTATACTTTATGGCTCCTGGCGTACCTTGTACCATCAAACGCTGGCTTACCTACAAAGGCCAATCGATGTTACTCAGCATTGTAGCTTCTGCTATATTTATCAGAGACAACTTGATTAATAAATAGATTGTTTTATCAAGATCTATCTAATGTATAACGTATACTTCTTCCGAATCTCTATTACTCGACTATACTCATTGTCACTTATTCAAGATCAGATGTGCTAGATATTAGAAGGAGATTTCATCCAAAAAGGTTTAACAATGTAGAAACTGTTCACATGTGCAGAAGCTAAACATTTATATACAATATAACATAACATTTAAGGGATTACATACCACATCAAGTGGGACAAAAACAGCCTGAGAAACAACAGAGGACAGAAGACCAGCAATACCATTTGATATGGCAACAGCAGAAGTATCTGGAAGGTCCAGCTTTTGTGTGACCTTAAATGCTCCAAGCTTTGTGGTCTCAAGGGTAGTCAGGAAAATTACCCGACTTGGAACTGCACCAGTAAGGACAGTCCCGAGCCCTCGATAAAGACCATGAACTCCATCTGCTTTCAATATATTTTTCACAATTGTTATAGCTGTTTCAGGCACAGCATTTCCACTACGAACTTGCATCCTCGTCTTCACTACACTGATTGGATATAATAATGCTGAAACCCCAGAAAACAAGCCTGCCCCCACCAGATAAAACTTTGTTTTGTCTAACCTGCAGGATGAGAAAGAAACGTCTAAATGGTATTTTAGACAGTAATGATTCAGACAATGCCTTTGCGAGAACATTGTATGGTATGAAAATCTATGTCTTAAGATTGTCAATTGTACCGGTTTTTCAAATTTCTCATCATAAACAGTTTTGAGTTGATTTTGAGTTATTCGTTCCCCAGAAACAACACGTTCAAGTTAACAAACAATACGGGTTTGGATATTTCTTCCTCGGAATGGTAATTTTGAAATTCACAAATAATACGGTACCTATCCCAGTTAACTTCGGCTTGAGGAAGAGCAGCATCCGTCATGCGTATTGCTGCGTTAGGAGTGGCGGTTGATGCTGAAGACATTGTGCGACTTTAGACAACCTTCAAAAAAATCCAGATTTGAGAACGGAGACACGGCTGAATAAGAGCAGTCTCGGGATCCATTGCACAACTCTGGTTCTGGTAGCTCTTCTCCTTGGCTCCAACTTTCGCACTGCTCTATTTTCTCTCCATCCGATCCACTCGACTCGATCTCTGTTTATAAGTTTGGGGTTGTTTCTATACGGTTTCGGGTATGCGTCCGTAGATTAGCTAGTGGAGTAAAATATTATACCCCTTAAATCTACTATTCATACGGGTTCCATAAAACCAAGATGGGGGGTTGCCCTTTGGAAACACTAATGGGGGGTTGCCCTTTGGAAATAACAGCGCCAACATATTTGGCTACCTAATGTTGTCTCTGACATTCCTGTCCACTTTTTGCACTTTTTGGTCGAAATTTGACATGGCCAAAGAATTGTTAGAAGTTAAAGTTGGGAGGGTCTAGGGTCCTCCTTCGCATTGACTATAGCCTTGTGTGGCAGGGTTATCATGCAATAGCCTGAAATTGTTTCTCAGGTGGAAACGCCAAAGTCAAGACTGACTTGATTCACTGTCAAGTGATGATCAGTGAAGGGGACAACGTGATTTTCTAGTCCCCCATTGGCTCTTGATACCATTGCCCTGCTGCCTACTCTGCTTGTAAACCCCTCCCCCCCCTTCCCTCCCGGCCCCATTTTTTCCCTTCTGCTAGTCAACAGTCCTTGTGGCTATGCTCTTATAACAACCCTTCGGGCCTTTGATATATAACAAGCAATGCCTTCACTGCAGAATGACCTTTTTGTTTAGTTCTTATGATGTGCTTATGTTAACTAATTCTGTTGAACAATTATGTTAGTATTAATAATTTAAACGCACATTTAGGGATTGATGTACTAAAAGCAATTGGCAGTGATTACTATATGGCTAATATATAATTTTCATAGACTTAAAACCACTTCTTATTTTGTATCAACTAATTGGTCGCCAAATGTTCGTCTAAGCTGTTAGAGTGGCTATGCCCCATCAGCATATCACACGACATAGTGGTTCTACTACCGCTATACAAGTTAACCCAAACTAATAGTCGACAGGACATAGTGGTACTCCCATTGCTGCTATAGCTTATTTATATACTATTAACGTCATCCAAGGCTATGCAGTTTGTACTGACATTGGCTTGCATTTATGAGAATCTAGGACTGTGCAATTATGTTGCTGTTGGATATCTGACGAAGGCTATTGGTATGACTGCCTGATTCTTATCGACGGTGCCAAGATGTTAGTCAATTACATACATCTTGACATCAAAAAGTGAACCAAAGTAAATGGCTAATAAATAGACATGTGCCATATCAGCCTTCCATTTCGTGGCAAATTGCACATCCATACCTCTAGCTGGAGATGTAATATCAATATCCACACCAATGGGTGAAAATATTCTTACCCCGGTTATTGTGATTCCATCGCAAGATATTCCCTCCCGCATAATCACCAGGCCGGCGAAATGGGGTCCGTTCTGGAGACCCTGTAAACCGTACCCTGACAAGGTCACGTGCACCTACTGATGCATCCCAGCCGTCAGTCAGCCGGGCCATCCTGGCCGTTTGTTTCGAAACCTTCCGGCGGAATCACCACGGAAACAAACCGTCGGATAGAATCATAACTCTTATATTCCACTAGAAGGAATCACAACCGTAGGATACCGCTCTGCGGAATCACCGAATTCTGATTCCACTCGAAGGAATCACGTGAACGCAATTCTGCCCGATGGAATCACATTCTGTGGTATTCAACGTGGCGGAATCACCACAGAGAGATTCCGGAGGACGGAATTACAGTTTTGTGATTCCCCCAGATAGAATCATAACCTCTCTTTTTTCGTGATTCCACGGGACAGAATCACGACGGATTGATTCTTCCCGGCGGAATCTCACGGAATGTGATTCCGTCTGGCGAAATCATTCTGTCCATGATTCTTTTCGACGGAATCACCAATTTTCCGATCCATTCGACGGAATCACCACCACCCGGAGGACGCATCCTGGCCGCTCGATTTGTCGTGGATATTTTGGCTATTTTAATTATGTCCTAGGATAATTATTAAGTAGATTTTATTTCGTAATATATTATTTAAGGGTTTGAATTCTGGCGACTCATAATTATGCCCGTACATGGTACCCTGACAATGTCATGATTGAAGGCGCCTCCGCATATCAGCGTCCTCCACGTCAAGCCCTAGCATGAAGTGCACCCATCCGAAGAAATCACACCTGTTAGCGCCAAAATTTCCCTTTCTCTGTTTCCAAACATTTGTTTTCTCACAGGTTCGTTCCGGTGCCCCGTTCTTCCCGGCGCCCCCTTTTCTGCTAGCATCTGTTCTTGTCTTTTTGCTGTTTCAATCCCTTTCCAGATGGCGCAGAGCCTTGAAACCTCACTGGGCGAGAACTTCCAGGTTGAATCTTCTGCAAATTCAGCTTTTGTGTTCCCTGTGAACAATCCCTTGCAAGAAGAGTCTCTTGATTCAGAGGTGGACTCCCCTCCTGGTAAGGCTTTTGCAGGTGAGGGTTTTGGAACAGCTGCAGGCGCATGTGTGGAGCCGAAACCGAAATCTGTTCGTGCTAAGCTCATTGGTGAAGTTTCTCGTATATTCCCAAATATTTGGGGGGTCGCAGATGCCTGCGAAAATTCTGTTCCAGTGCCTTCAGAACCCAAATTAGAGGATGTTGATTGCAAGGATGCAGAAGCCAGCATAGAGTGCGAAATTGATTTATGCAGCGATGCCGTGGAAAACCCTCCTTGGGAGAATGCCGGAAACATGGCGGAATTTTCCAACTGGAAATTCGATGCGGGTGATGGTCGGTGGTACTGCCAATTCAACAACTGTGATCGCAGTTACTCCAAGAAGTGGGATTTGGAAATCCACAGGTTAGCCAAGCACAGCATGACCGGAGATTACAAGCTGCCAGCAGCAAATCGGGGAAGGAAACCAAATGCCCCTGAGTTAGCCAAGAGGAAGAGGGATTTTGAAATGGTGAAGCTGGAGCGGAGTGTAGATGAGGATTACCTGTGGCATCACAACCTGAGACGGATTTTGACAAGGGCCAGGCGCAGGGCCGAAGCTATGGGAGAGGAGCAGATAGAGCATGGGATTCTTAAACCGGCAAACAAGGTGGAGATCAGGCGGAGAGTTTGGAGGATCAGAAGAGGGCAGCAATAAGAAATAACATTGCCAGAAGGTTCAATGTTACGGTTGAAGAGTTGAGGGCCGACATGTCTTTGGTTAGAGAGCAGGAACAGGTCGACCGAGATGATTTCAGTAAGGAAGCTGCACAAGCAGAAGGGGAATTTGCATCCCCCCCTCCCAAGAAAGCAAGCAAGCTCCCGGTCAGGAGCCATCCGAAAACACCGAGGAAAAAGAGGGGTGCAAAAAAAACAGAGGATTGCATAGCTCCTAATCACATTGTTTTTTAGACATCCAGCTACATTCAGGGTCTGCGCGATGCTAATCAAACAGCCGGTCTTCCGGACCCCTGTGCTTCGTCGGAAGAGGAAGGGACAATTATTGAGATTCCCATGATACATAGACTGGAGGCCACATTTCTTGATTCTGTGTTTGCTTACCAATCAGGCCTTGTTTCCAGGAATTGGACCTGTAATTTCACATTCATGTATCCATTGACAATCTGCAGCACAGCAATTCGGGTAGGGAAGAAATCGGCAGCATCTGAATTTCGGATCTATGGCAATTTTGCCCAGGATTTCATGACAGTGCCCGGTGTAGGAGACGATGTGGACTGCAGAATCAACGAGGAATGCATTGGTGCCTATCTTCTGTAAGTTCAGAGTTGAGTTTTTTTTTTGGGTTTCACAATATCATTCACTGACTGCACATGCCCTTCACAGAGCCTTAATACATGCCATCCCCCAGAGCAAAAGGTCCCAGCATGTTTTCATCCATCCCGCGGCCTTCGGCCTGTTCTTGCAAAACTGTTTGGAGGGTCAATCAGGTGCATATGAAATGTTCAGTAATCTAATCCCACCCAAACCTTTTATCAGGCAGAATTGGCGGATGCAAAACGTTGGTTTCTACTACTTCCCAGTAATGAGCAGGTATACAATTCGACTTCGAATTCATAGGTAGGCAATTCGATTCCATAAACTTGTTTTACGGCAATCACTGGAGCCTGTTTATATTGGTATCCAACGAAGAGGCATGCCGGAGGCTTCAAACCCCGTGCCCAGTGGTGCTGCATTTAGATTCAATGCACTCCAACTTAAGATGTTTCGCCACTATGTAAGATGAATTGTACACCTTTCCTATCAAATTTGCCTTCCCTGATTGCTATGTTTGCACACAGCTTCATAAAAGACATTATGAAGAGGTGGAATTTCGAATCCTCGAGCCTGCACAATGCCCCTTGTGTCTCCTTGAATGTGCCCCAGCAGGAGAACACCCAGGATTGTGGGATATACACAATTTGTTTTGTCAAGAGGTTCCTGCTGGACATTTGCAACACGAAAGATCATTCTGTGAGTGTTATGTATGCAATTTTTACCTAATTCCGTGATGTTTCGTTCTAAACCGCCCGCTTGTAGGTCATTGACACATCCAAATGGTTTGGGCGGAGCGAAATCGACATGACAAGGTCGACATTTGCAGTGATGCTACAAAAGTTATTTGACTGCGTCCATCAAAGGAAAAGCACCTTTCATCTACCCCAGGGGGATTGGTCTGAGGAGGGTGGCTTACTTACCCATCTGAGGACAAATGGCCCATGAGTTCAACTTTGCTTTTGAATAGAAAACAAGAATTCCCAGCTTTGCTGGTTTTATTTTCACAGGAATCCATACCACTGTATATGAAGTTCTAAGGAACTTTTTTGAATTTGAATTTGAATTTGAAAGATTTTGAGCGGGAACCAATTATATGCTCGATTATATTCCGTGGAATCACACGTCAGTGATTCAGTTCCGTTGAATCACACGTCAGTGATTCAATTCTGTGGAATCACACGTCCGTGATTCAATTCTGTGGAATCACACGTCAGTGATTCAATTCCGTGGAATCACGGGCGCGTGATTCAATTCCGTAGAATCACCTGTAGGCGATTCAATTACGTGGAATCACCATAGCGCGAGTGGTGACGTGGAAAGACATACGTAATCATTGCCAGCCGCAGGCATTTATTGCCGTCACTGCTTAGATTCGTGCCAAAGTGACCTGACGAGACGTTAGCGAATGTAAGGGTGCCACGTTGGCCCCTACACTGACAGCGAATTTAGCCCTAGACGATGATTCCGTCGGGCGGAATTTCGTGGAGCCCCGACGGACAAGCTTCTCGCGCTTTGAATTCAATCATAGCTTCTGGTTTTGGTGCTGAGCTGCATTTTCGGCGATCCGATTATTAGGCGCCAGCTGCTTGCGATACTTCTGGGAGCTGCTTGTTTACTGTCGTTCGGTAAGGAATTTCTTCGCCTGCTCTAACACCAATTGCCGGTTTCTAGGTATGGCGAACTGCGCCCCCATTGCTATAGTGGACGGGTTTCTCGTGGTTGACCTCGGTTTCTTGGAGGATTTCCACAACTACAGGCTCGAGAGCCTGCAGGACCGTCTTCGAAGTCGCACGCTGGAAGAGGTGCCCCCGCTTTCCGTCGCCATACCGAGGATAGACGGCTGCGAATGCAACAGGGTACCTTTGAGGACCTCCAATGGTTCGAGAATCCCAGTTAAAGTATCTAGCGGGTCCAGAATTCCTAGGCACGAAACGTTAGACGATGAATGGGCCAAGAATTTGTTTGCCTTTGTTCATGCAACTCGAAAGCCTACTGCAGAGGTACCCTGCGGATGTTCAGGTGGATCGAAGCCTTTGAAGGACGAGTTTGAGTTCGCTGAAGGGGATGACGACTTTGTGTTTCCCGTTGCCTGCTGCAAGGACCCAACAACCGGTTGAACTAACTGGTCCGGCACCAAGGTATGCCATTTGCGCCTGTTACTTCATGTTATTTTTTATTTTTGTTGGATGTAACTCAGTGCATGCCATGCAGAGGAAGCGTTACGGTACCTACACCTCCACTGCCTAGCTGCCGAGATTGAATGAAGCAGACACTGTTTTTTTTGTTAGCAGGATCCTTTTGAGAATCACTACATGTTTGAGAATCACTGTCTGTTAAACCCTGCTGTGCTTACACACCCATGAAGGGGTTCCTTGTTTTTTTGTGTCACGATTATTTATAAATATGAACCGGGATTATGGCTGTTCAATCTGCAAGTTTCTTGCCTCCAGTATCATGCATTAAAGTATCTCATTCCATGCATGCATTTCAATTGTATTTGCTTCCATGTTTCTGGTTGTGATTCCATACGAAAGATTCATGTGATTCCATAGGATAGTGTATACTTAGTGTATTTACAGTGTATTTCTGCATTGTGTAATTACAGAAAGCATTTACACATGTGAATTTTGAATTTATCCATGGAGTATAAATGTAATATACATGGGAGTATTTGTACTTTAAGTATTATACATAGAGTATTGTCTACATGCTTAGAGTACTTCTATAAAGAGTATTTATACATTGTGTATTTGTACACAGAGTATTTATAATTATAGTATTTTGTACACATGGTATTTATACATCGAGTATTTATCTACTACCATTTACACAAATACATAGAGCATTTCAACATTGTACACTAAGTATTTATATACATGGTATTTATAACCAGAGTATTTCTACACAGAGTACTTATACATAGACTATTTGTACTTAAGAGTATTCATACATTCTGTATTTGTACATAGAGTATTTATACATTGTGTATTTGTACACAAAGTATTTATACATATAGTATATTGCACATTGAGTATTCATCTTCAACCTTTGATACTAACACACTCAACATTGTACACTAAGTGCTTATACACATTGTACACTAAGTGCCCTAAGTGCTTATACTAGATGCAGATCGAGTATTTATCTACTACCATTGACACAAATATATAGAGCATTTCAACATTGTACACTAAGTATTTATACACATGGTATTTATACACAGAGTATTTCTACATAGAGTACTTATACATGGACTATTTGTACTTAAGAGTATTCATACATTCTGTATTTGTACATAGAGTATTTATACATTGTGTATTTGTACACAAAGTATCTATACATATAGTATTTTGTACATTGAGTATTCATCTTCAACCTTTGATTCTAATACATTCAACATTGTACATAGTGTATTTAAACATTGAATCCTTGTACATAGAATGTATTTGTGCAAAACTCATCAAATTACTGTAGAATGTATTCATGTTATCATTATGGTATTGTGGTTTGAAGATGTCTTGACCTAGACAAATCGTTCATACAGATTGTTAAAGTATTGAAGAAGTTATGATGATGAATTATTGGGTTAAGACCCTAAGGTTATATGAAATAAGGGTAAAACAAGAGAAAGTGAATCTTAGAGTAAAATACCCTTATGGATAATTCGTCTAAGGAGGAAAAACTATTCAAATGGGAAACTTGCCAGTTCTAGCAAGTATGTGATCGATCGGCCCGCCTAGGCGGCCGGATCTCGATCAGTAAATACAGAAGAAGGATTTAATGGATGATATGATTGTATGCAGGTGTGTTGAAGAGTGATTTCGGCCGGATTGCAGACGAGCTTGGGCTCTCGAAGATATGGTCAAACCTGCTACAGTGATTAAGTCAATAACATTTCTACAGTGTTTTCTACTGTAGCATGGTTAAGACTATGCTTCATGCATAATATTATAATCCTTGAAATATTGCATGATTGATTTGAGTCTTGTAATCATAGGAATTTAATAGTTGTTTGAATTGCCTAGATCAAATAATCTATAGCATTGTTTCCTTCATTGATATCAGAGCCAGGAAAACATGGCAAGTAGGTTTGGTGCTAATCTACTTAATGGTATAGAAGTTTTTAAAGCAGAGAGTGGCTTTCAGATCTGGAAGCAAAGTATTAGAGAGGTGTTGGAATTTGAAAAATTATGGTACTTGGTTGAGCCAAGCACAAGCAGACGTCATGAAGGTACTAATGTTGTCTTAGTAACAGCTAGTACAGGGGGAGCTAGCTCCAGCTCGGATGGAGAGAGTTCAGTAGCTGGTGGAGATGCAGGAGGTGCTGAAGGGGGTAATAATACTGCACAAGTATTGTCAGGGGTGGATGAGCAACTCAAAATTATGGAGACACAAGCAATCATTTGCTGTAAGGTTGGTCCAGTAATTAAGCTGAAATTGAGAGGGTTAAGTCCTAGAGAGATGTGGCAATATATGATCAATCATTATGAAGCTAAAACTTCTTCCCAAATAGATGTTTTAGAAAAACAATTAAGGAAGCTGAAGCTATATGATAGGGAGAACATAACTGAATTTCTGGAGAAATCTGACTCAATAATAGCAGACTTGGAAGGGGCTGGTGTTATCTTGAATGAGCAATACCAACTGTTGGCCATTTCCAGAGCAGTTGCTCATAATGCTTACCTTGCTACCTTGGTGAGAAACATTGCAAAAACAAAGGAACATGCTATTCAAATCATAAGAACAAAATTTGAGCAAAAGCAAGTAGGACAGGAGGATGATGAGCAGACCACAGAAGTTTTGTATGCTGGTATAAGAGAAAGAAAAGCAGCAATAATAATGATAAAGAGAGGATTGGGCCATGCTACAACTGCAACAATTATGGACACTTGAAGGCCGACTGTCCTAAATTGAGAAGAGAGACAGTTTGCTATAATTGTGAAGGGAAAGGCCACATTGCATCAAATTGTTCAAGCCCTAGGGGTCAGAACTATTAGGGAAGGGGTAGAGATAAAGGAAATAGAGGGGGATTTGCTGCCAGAGGAAGGGGTGCACCAAAGTCTAATCCATCTTTGAACCTAGCTCAGGAGACACGAGGAGATGAAGATGAACAAAACGAAGATGTTGAGGTAAAACATCCTGAACTATGTCACTTGTCAAATGATGCAAATGACCATGATATGTTGATTTTAGATTCAGGAGCTGAGAGGACAGTAACTTCATCCACACAGTTGCTCAATGTAACGGACCTAGGATTTTGAGGTACATTGTGGAATTATTTTATTAAAGGATGCAAAGGAATAATAATTAAAATACCATGCATGCAGAGTATGTATATCGTATATGTAGGGATTATACGGATAAATATACTGGAGGTTAGCAATAAATACAAGTACATCATGAAGTATTGGGAAGGCGATAGATTGCAGTCGAATTGCTGAAGGAGCAGGGTGTGAGCAATACTTGGGAGCGTGTTGGAGTGCAGAGGGAGCAAGCGGGATTCCAGGTGGGGATCAAGACTTACACCTGGGGTTTTCTAGTGTAGCATTTATGTGCTTGCTTAATTTGTGGTTATGCATCTAGGCTGGGAATAGAATTGGATTGTATGAGCATGGTTGTTAACATGAACGCACAGCATGAATAGTGTTTCTTTAATAATGAAATAACTGGGTTTGCATGGCTGGCAACGAACTTAATATTTTTATGAAATTTCCATCATGGTAATAGTAAGAGGTGTGACTGTAATCTATGTAATCTATGATAGAAGAAGCTGGAATGGTTTAGATTGGTTAGAATTTGGAAGAATGGATTGAAATCTAAATTGATGAAGCAAGAACCAGCAAGTTTCCTTGCATGCAGAAGGGCAGCGTCGGCATGATCTTGCCGATTTGGCATGCTGCAAAAGCATGTGAATCGCCCTGGAATGGGCCGATTTGGGCCTTAAGGAGGCCGAAATGGAGAGATAACACAGAATTAGGATGATTGGAGTTGAATCTGCCTGTAAAAATCTGGGTCTTGGTGCCCAAAAATTGATTCAGAACTGCCGGATTAGGGCCAGAATCTGACCGGAATGGCTAAGAAACCTCTTTGGCAGCAAAATCGGAAGGCTTATGGGGCTCTTCTTGTGGATTCGATGACCTGGAGGCCAGATCCGACAGCAGCAAGCCGTGTTTGCATTCTCTGTAAATGCACGTTCAGGGTTAGGTTAGGAAATATAAAAAGCTAACATTTGTTAGTAGGTTAGTTAATAATATAATAAGTTCAAAGCTAAGGCTAAAGTTAAATCAGAAATATTAATGGTTTGTTAAAAGGCATTGAGTTAACGGATTTATCTAGAGACGAGGGATAAGATGGGGAATAATAGGTAAATGAGTAGAAGTTGTTTACGTTATGACATGGATAGTTAAAAGATAGCTAGTATATGATTAAAACCTTTGGAATTAGTTAATTTAAGGAGGGGGTAACATGCAAAGCACATGTGTTATGTAGGGGGAAAGTTGGTAATGGAAGCTAAATGCTATAGATTAAATATTATTAAGCCTTAAGTGTAGATATTAACCTTGTCGTTGGTGGATTATGAAAATGTGTAGACTTTTATCTTTTATTTAATGGTGATTGCGGCATATTGCATTATTGAGGTTGTTAGACTTATTGAGTCATGGTTGGGTTTTTTTTCATGTTACGTAAAGTGAGTATTATGGAATTATTGGATGTGAGCTTGTTAAGGCATGGGCATAAGGATGAAGAATTGTAAGTAATTGTTTATGATGTAAATTCTTTGATATAGACCTCTGGGGCCGGAGTCTAGGTGCGATGGTCTAGACTCGCGGTTTTTGCACAGTAAGAATGTTAATATTACTATTTGAACATCGGGCGTTGATACCGTATGGTACAACGTCGTGCACAGTTAAGTGGTCCTCCAATGCTGGACGCAGCGTGGATGGGTGTGTACACACGTGGTTACCCCGCCTCTATGTCACTGGCCTGATCAGCCGAGTTGACCTTGCTCAGACCCAGAGGAATATTGGTTGCAATGTTGATGCTTTGGTTGCTTGGCTATTGTATATGTGGTTTGCAATGTGGAATCAAGTTGCAATGGCTATGTTTGGTAAAATTATGCATTGTGGTTATGCTTGTTGGATTAATTACTCGGATTGCAGGGGCGAGGTTATGGTAAGACTATGTTATTGTTCTAAGTTAATGCTTTGTGTTTATTAATGCTAGATGTGACCTAGATCCCCGATCCCCACTTAGTCCGTGTGACTAACCCCGTGGTTAATGGTGTAAGCAGAGGCGCAAGACGCTCCTGAGAGTAGCCAAGCTTCGGAAAAGCGAGGGTAGATGCGTGTGGATTGTTGTTCAATTAACTTGACTATTATTGTTATTATATATGGGATTGAAGTGATATTATTTTAAAGCTTTGGGAGTTGTGTGAAGTTTTGATGAGTAATGGCAAGAATAATTTTATTTGGGACCTTATATTAGAGCATGTACAAAGATTAAATTCTTTACCTAATTATGCATGAATCCACTCTTGAGTTCCTAAGGTTAAGTAGATCCAACGATAGAGATCGATGGGATCTCCAGTTACCGAGAGGTTAACTGGCCAGGCCCGTCACACTCAAGAACTGCAAAGGAGTCAAAGGGGGACATGTGCAATTGGGAAATGGAGTGTTACAAGAAATAAAGGATGTAGGGATGCTGGAACTTTTTGATTTAGAGGGAAGAGCTGTCAAATTAGGGGAAGTGCTTTGTGTGCCAGGGCTAGTCAGAAACTTAATTTTTGTGTGCCAATTAGTAGACCTTGGCTATAAAGTTTTGTTTGAAAAATTGCAGTGTAAGGTGTTTCAAGATAATAAATTAAAGTTTGTTGGCAAGAGAGTTGGAAATTTATTTGGTTTAAATTCTGATCACCTTGTTCAAAGTAAATTTGGTGACTTGCTCAGATATAAAATTGTGGCATGAACGGATGTGTCATGTGAACTCAAAGACCATTGCGCTTTTAATTAAAAAAGGACTAGCTGAGGCATCAGAAATTAAAAATGAAAGGTTTAAGTGTGCAGGATGCATTCTTGGCAAACATACAAGGCTTCCTTTCAAAAAATCCTCAAAAAGAGCAAAAGGTGTGTTAGATCTCATTCACTCTGATCTATGTGGACCACTGAATGTGACAAGTCTTGCAGGAAAAAAATATTTTATAACCTTTGTAGACGATTATAGTAGAATGGCTAAAGTGTATTGCTTAAATACTAAGGATCAGGCTTTGCAAGCCTTTAAGAAATTTGTAAATGAAGTGGAATTGGAAACTGGAAGGAAAGTCAGGTGTTTACGGACAGATAGAGGAGGGGAATTTTTATCACATGAATTTAAGCATTACTGCAATGAACTTGGCATCAAAAGGCAGTTGACCTATAGATTCTCTCCTCAACAAAATGGAATTGCAGAGAGAAGGAATAGAACCATACTTAATGCTGTTAGAAGTATGCTTAAGTATTCAAGTTTGCCTAATTTTCTCTGGGAAGAGGTTGTTAAGACAGCAGTGTTTGTGCAAAACTTACTGCCTTCCATAAGCATTAAGGGGCAAATTCCATTGACACTTTGGTGCTCAAAGACTCCTGACTACACCAGGCTAAAAGCCTATGGCTGTTTGGCATATGCCCATGTACCAGAGGAACTCAGGAAGAAATTGGATGATCGGGCATACATCACTTATATGGTAGGGTATAATTTGCAATCTAAAGCTTATAGGTTGTATGATCCAAGCAAAAGGAGAATTATAATAAGTAGGGATGTATTATTTGATGATGAACAATTTTATAAGGTCCTGCCAAGAATTAACAGCCCTGCAGACATATCTGAAGGTAAAGTTAATAAAAAGGTACATTTCAAAGGGGATCAGAACGAACATGTTATGCTGACGGATCCAGATGATGAAGAGGACATAAGAGGGGAACAAATATTGCCTGATGCTGATGCAAATGTACAGCAAGAAGATTCAGAAAAGGAAGTAAGTATTGAACACATGTTACCTAATACTAACATTGATTCTGGAAGTGTGCAGCAAGAAGAACCAGCTCAGCAACAGGTCAACAAGTAGGCCCTACCAGGAGAAAGAAAAGGACTGAAGCTCAGATTATTAAAGATGAAGGAGTAGCAAATCATGAAAGGTTTGGAAGGGATGAACTAGGCAAAAGCAAGAGGCTTAAAGAAAATAAAGGTGAGATCCTTGGCTTGTTTGAAATACTAATGCACCTAGATGTTTCAGTTCCAAAAACATATGAAGAAGCAGTTGTCTCAACTAATAGTAAAGAATGGTTGAATGCAATGCAAGGAGAAATGAATTCATTCAACAGAACATGTACATATGAGCTGGTAGATACACCAAATGGCAGAAACATTGTGGGTTGTAAATGGTTATATAAGTTAAAAACAGAGGCAGATGGTATAACTCCAAAGTTTAAAGCCCGGTTGGTGGCTCAAGATTTTTCACAGAAATATGGCCAGGATTATGAAGAAACTTTTTCACCTCTTGTAAAAATGAATAGCATAAGAATGTTTTTGGCTATTGCCAATGCATCAAATTTAGAGATACATCACATGGATGTAAACACTGCATTTTTGAATGCAAAGCTTGAGGAGGACATTTATATGAGACAGCCAAAAGGTTTTGAAATAGGAACTGGAAAAGTCTGGAAGCTAAAAAGGGTTGTGTATGGTCTGAAGTAGTCTTCAAGGGAGTGGTACAAGTGTATAGACTCCTATCTCAGAGAACAAGGCTTTGATAAATTTCAGAATGATGGCAACCTTTATAAATACAAAGCTGGAGAGGAATGGTGTATAATTGCCCTTTATGTTGATGATAATTTGATGGTCTCAAATGGTGTTAAAGCTTTAGATCATTGCAAAAAAGTTCTGAATAACAAGTTCAAGATGTCAGACTTAGGGGAACTAAGGAAATTTCTGGGAATTGAGGTGCACATAAATAGGTTTAGTAAAACCTTGACACTCACTCAAAGAAGTCAAATTGAAGGGATGCTTAAAAAATTTAATATCGAAGATTGTAATATCTCAAAGACTCCTATTGTGCCAGGAAGTAAGATATCTGCCAGGATGAGTCCTAAGACTGAGAAGGAAAGGGAAGAAATGAAAGGTATTCCTTACATGTCTCTAATAGGATGCTTATCCTATGTTGCAAACTGCACACGCCCTGACATAGCATTTGCTGTAAATATGTTAAGCAGATACAATAATGATCCAGGAAGGGATCATTGGATAGCTGCAAAAAGGGTTTTAAGATACCTTAAGGGAACAATGGATGATGGAATAACTTATTGCACAGAGAAATGCAATTACAAGCTTATTGTGATGCAGAATGGGGAGGGGATCTTGACACACGTAAATCCACCTCTGGTTATTTAATTTTCTTGGGAGGAGCCCCTGTTGCTTGAAATGCAAAAAGCAAAATGCTATTGCAATGTCTAGTGCTGAAGCAGAATATGCTTCAGCTGCTTTAACCACTAAGGAGCTGGTATGGGAAAGAAGGCTGATGTGTGAGCTTGGCTATAATCAGTTTAAGGCCACTGAACTATTTTGTGACAGCACTAGCTGTATTGCAATGACCAAAGATCCAGTCCTACATGAGAGGACTAAGCATATAGAGTTAGAACTTCATTTCATCAGAGAAGTTGTAAAGAAAGATGCAGTCAAATTAGTATATGTGAATACCTCAAAGCAACTGGCATATATTTTAACTAAAGCATTATCTGAAGGCAGGTTTACAGAATTGAAACATAATCCAGTGCAGCAGGGATGATAACATGAAGGGGGGAAATGTAGAATGTATTCATGTTATCATTATGGTATTGTGGTTTGAAGATGTCTTGACCTAGACAAATCGTTCATACAGATTGTTAAAGTATTGAAGAAGTTATGATGATGAATTATTGGGTTAAGACCCTAAGGTTATATGAAATAAGGGTAAAACAAGAGAAAGTGAATCTTAGAGTAAAATACCCTTATGGATAATTCGTCTAAGGGGGAAAAACTATTCAAATGGGAAACTTGCCAGTTCTAGCAAGTATGTGATCGATCGGCCCGCCTAGGCGGCCGGATCTCGATCAGTAAATATAGAAGAAGGATTTAATGGATGATATGATTGTATGCAGGTGTGTTGAAGAGTGATTTCGGCCGGATTGCAGACGAGCTTGGGCTCTCGAAGATATGGCCAAACCTGCTACAGTGATTAAGTCAATAACATTTCTACAGTGTTTTCTACTGTAGCATGTCAATGGTTAAGACTATGCTTCATGCATAATATTATAATCATTGAAATATTGCATGATTGATTTGAGTCTTGTAATCATAGGAATTCAATAGTTGTTTGAATTGCCTAGATCAAATAATCTATAGCATTGTTTCCTTCAATTACAAACCATGGTATTTGTGCAAAACTCATCAAATTACAAACCATGGTATTTGTACAAAACTCATGATATTACAAACCATCTAAGCAAGGCTCTCCATTCAACTTCCTTCCAACTCCGTTTCTTGTCCTTTAGCCCCCTCTTCCCTATTTGCAAGAGTGGCTTGATCCTTGCAAGGCTCGTTCCATATGCCTCCTCTTCCTCCAGCACTGACAAAGACGATATAGTTGTGTCATAGGCCTCTTCGTCCATCCTCTCAAGCCTGGTGTCAACTTGTCTCATCATCACCTCTGTAGCTATGAGGAGGCTGGGATCCTTGGAGGCCCGCCCCATAACTTTGGCAACACACGATTCTAGTGAAGCCCTAGCATCCTCTACGGTCAACCCAACTTTCTTCATAGGGAGAATGTCATCCTCTAGACTAACTATCTCTTCAGGTGAATCTCGACGGGTAACCCCAGGTGTACATGGGCGCAAGTGCTCCATGCCACCACTTGCATTTCCATAATCGGACCCTAGAACCTTCAAGAGGTCCTGCTCTCTGTAACTGTCCATTAGTTGGATAACCTTAACTTGGTGTTTGCAAAGGTTCCCTTTGGCACCCCATGGACAATCACAACTCGCCCAATTCCTATGTGCCCCACTCACAAAGTAGGGTTGGCGGTTGAGATTAAGAGTTTGGACATATGCCTCCCCTCCTCCAAGGTCTACAAACGTGACCGCATCATCCGGAATCTGCCTCGCCCCTCGAATAGCCGACTCTATAATTTGCTCTTGTGATGTGTTTATAACAAAACCAGCCTCTTTCATCCCCCTGTGTGCTTGTAAATGAAACAACGTGGAGTGTTAGTGCACACGTAAATATACAAAATATGTTCTCTTTTGCAAATTACCTTGAGTATGTTGTGTGGGTCTCAACATCGTGGACAAGCATGTGTAGTAGCCAATCTGCCCTTTAGTTGTGATTTGGAGACGCCCAGACGCATCTTCAGTGTCTTGTGCCAAGCCTCTATTGCAACATTGGTTTCTTGGTTTGAATGGAAAAAGATTCTTGTGGCCAACATCCATTCACATATGTTGCGAGTCCACTCTCGACTCATGTAGGAGGCCAATTTCGGATACTGCGGATACTTTCCTTTCAGGGTCTCCAACTTTCTCAAAGCTTCTACTTTAACAGCCTCATTGTAATCCTCTCCATAGTCATTGTTACCTGGGGGACACCTGATTCCATACATGATCTCACCCAACTCCTTAAACATTTGGTTCCTCATCTCCTTGTTCTTCACGTTCTTGCCTAACCACTTCAACCAGTCTCTTCTCACATGCCAGATGCAAAGGTTCAAGCGTACGCTAGGGTAAACCTGAGTGGAGAGAGATGCCACATGCTCAAGATGGTGTGCAAAATGAACCACTGAAAATTGCTATGGAAACATTGTTACCTTTTTAATTGCATGTATTTTGGCATTACAAGAATCGATGATAAAGCATGAGGGCTTCCAGGTTGAGTCATGGGGTTCAATCCACACTTTCATGGCTTCTACCCATCTAGCTATTGCATCTTTCTTCTGGGAGTTCGTGATAATCCAAGCCAGAGGCATCCCATTGAAGTAGTCATCGAATCGTAGTACCTTTAATGTAAAATAGCAACACAACTTAACAATGTTAGCAAGGAAGCTAAAATTTTATACGAGCTTTAAAATACAAGAGGAGCAACCCAACCTCATCTCGTTTGTCTTGTAGGTGGAGTCAAGACACAATCACTACAAAAACGTTGCCCTGTTACGACGTCTATTACGACGTCCAGACGTCGTTTGAACGTCGATGAACGACGTCAAAAAGTTGATAAACGACGCCTATAACGACGCCTGCACGTCGTTTTACGACGCGGATGCGTCGCTATACGCGTCGCAACGGCGTCGTCTTAAAGCGACGACATAACGTCGTTCAACGACGCCACGTACACGTGGCTGCCACGCGGCCGGGCGGCCAGCGCGGCGTCGGCGAGCGGGTTGCTGATGTGGCAACCACGTGTTTGACGTCGTTCAACGACGTCACGTACACGTGGCAGCCACGCGGCCAGGCGGCCAGCGCGGCGTTGCCAGCGCCGTTGCTGACGTGGCAGCTACGTACACGTCGTCGTTTAACGACGTCGTACAAGACCGCCACGTAAGCAACGTTGTTTAACGATGTTGCTTACGTGTATTAAGAAAAAAAAAATTTTTTTATATTTTTTTTATTTTTTTTATTTTTTCTATAAATTGAAAAAAATAATAATAATACATTTATTATGAATGAAGTTAATACATTTAATATTAAAGCCTATAAAATGAATTTAACCAATAAAGAAATATAAGATTTTAACGTCATTAAATGATGTCGCTTAAATATATTAAAAAAATACAAAAATAAATGAAGCCCCAATTTTTTTAGCCAAATACATTAATCAATAAATTAAGCTAAATACATTAATCAATACATTAAGCATATTGAAAATTAAATGCTTACCTGGAATACGTACAAGGTGGCAAAGTTGTTTTGCACAAACAACGCATTTTGTTAGGAGTGTACATGCAAAACAATAAATTCAATGATTAGTAAAATATTAGTATACATAAACAACTTAAAGGAAAAACAAATATGGAAAAGCAATGGGGGAGGGGTGGTTTCAATGACGTCCCCTTCTTGGATAACAATTTAATCTAAATAAAGCATTCGTATTTTATTAGCTTATTGAAAAAATTAAATCCTTACCTGGAAGAGGTGCCAAGTTGTTTTGCAAGAACAACACATTTTGCTAGGAGTGTACATGCAAAACAAAAAATTCAATGATTAGAAAGAAATAGTATAAAAAAACTAATAAGGGGAAATTTTGGAAAGAAGAAGGGTCTCATCTTTTAACGATGTCTTCTTAGATGGGAAAAAAATTAGAAGAAGAATGGAAGAATTCCGAAGAAGAAAAGGCTAAGAAGAAGAGGAGGAACCCGAAAATGGGGAGGAAGAATACGAAGAAGATGAAGCGCAAGAGGAGGATTAAGAGTAAGAATTTGAATAAGAGGAGGAAGAAGTAGTATAAGAGGAGGAAGAATCGAAGAAGAAGATGACAAAGGGAATGGAAGAATATGTATGGAAGAAGGATGCAAGAATGGAAGAAGAAGAATGAAGGTTGAAGGAAGAACAAACAACAAATACAAAAAGCCCTAAATCTACCCAAAACAATTTCGTATGTAGATGACCATGTAGTTCTAGTTTAGCTACTGGATCTGTCTAACATCTGCAGACCTTTAACATGTGAAATGTTCATGGAAAATACAATAATAGACATTAGGGACTGCACTACACTTGCTGCAATAATGATGTATGTGTACAGTAAATATAATTGTTTAGTTGGGCTTCAGATATAACTCCATGGTAAGGGAGTACCCTGTGACTGTTTGCTGGATAATTATGACTACATGCTAGGCAGAATCTGCTAAGGTAATTAGGACAGTATATGAATTTGCTGTTCATAAGTCCTGAAAATCTGAGTTATTCTCAATGATTACATATTGACACTAGTACCATTAAAGTCATGGTGAAGGGGAATACCCAATAAACCTAATGCTTACCTGTTAGTAGCTTAGGCTCTTACCCTGATTAAGGCTAACTGTCCTTTGGTTCTACCGCAGGTAACCAGGTTTCTTGCTCCATGCTTTGATGTATCTATCGTTCTAAGCTGATGGTTCAAAAAACAAGACTTCAAGTAAGATATTTCCATTGGGAAATCAAGGGACATATTTTGAACTCAGAATTATTGTTTTAAGATTGTAAGCTTGCCATAAGAGATGATTGGGATGAATAACTCTTTTACATTTTGGAAATACTTATAGTATTCACAAAGAAACTATTGTATTGATGTTGTACTTGGAATATAGGATTTTCTATTGGAAAAATATGGTACATTTATATTATCTAGTATTATGTCCTTATCCTGGCCTAGGAAATTGTTCCTGTCAATTTTCTAGGGCTGCCAAAGGCAGACTTGGTATTTCCAGTCGGGAATATCAAGGATGAAAGTCTGGAAACAGATTTGAGGGTTTTTTTTTATTTTTTTTTTCCAAAAAAAAAAATAAAAATAAGTATATATATATATATATATATGAGTGACGTCGTTAAACGACGTTGCTTACGTGGCGCTCTGCTGACAATAGCGTGGCGCAGACGATGCCGGCCACGCTGGCAAAACTGCTGCCACGTCAGATATTCTAAGCGTCGTTTAACGACGTCATGTCGACGTGGCAGGACACTTTGGCGTGCCAGCCTGGCATGTCAGCAAGCCACGAAGCTGACTGGTCACGTCAGATTTTTTAGTCGTCGTTCAACGACGTCATGTCGACATGGCAGAACACGGTGGCGTGCCAGCCTAGCATGTCAGCAAGCCACGCAGCCGGATGCGCCACGCCAGATCCACGAGATGACGTTAAACGACGTTTTGTGCACGTGGCACGACACGCACGCTTGCCAGCGTGGCGCTAGCACCATGCCACGCAGGCATGGTGGACACGTCAGCTCTGTGTGGCGTCGTTGAACGACGTCGTGATGCCGTTGAACGACGTCAGAGTCGTCAAACGACGTTGTCGTCGTTCCTCGACGATTTGACATCGTTCAACGACCTCTAGACGTCGTTGAAGGTCGACTATCCTTTCCAAATCTCAACAAGGCTCCCTTTGGGTGGGAGTCATAACCCCCAATTGGAAGATGTCACGATGCTCATAGTGGAATACACTGTCAAGGTGTTGTTGCACCCACATATGAGTGCTTATAGCTTGATCTTCATGCAACTTCCAAACATTTCGGGCCACTACCTTTTCAATGTTGTAGATTTCATGCATCTTTAACATGTCATCTCTCGAAAGCCCCTCCAACCCAAGTAGTTCCTTCTTCAAGCTCACTCTTTCTTGGTGGATATTCATCACCATTCTAGGTGCAATGTAATGCAATAGCTTTTGTTTGATCCATTCTCTCTTTTCAGCCGTGAGCCACGGAGCCATCCTATACCTCAACCCTTTCTCAACAGCTAAAGCTTTACCGTGGCAAATTTTACCTTACTGGTTCACGTGATCCCATTTGTGGTAGGTAATTTGAGTGCAATCCGGAAGAAGGTAGAGCTGTCTCAAAGTGAAATGACATTGGCATCCCCTTCGAACACTCTCCCCCCTTTGAACCCTCCTCCTCCTTTGGCCTGGAGGAGGACGTCGATCTTCCACAACATGGGTGTTCCCAGAATTGTCTTGGGGCCCAAAACTACACCAGTACCTTCTTTCCACCATTGAGGATGAATCAGCCATGCTTTAATTTCCATGTGTAATCTAAAAAATATATAGACAACAAGCTAGAGAACTGCATACCTTTTTAGAGACAGATATGAACCTTTGCCTAGTTTTGATAGCTCCTTATTCATTTGAGAGCTTCTTATATAGAAGTTGCAGAGTGCATCCCCATTTTTTTGCTCCCCAGCAATGAAATCCGGCACCCGTGAGGTGGGAATATGGGAAACCCACATCAATTGAGTGCCTCCTCCATCCAGATCAGGACCCTGGTGCTCTAGAACCATCCAGGACAGCCGACTGTGGTCAAAATGCCCTTCTGCAGGGTTTGTTTGCCAAATCTCTGCTTGCACCTGCCACAGGAAACGTAATTAGAGCTTAGCCACAACAAAGAGATGGAACTGGATAGTGTTCCAGGCATTCGCCTCCTCAATCTTCTCTTCGAGGTCCATGCCAAGCTCCGCTGAGAACTCCTGGCCACTGTGATCGAGGAGTTCCAGGGCCAAACGAAGGCAGGTGATTCCGTCTGATGGAATGGACAGACTTATGTCCGCAGGCCGGACGAACTCACGACGCCACAATGGCCGTCGACCAGTTCCTGCCCACAGACCGGATGCATCCACCTGTCGCTCCTGCGGAATCACCTGCATCCGGCGGAATCACGGAGGAGTGATTCCATCCTGCGGAATCACGGAGGAGTGATTCCATCTGGCGGAATCACGGCGGAGTGATTCAATTCGACGGAATCACTAAACTGGTGTGATACCGTCAGGCGGAATGTATTCGTGGTGATTTCATCTCGAAGAATCTTACATTTGTGATTCCATCGGGCAGAATCGCATGGTTGTGATTCCATCTGGCGGAATAGCAATGTTGTGATTCTGTCTGGGGGGATACGTAAGTGGTGATTCCATCTCACGGAATCAGACGTTCGTGATTCCATCTGGCGGAATAGCATGGTTGTGATTCCGTCTGGCGGAATAACAAGGTCATTCGTGATTCCTTCCGGAGGAATACATTTGCGGGGTGATTCCGACTGGTGGAATAACTCGGGGGAGATTCCATCGCCAGGGAGAATTATGGGTGTGATACCACCGGAAGGTATATATCGCCTGAAAGCGACACTGTCAAGTACGAAAAACGGGGCCTCTGGTACGGATAACGGGGTCGCGAGCCTGGTGATTCTGCGGGAGGGAATATCTTGCGATGGAATCACAATAACCGGGATAAGAATATTTTCACCCCACACCAATCTCAACCACATGTAATTCTCCCCTTGTTTATGGGCCTGACATGGTCATGCTATGTTCCACTATTAGTTGCATCATAACTAACCTAGCCTTGTATGTCCATTCTAATTGAATTCCCAATACAAATGTTAGGATGTGATTGGTAGCTTAACTGATGTTGACCAGATCCCATCTCTTGATTGGGGATCTAGCAGTATTAATATCGTTTGGTGCTAGTCTGACTGATGGAGTAAGTTATTGTGCGCATTACATAATAAATTTTATTAATAATAATAATACTAAAATTATGGTCACACGCAAAAGACCTTGAAGGTCATGGAGCAACAATATACAAAATGGAAGTTGGGTCTCCATTTTTATTTGAAGTTTAATATGGTGATGCCATGTGGCATCGTCTCCATGAGAGTATTTGGTCTCACAAATGAACATATTTTATTTAACATGGAGACATAACCTATACAATGTAGCATCCTTTAATCTATATATACAAGAATTTGTCGCAGCGGCTTTCACTGCCATTGGTGTGTGCTTTTTAGTTTGTACATTGACACATTAACTATGGAAAAGTAAGATGGATATATGTAAAATACAATCAATCACTTACATTTTTCAAGTGATATTCCTTACTTTTTCAACTATAAAATGAAGATGTTTTTTCTACAAAATGGCAAAGGAAATTTCAACGTACAATTCTCGTTGATTTTCTTTGATATCATCATGGTGATAATGACTTTTTGTATGCTTGTTTTGCTGAGATTTCGCGTAAGCATCCACTCTAAACAACTGCAGGAAAATTCCTTCTTAGCAATCAAGAAGTTGTAATTGAGAATTTTTAAGCATTAGATCCTCAAGTAGAATATAAAATAGAATGGAACAAGAACAGAAGAGATTAAGACATGTTGAGTTACACTAATGAGAAGCCAACGCCTCTCCCTTTGGCCAATGACAAAAACTCTATCAACTGAGCCATATTGAGGAGGCCTCAACTGAGACAAACTCTTATGCAGTTCTCCTAATTTAGGCTAAGTTTGTAGAGCCAAAAATTGGGATTCTGGTCCACAAGCTCCTTACAGATAAAGAGGTTATGAATCAGTTTGCCCCTCCCACATATTCTGGAAAACAAAGTCTGCTTGCACCAAGTACATGCCAAATTTGACCGTTGCTGTTAAATCGGCTGCATTTAAAACTATACACAAGGAATTCAAATCCTGTGCAAAAACAACAGCACACAAAAACTGGTTGCAACATGTTCGTTCTTGATGTCTTGTTCTTAAATTTCCTGCCGCAACAAATAAACCCGAAGAGCTGCCCCAAACACAAAGCATAAACCCTAGAATAAGAACTCTCGACCTGTGCATGCCATGAAATAATGTACATGAGAAAACAACAACATTCAATTACATGTCTAGATGTCCGCACGAAAAAGCAGCAATGATTCAAAATGCAAAAATACCTATGGAAAGCCTTTTGTATTTCTCTGTGGTTTGCAGTTTTATCCACACAGGGTATAATGCAAAAATACCTATGGAAAGCCTTTTGTATTTCTCTGTGGTTTGCAGTTTTATCCACACAGGGTATCTGCCACATCTTGTTCCAGCTACATGATTTTATCCACGCCATGTATTTGCCATATCTTGTTCCGGTTACACGGTAAGAAGAGCAGCTACAAGACTCGCACACTAACAAGGGTGACCGGCAGTTTAAGGGCGATAACAAGTTTGGAGCAGTTTTCGGCATATCCTTAGAATATGACTCACATGAGCGAGGGTTTGTCCCCCTAGGAGCAACTCAAAAATAAGCCCATGCGAATGCTCCATTAGCCCTTCCAGTAATACTGCGCCACAGGGCGCCTGAATTTGTTGCTCCAATGTTAGGCAGGAACCAGTGACTGTTTTCCTCCGTGGAATGTCACCTAAAATCACATTCCTATGCCTGTTACTGTATAGTATACTCGTCCCTTTTAGGAAGCCCTGATCCAGAAGGCACGTTTTATTAGTTGTAGGCAGGCAGCATTCTGAGTATTCGCGCGGGTTGAAAACCTCGCCGTTTTTGCTAGAAAACCATGACGCCGTCAACGAACTAGGGTTTTGGACTGTGCGTGCACAAAAGCTGAGATGGGAGTTCCGGCGTTCTATAGATGGTTAGCAGACAAGTACCCCCTCATAGTCGTAGACGTGATAGAGGATGAACCTGATGTCATTGACGATGTTACTGTTCCTGTGGATTTAACGAAACCCAATCCTAATGGATTTGAGTTCGATAATTTGTACTTGGATATGAATGGCATCATCCATCCGTGTTTCCATCCCGAAGATAGGGTAAATTTTAAGCTTGAGCCGACATAGAACATCCGTCTCTGATACGGATAGTGCTCTCTCAAGGAAAATGTCTGAAGGGCTTTTACCTAAATGATTACTGATTTGCTTTCAGCCCGCTCCAACAACATTTGATGAAGTTTTTCAATGTATGTTTGATTACATTGACCGGCTGTTCGCAATTGTTCGACCCAGGAAACTGATGTATATGGCAATTGGTGAGTATAATCACTTCGTTCCTGATAGTAGTATTAATAATTTTTATGCATGAGGGATAATAAACAAGTGTGTGAACTCTATTTTATAATTAAAGATGGCGTGGCACCGCGTGCAAAGATGAACCAGCAGCGGTCTCGTAGATTCAGGGCAGCAAAAGATGCTGCAGATGCGGTATGCATTGTAGCTTCTTAGACCATTCCACTCGGTGAATGCTATGTTTTACTGTTTTGCCTTGTTAATAGGCTGCTGAAGAAGAAAGGTTGCGCAAGGAGTTTGAAATGGAAGGAAGAATCATAGCGCCCAAGGAAAAAAGTGAAGCTTATGATTCTAATGTTATCACACCTGGAACACCATTTATGGCAAGCTTAGCAGTTGCTCTGCAGTACTATATTCACATGCGTCTTAATCATGAACCTGCTTGGCGGAATGTTAAGGCAAGTATTGTAGCTGCTATTTTTTCCCATCTTTCATATTTTTAATGGGAGAATGATTTCAGGTAATCTTATCTGATTCCAATAGCCCGGGCGAAGGCGAACACAAAATTATGTCATATATACGTCTTCAACGTAATCTTCCTGGATTTGATCCAAACACACGGCATTGTTTGTATGGACTGGTATGTTTTTGTAGTGATAATGTTTGTGGGCATATTGCTTTGGTATAAATAGTCAATAATCATATGGTTGAGATCATAGGATGCAGATTTGATTATGTTGGCACTTTCAACTCATGAAGTACATTTCTCGATTTTGAGAGAGGTATTCATCTTTCTCTAGATTTATTGAACAATGTAGGACTGCAGTACCAAAATTTTGTTTGTTGTTGTTTCTGAGTTGCCTTTTCTCCTGTAATGTAATAGGTTGTGTCTGCCCCTGGTCAGCAAAACAAATGTTTTCTGTGTGGTCAGCTTGGGCACCTGGCTGCAGAATGTGAGGGAAAAGCAAAAAGAAAGCACGGGGAGTTTGATGAGAAGGGTGGATCATCAGAGTGTATAGTACCAAAAAAACCATTTCAGGTGTCTTGTCTGATGTGTATTTTGCCATAGTGATGTCTGTATTCTTATCTAACTGTTCCCCATTTTATGTAGTTTCTTCACATTTGGACATTGCGAGAGTACTTGGAATATGATATGTTCATTCCCAATGCGCCATTTGAGACTGATTTTGAACGCTTAATTGATGACTTCGTTTTTTTGTGCTTCTTTGTTGGCAATGACTTCTTGCCTCATATGCCCACTTTGGAGATCCGTGAGGTTAGTTATCTAGTTAATGTTACAATGAACATGACACACTGGTAGATTTTTAATGCTTCTGCTCTTGCAGGGGGCGATAAATTTGCTTATGGCTATATACAAAAAAGAGTTCCGGAATTTTGGAGGATATTTAACTGACGCTGGTGAGGTAAGAACATTTGATTAGAAATGCCAATACTTGTGTCCATGCAGGCTAGAATGTCTAGGCAACCCAGCATCATGTGCAATGTTTCATTTCCCATTAATCCACTGTAATGGCACAGAAGGGGGTGTTTGGTAGTGTGCTTCAGAAAGGGTTAGGATCTTCAGGTCTTTCTTTGGGATAATGCCTGTGTTCCTGTAATGCAGAAGATAACGCACAATGTTGTGCGTGTATGGCATTGACCAATGTATGTGTATGTCTAAATCAGTCCATGTTGAAAGAAAGTGAAGCTTAAATATTATATCAGCAAACCACAAAAGTGTAAGTACCACTGTAACGGGGCAACAGTTTGCAGATGAGATCACAAATTACGTCTGTAGTAGAAACTTTCTTATCAAGAAAATGTTTTATCTGGATATCAATAATATGCACATTTAAATGCAGGTGAACCTTCGAAGAGTAGAACATTTCATTCAAACAGTTGGTGCATTAGAGGACACTATCTTCCAGAAACGTGCTCGCCTGCATCAGGTATGTGAGTATGTTGGATGAAATTGAGTTTTCTGCTTTCTAAAGATTTAGAAATTTTGATCATATGATATGTTACAGCGCCAAATGGAAAGACGCAGATTTGATAAAAATCATGTGACACGTGGGGATGATGCTGAACCAAGTGTCCGGCCCAATGAACTTGTGCCCGTGGAGAAAAACCATGGTCCCCGCTTGGCTTCTGCTCCAGGACCATCTCCATTTCAAAGACATGGATTTGGAAACAATGAGAAAGCAGCGCAGTTGCTAAAAGCCTCCTTGCTGTCAAATAGACAAATTAATGGACCCACATCACCACCAGGAATGAAACTTATGCGAGTGACTGAAGAAGATAACAGCATCTCTTCTGCGGTTGTCACCAAGGTCAATGGCATAGACGAGGTATAAGATAGGAAGCTTCACAAATTATAGTTGGCATGCTTTCTACACTTGGGGATGCTAACTCTGTGTTACGTAATTAGGCTGTCGCGGAGGAGTTCAAAATCAAATTAAAAAATGTTCTTCGTGAAAAGGGAGATCTTTTTATTTCGAATAAAATGGTCGAAGACAAAGTAAGTAGATGTGATAAAGTTTTTCTTATCTTTTACATTCATGCTCACAACATGCTTATATAATTAGGTCAAGTTGGGGGAACGTGGATGGAAGGAAAGATATTACTCAGAGAAGTTTGAAGTCAGCACTCCTGAAGCAATTGAAGAAATCAGGAAGGATGTGGTAAGAGCACATCTATAATCCTCAACTTCACAGGCTTCCATAGGGTCAGAGTACTGGAATGCCTGTAATTTAGATGATAGAAAGCTCCGTCTTTGTGTTTGTGTTTCTTCTTCGTGCAGCTTTTCATTTCTGTGCACTTAAACATTCAATTTTAGATATTATTTGCAAATTGGATGACTGGGTTTGTGTTACACCTTATCAATAGTCCAACCCCTGCGTTTCTGTTCGATGGAGTAATATCTGTGACATTAGATGCTGATAGTGGTTCAACGACATTGGATTATTGCTGATGTATTTTGCTTAAAACAGGCTCATAAATATACAGAAGGCTTGTGCTGGGTATTGCGTTACTATTATCAAGGTGTATGCTCATGGCAATGGTAAGATTTTTGAAGAGTTACATGCTTTATTTTTTTATCTATATTTGAGGTTGCACAGGTGAAACCAGTTAAATTGATAGGAGAAAACGAATACGGCTGTTTTAGCTATGCAAGCTAACATATTTGCTACTGCAGGTTTTATCCTTATCATTATGCTCCATTTGCCTCGGATTTGAAAAATTTGGAAGAAATGCCAATTATATTTGACTTAGGACAACCATTCAAACCCTTTGATCAACTGATGGGAGTCCTACCTGCTGCAAGGTCTGTCTATTCTTTCTTAAATACATGCATGCATGTCTGTATGTATACTAACAGTGTAGTGGTTTCATGACATCTAATTCATCCATTTTTTCAGTTGTGATGCTTTACCAGAGCATTATAGACCCCTGATGACTGAGGAGTACTCACCAATCATAGACTTTTATCCAAAAGGTGGACTTCTGTACTCATTTAATGCGTGGCGTTTTTTGTTGCCATCTAACCATTGCGATCGATATAAATGGCAGATTTTCTTGTTGACATGAATGGTAAAAGGTTTGCTTGGCAGGTGAGGCTTTCAACTTTTGATTTGCATGGGCATTTGGTTCTGAGTTTTATTTATGTTTTTAATAGTTGAATTTCTAGTAATCTGCATATTTTATTTTTCTTGTTACCTGAGGATTTGCACTAATATGATGTCGATTTTCAATAGGGTGTTGCTAAGCTTCCTTTCATTGACGAGTATAGGCTTCTTGCGGAGATCAGAAAAGTGGAGGGCACCTTAACAGTTACGTTTGTATAAAGCAAGAAATTTAAGCAGACAGATTCTTATTTCATGTTCTGATTTCAGGAAGCTGAAGCACGAAGAAATAGTGTTCTACCAGACATGCTGTTTTTATCTTGTAGCCATACATTGGCTCCCTATGTATTTTCTTTCTATGATAAATATGGTAATCTATCTGGACAGCAGCGGAGCGTAGCCAGGGAGGCCATAGATCCTAGAGCCAGGTGGTCCTTTGTTGGTTTTGATAAAGCTTTAGTTTTGCAAATCTTATGTTTCTGACAGGGTCACTCATTTTTGCAGTGATGGCATGAACGGTTTTTTTGGGATATGCAATGGTGATGCATGTCCTCCAATGTTCACCTCTCCAATTGATGGGATGCCAAATATCACAAACAATCAAGTGTTGTAAGCCTCGTATTATGAGATTGCAAAATTTGGTCGATGCAATAGTTTTATGAATGGCTATTTGGCAGGTCTGTAATATTTTTTCTTCCTGAGTTCCACAAGCATGTGGCAAGCCTTCCTATTGGAGTAATTTTACCTGAGAAGGTCAGATACTTTTACGACTGTTTACAGCGATTGTAATCAAGTACTTAATGTTCTTCTTTTTCTTTTGTAGACTGTGAGCGAACAGGATATCAAGTTGCAACCATTGTGGCATGAAGATAATGGACGCAGAAATAATTATCAGGATAGGTCAGTAGCTGTCAAATGTTTGAGCAGCGCTATAGTTTTGCTTAGGTCCCATAATATCTGGTTTCTTCATGTAGGTCTCCAGTGCATGGGGCAGTTAGTGGGCAGGTACTTGGAGATGCTGCCCGACGACTGGTGATGAATTCCTTACAGCGGCCACCTGCAAACTCATTGCAGCACCAAGCTGTTAATCGAGGCCAGGGTCTTCAAAGTAACTCAAGTCATCAGAACCAATTCTCGCATTGGCGACATCAGACACCATCTAATAATAGAGGTGGTGGCATCTTGAATGTGCCTTCACCTTACTCACATTCTTCTCATTCTTACCCATTGCATGCTGTGCAAGGGCATGAAGGATATTCGTATTCTGGTAGACATGAAGGCTATGTGAATGCATATCAACAAGTGGAGATTTCACGTTCAGCATCTGCATGGGGTGTTCCGCAGTATTCACAGCCCTCACAGCCTTATGCATATCCAGCGCCATCATTATCCACACCTATAGTGGATTACACTAGCCAACCTCCCGGTTATTTCCATCCGCAGGCTGGCTATCCACCTCCATATCAGCAGACGTCAGGTTATGTTCCTCCACAATCCAGGAATAGTTATGATATTCTTCGTTCAAGACCGCAGAGAGGTCATGACAGAAACTCAAGAAATCAACCACATCAATAATGATTTACTACAAATTTATGTACAACTAATTTAATATTGCTTCTGCTCAGCTTCAGGCACGTTTTAGTGCTTCATTGGTGTTACATCTGGGCTCTGTATATCTGCAAGATGAAGATGAAGAAATTGTAAATTAAGGTTTTGACATCTTATACTATTTACTGAACTGGAGCGATTGACCTATATTAATGCAAAAGTCATTAACTTTTTGAGAGTAATATATCAAACATTGTTGAGATATTGTTTTGGTGAGATAATAAGGTTCCACAATATGAAAGATAGTTTGGAATATTTCATCCGGATTAGATAAAATGCTTATTGAAATGACATCCAGGCCTCGGGTTATTGGGAAGTTTTACTTGGTTGCTATAGACGAAAGGAACACATGACAAAGGTGCTTTTGCATTGGGAGTTGCCTTGTGCAACCTAGGCATTAATCAGCTCTCGTCTCCTTTCTGATCATATGGGCATTAATTGATTAGCTCTGATCATATATCTATTCATTGTAGGCATATGCTTGCACGCGCATGACTCATTCCCAATTTCCCATCATCTCAAGATAGACATGGAGATGTTCATTCCCATCATCTCAAGATAGAGACATGGAGATGGCGGAACATACAAAGGGAGTTGGCTCTTTGCGCATAAAGCGAGAGTGATAGAGATAGTAGAAGTGGAACATACAAAGGGAGTTGGCTCTTTGCGCATAAAGCGAGAGTGATAGAGATAGTAGAAGTGGTATATCACCATATATAATGCAGTCTTATTTTTTATTTGGCATGCTATATTGTTTTAAATAATTTGTTTGAGCAGCTCTCCAATCGAACCTGATGCCTCGAAAGGCTGTTTTCTCATAGTCCAAACACTGACGTGATGTAGATTCAATGCGAATTTAGGGGATTCTCATCCATTTCTTGCTCGCTCTGCAAGCAAGTTGCAATGGCAGCTCTTCGCAGCTTAATGTTCCAACGACCCTAATTGAAGTCGAGTTTGCTTTTGTTTTTGGTACTCTATGTGCTGCCTGGTTGGAAAGAGGCCTTCTGCTAAGGATTAGGAGTAGCAGAGCCATAGCAAGTAGTAGCCATATTCGAATTGTGCATATCTGATCTGTGCATAGGAGTAGCCATATCTGAGTTGTGCATCAGAGTTAAGCCATCAAATGTCAGCTTCTAAATTGTAAAATGCAGGAGTACTAAATGTGTATAAGAAATATGTGAAACATGTATATTACATTCAAGGAAACTTGGTGTGGTGGTAAGCGCCTAAGGTTGGAGTTTGGAGGTCGCGGAAAAAATGCTGTCAGAAAGGGAAAGGGAAAGGGAAAGGGCAAAGGGAAGCGAAATGAAGGGAAGGGGAAGAGAGGGGAGGGAAGAAAAGGAAAAGGGAAAAAAGGTAAAGGAAAAGGGGAAGGGAAATAGGGAGGAGAAAAAAGGAATGAGGGAAAAATAAGCGTAAAATGGGAAAATAGGAAGGGGAGGTTTGTGTCCCTTGGAGTTCATAGAAACAGTTTGAGTTTATTTGCAATTTCAAAGGAGGACATTACAAGAGAAGCTCAAGCAACATTTAGCTGGCAAATCAGTCTTGATGATGCTGGAACTGCACAGGTAGCATATATTGTGGACATTGAAAACACTGTCATAACCAAAGCACAACGGGCGTTTGCAATGGTCTTTGGAACACGTATGCTCAAGATCTTAAGGAATATCATTTTGAGGCTAGATCAAAGGATGTCAGTAACATGTGTTTAAATTCTGAGTTTCCAGAAAATGGAACAAAGTTCTCTATGAAATGGACCAAGAAGTTCTTATATACTTTGATTGGTTTGTTTGAGGAGGTAGTTCTACTTTTCTAATATTTTCTTTTTGTTATTGCACACTTTTTATAACAATGAATTGCATGGATGGAAGGTGACACTGTGGGATAGGCACTTAGAGAATATCAGATTTCAGTGACGTGCAAAAATTGAGCTGATAGAGCAAGTTTTGCTGCAAACAAAACAACTCTGAATAAGAAGAAAAAGGTCATTTATTCTTTTGATGTCCACAACATTTTCCTTTTGTAACCAGGTTTCACTATTCTTCATTTCGTTTTCTTTGTGCCTCGATTTCTTGATCGGCAGTGTTTGCATGCATAGTAGATATATGAAATATGAAACAAAACTCTAAATCCCCCTTTTCCTTCTAAGTGGTACATTGTTGACTTGATATTTTAATCAAGAAAGTTGGCCAAAACTCACGTCTTGTTTGCTTTCTCAGGATTTAGGATGTAATGGTTCTTAGTCTGGCCTGGAATTTCATGCTTTAGAAAACACATTGCTCTTTTATTTATGGACCACACTTCATCATCCTTCCTTTTTAATTGTAACTGAATGAACATTCAATAGGCCATGCTCATTTCTTCTCTAATAATTCATAAAGTTACACCTTTCTATTATGAGTTGTAAAGCACCTACAGATTTATCAATATTAGCAGAAAGCACGTTGAATGATTTGTTTGCTGCGGAGGCACAATTTGTAAAGCAAACCTAACATTGAATATGAGCATTCTTGCTGGAAAATGAATTGTATGTAGTGTGATGGTTATCTTTGCTGTGAACTTTGTGTAATCAACATTCTGTACTGTTGATCGTTCATGCTGCAAAATCATGAAAGTAGCCATGGATGCATGTTCCCTCTTTGCCTTTTCCATGCATCTCCATCTTTACCTTTGCGAGATGAAATTTATTAAAATTTGAAGTATATATAGCATTAAATCCTATACCTTGCAAGTACAAGCTTGAAACTCTTTCGAGAATGTACATAAAGAATTCAACTTGTACATATGCAAAAATTTCTTGGTATCATGCACAACACAGTAGGGATATCGGAACATACAATTCATGCTAAAAACATCAACATTGCTATGAGCATTTCATATAAAAATGGTTTAAACAAGGTCGGATCATTTAGAGAGAAGATGCATAACACCACCACCACTCCTATTGCACATTAGAAGGGGATGTTTCCCATGTACTTCATGCTATAAAGTAGCTGTATATGATGTTAATAATGAAATATTGGCCTTTGTTAGCTACAAACAAATATAACAGGGATTTTGCTGTGTTTTATCCCCTGGAAAACCAACCAGTCTCTGATAAAAAAAAACATCATTGTAACGAAGGAAGCTTTGAATTGCAAAATCCACCTATAAACCCATTAAGGCTTGCCCCATGAAACCCCAACCTTGAGATGTTGTAAATGTCCATAGCCTCTAGCTTCTGCACCAGTACCATGAGCGGCATCAGGTGGCTCTCATCTTCGAATGGGATGAGAGCAATGCGAGGCATAATTAAATGGATCTAGGTACTCTGGCTATGCAACGAGGAAAAAATGTTGCAAAGGAAGATGCCGAAATTGGCCACAACAGACTGTTTGTTAACGTCGCCAACCTCCTGGAATCAACTTTACATATAAAGATGCGAGGAAACGTCTGTAATAAGCATTAGAAATGCACTTGGCAAAGATGGATGACTCGTAGCTAAGAAGTTGCGAGTTCAAATCTTGCCTCGTCCACCTATCCTTTTCCATTCGTATGACTACCATTTTTTGTACATATGAGTAGAATACTCGTATGGTATGAATACCCGTATGGTAGATTTTCAGGTTTGTCCACAGAAAGGAAAAGAAAGATAATGCCACATTTGTTACCATGTTTGGCAAGTTGTTCATGCATTTGCAAGTGGTAGAATGAATTGGCAGTGTAGTTGCCTTTGTACCTTGGTAATTATAGATGGCTTCTTTATACCAAAGCAGGTTATATCATCCCATAATACTGTCAATTTATCAGGTCTACGGTTCACACGAATTATTGAAAAATCTGCATCTTCCTAAAATGCAATGTTTGATGGTGCATATGGCTCAAATGGCACCATCTGAAGCAGCGTCTCGCATTTACATTCATACTTTGAAACTATTATTTTGTTGACTGATCTCAAGCAATTTCTTCAGATTCATGCTTAAAAATTCTTATGATCATGACTTGCTACTAAATAAACATGGTGCTAAAGTCATAATAACAAGCAATAAAAAACCAATAGGTAAGCTCCTCTATGGTCAAACCATGTTGGTAGACTATAGCCCAAGATCTTAGTGTAAATATAGCTCTCTTGACCTAGCTTTGACAAATCATATAGATTATCCTATATTATAAAGTTATTCTGTAAGTGTTGGACCCAGCCCTAGATCCAATGGCTCGGATCTTGGGTTGCAGATCTAACGGTCGTGAAAAAAAGAAAGAGGCAAAAAAAAAAACGCTTCCTTCTTGGCCGTGGTCATGCCTGGTTAAAAATAGGAGGGCACAGATCTGCAGTATGGCGATGGCTCGCGATCGGTTGGAGTCTTTTTGGACAATGGCTTCAATTTCTTAAGAGCTCAATTCCAGCAGGGATTGTAGAGCATGTCATTGCCTTGCATGACAGCATGAGCTTTGCATGTCTATGGCAAAAGTCATGTCTGCCGCTATCCTCCTTTAGAAGAACCATGGTTGCTTCTCAAAGTCTCTGAGTTGAAGAACCGTGATTGTTGCAGGCAGTTCTGAGCAAGTAGAGCTTGCATCTAAAGGAAGCAGGACCAGAACCGGATTTTGTTAAGGATGTCTATCTTCCGAAGGATTATTAAACAGGTAATATTTACACTGCTAGCAGTTTAGGCTGGACTTTTAAAGCCATATTCCTGGCATCAACAATGCTATGTAGAACATTTGTGTATATTTGAAGGGCCTTACCTGAGTTATTATAGCTTGCACTCAGCAGGGAGAGCAGACAGTAGCATGGCTACATGTAAAAACTTACAAGGCTCGGGTTTGCTTCAAGGTTGAACCAGTAGGGTAATGGCCTTTGTTGTCAAACAAAGGCCAAATTTCGTCATGTTTCGGTTTCGTTTGGCATACAAGGAGTCGGTTGTGCAGCTCAAGAGCTCGGCCTCTATAGGGTTATGGCGCAGGATGCCCAGTCAATGACTTGCTGCTGCAGGAACTTGGATCAGAAAGATGACCCGTCATTTTCTCTTTCTTCCAACAATTGAGTCATAACGTGGATTTTTGTTTTGGGTTTTCAAGCACACCAAACTTCTAGATTTACTACTTCTGTTTGCAGCTTGGAGTTGTAGGCGTTA
Organism: Isoetes taiwanensis; assembly: GCA_021234155.1. NCBI lineage: Eukaryota > Viridiplantae > Streptophyta > Lycopodiopsida > Isoetales > Isoetaceae > Isoetes > Isoetes taiwanensis. The sequence goes on from JAJEKV010000041.1 coordinate 9,250,608, forward strand.
CGACCCGGAAGCTACTACCCATTGGTCTGTTTATGATGATTTGGCTAAACTTGGGGCTACATTTTCTGCAAATTGCATAATTCAGCAGGTACTTTAAAGCATGAATATTTAATTGCTCTGTTGAGGAGGATTAAGTGGGTGTTTTGTTTTTATTAATTTCTGCGGGGAAAGATTATCATATCTACAGGGGTTTCTTTTCAAATAGATATGTGGATACTTTTGCCTTCTAATCCCCAACCTCCTTTCGATGTCGAATCTGTGGAGAAAGCAGGCCCCATTGTAAACAAGGCACAAAAATCAAACAAATTGATAGGGCTCCTCACATGAGCATGAACGGTCTGTCATTTCGAGCTGGTGGGAGAGATCTTAGAAGCTAATTTGAGCGTATATAAAAGAATTGAGTCCATTTATGCAATATGAAGGAGCTTTTGAATCTCTCATTCCCCTATTTGCGTGGCCATGGCAGCACATGCACGCAATATTGCAAGGTGATATGAATTGGAGCTGCATAACCAGTTGCCCATGGGATATGGTAGATCAGTTCATTTGTAGTTACAATCCATCTATCAGTACCATGCTAGGTTGAAGAGCAGGAGTTGGCTATTCTGAAGCAGTATGACAAGATATGAAACATGTTTGGTGTACAGAACTTTTTTACAAGCACTTATATAGAAGTGTGACTTTTGCAGGGCACATTCAGCAAACTCAAAACAAAAGCCACTTAATAGCAGTATTGTATTGGTTGGTGTCATTCTTATGGTCTTCGCATTTATTATTGTCAATCATCTCGATTGGAGTAGCAAATAGGGGTTGTTTGTAAAGGATCGTGGTGTGGATCATATACAACATCCAACTATTGATGGCTAGGCATGTGAAACCTGTAGCAAAATCCAATACTGCTGATAGGAGTAATTATACTGTTATGATTATATGACCTCTCTAACCTTAGTATTTTATTTTGTAGGAGGAACTGTGGTCTTGATGGTGGTCCAAGATTAAGGACAACAATGATTGTTACAAGGATACTATAAGAACAAATGGACCATGTTGCAGTTGGAGTTTCTTGGTTTTGGGAGGATTCTACTTATGTAGGTGGTGATCCGCAATCAGGTTTATTCCTACTTAATTCAGTTTTACTTTCTTTAGTGGAAGGATTATGAAGCACTTATTCGTCCCATGATAATAAGCATAATAAGCAGGCAAAAATCCTGACAAATCTTGCAGGTTTGTTATTTCATGGGCAACATAAAAGGATTATGTTGATGCAAATGAAAGAAATGACTATTTTCTAGGAAACATCCATATTCTTATGCCAATGTCTGAAAGCCTGCAATATAGCAATGCTCAAAGCGCACATCCTAGCATCAAGCTTCTGATTTTGATGTTGATAAACTGTATGATCAGAAGATGATTTTTCATACAATAGAGTTAGTATTCTCTGCTTTTCTCTTTTTGGTTTCAATCAATGCACAACCCTATTGCAATTGTACTTCACCAGATTATTACTGCAGTCTATCAAATTCCAAGTTAGTCTTTCACATCGAGAACGTTGTTGAGCAATGTGACTGCAAGCACCACTTAATAAAGATGCCTTTATTTCTATTTGCTATGTTCATTGTTACAATTTGCTAGACTTTGAAAAATAAATTCTGGTTTAGTACCTGTCCTTGACATACACGTTTTTGTCAGCAGTGCAATGCAAGAATAACAAGTCTTGATCCAGTGAAGTTATTCTATGAAGCTATCAACCAGGCATACATTGGAGGGCACAGATCTGCAGTATGGCGATGGCTCGCGATCGGTTGGAGTCTTTTTGGACAATGGCTTCAATTTCTTAAGAGCTCAATTCCAGCAGGGATTGTAGAGCATGTCATTGCCTTGCATGACAGCATGAGCTTTGCATGTCTATGGCAAAAGTCATGTCTGCCGCTATCCTCCTTTAGAAGAACCATGGTTGCTTCTCAAAGTCTCTGAGTTGAAGAACCGTGATTGTTGCAGGCAGTTCTGAGCAAGTAGAGCTTGCATCTAAAGGAAGCAGGACCAGAACCGGATTTTGTTAAGGATGTCTATCTTCCGAAGGATTATTAAACAGGTAATATTTACACTGCTAGCAGTTTAGGCTGGACTTTTAAAGCCATATTCCTGGCATCAACAATGCTATGTAGAACATTTGTGTATATTTGAAGGGCCTTACCTGAGTTATTATAGCTTGCACTCAGCAGGGAGAGCAGACAGTAGCATGGCTACATGTAAAACTTACAAGGCTCGGGTTTGCTTCAAGGTTGAACCAGTAGGGTAATGGCCTTTGTTGTCAAACAAAGGCCAAATTTCGTCATGTTTCGGTTTCGTTTGGCATACAAGGAGTCGGTTGTGCAGCTCAAGAGCTCGGCCTCTATAGGGTTATGGCGCAGGATGCCCAGTCAATGACTTGCTGCTGCAGGAACTTGGATCAGAAAGATGACCCGTCATTTTCTCTTTCTTCCAACAATTGAGTCATAACGTGGATTTTTGTTTTGGGTTTTCAAGCACACCAAACTTCTAGATTTACTACTTCTGTTTGCAGCTTGGAGTTGTAGGCGTTACGACCCGGAAGCTACTACCCATTGGTCTGTTTATGATGATTTGGCTAAACTTGGGGCTACATTTTCTGCAAATTGCATAATTCAGCAGGTACTTTAAAGCATGAATATTTAATTGCTCTGTTGAGGAGGATTAAGTGGGTGTTTTGTTTTTATTAATTTCTGCGGGGAAAGATTATCATATCTACAGGGTTTCTTTTCAAATAGATATGTGGATACTTTTGCCTTCTAATCCCCAACCTCCTTTCGATGTCGAATCTGTGGAGAAAGCAGGCCCCATTGTAAACAAGGCACAAAAATCAAACAAATTGATAGGGCTCCTCACATGAGCATGAACGGTCTGTCATTTCGAGCTGGTGGGAGAGATCTTAGAAGCTAATTTGAGCGTATATAAAAGAATTGAGTCCATTTATGCAATATGAAGGAGCTTTTGAATCTCTCATTCCCCTATTTGCGTGGCCATGGCAGCACATGCACGCAATATTGCAAGGTGATATGAATTGGAGCTGCATAACCAGTTGCCCATGGGATATGGTAGATCAGTTCATTTGTAGTTACAATCCATCTATCAGTACCATGCTAGGTTGAAGAGCAGGAGTTGGCTATTCTGAAGCAGTATGACAAGATATGAAACATGTTTGGTGTACAGAACTTTTTACAAGCACTTATATAGAAGTGTGACTTTTGCAGGGCACATTCAGCAAACTCAAAACAAAAGCCACTTAATAGCAGTATTGTATTGGTTGGCGTCATTCTTATGGTCTTCGCATTTATTATTGTCAATCATCTCGATTGGAGTAGCAAATAGGGGTTGTTTGTAAAGGATCGTGGTGTGGATCATATACAACATCCAACTATTGATGGCTAGGCATGTGAAACCTGTAGCAAAATCCAATACTGCTGATAGGAGTAATTATACTGTTATGATTATATGACCTCTCTAACCTTAGTATTTTATTTTGTAGGAGGAACTGTGGTCTTGATGGTGGTCCAAGATTAAGGACAACAATGATTGTTACAAGGATACTATAAGAACAAATGGACCATGTTGCAGTTGGAGTTTCTTGGTTTTGGGAGGATTCTACTTATGTAGGTGGTGATCCGCAATCAGGTTTATTCCTACTTAATTCAGTTTTACTTTCTTTAGTGGAAGGATTATGAAGCACTTATTCGTCCCATGATAATAAGCATAATAAGCAGGCAAAAATCCTGACAAATCTTGCAGGTTTGTTATTTCATGGGCAACATAAAAGGATTATGTTGATGCAAATGAAAGAAATGACTATTTTCTAGGAAACATCCATATTCTTATGCCAATGTCTGAAAGCCTGCAATATAGCAATGCTCAAAGCGCACATCCTAGCATCAAGCTTCTGATTTTGATGTTGATAAACTGTATGATCAGAAGATGATTTTTCATACAATAGAGTTAGTATTCTCTGCTTTTCTCTTTTTGGTTTCAATCAATGCACAACCCTATTGCAATTGTACTTCACCAGATTATTACTGCAGTCTATCAAATTCCAAGTTAGTCTTTCACATCGAGAACGTTGTTGAGCAATGTGACTGCAAGCACCACTTAATAAAGATGCCTTTATTTCTATTTGCTATGTTCATTGTTACAATTTGCTAGACTTTGAAAAATAAATTCTGGTTTAGTACCTGTCCTTGACATACACGTTTTTGTCAGCAGTGCAATGCAAGAATAACAAGTCTTGATCCAGTGAAGTTATTCTATGAAGCTATCAACCAGGCATACATTGGAATTGTTGGAATTGAAAACATGATATGTTAGAGATATAATGACATGACATAAGCCAATTTGGATATGCATAATTATTGCTGTGAAATCTAAAATGAAATCATTAATGGTGCTGCAAAAGCTAACATAATATAGATGCTATCAATTTCTAAGTCAGTGGCATTTTAACACCTTTTTGGTTGAAGTCAGTGGCATTTTAACACCTTTTTGGTTGATGGTATAAAATTCTAAGTTAGTGGCATTTTAACACCTTTTGTTGGCGACAAATGATGGTGAAACAAACTTCCCTGTAAAGAATGGTTGGAATATCGGGAGTAAAATATGCTCATGGCTTACAACAAATAGGGTTCCTTATATTTAACTCACTAATTAGCCAAGGACAAAGACTTTGAATTGCGTATGTTGTCTATGGTAGTCAAGATAGAGAGGAGGTTGTACATCAGTTGAAAAACATGAACAATTAAAGAGAGAGCATTATTTACAGGCCCCAACTTGATTTACAAGTTCCAATTAAAAAGAGAGCATCATTAACACGTCCCAACCTCATTTACAGATTCGAACTTATGCCCAGCAACGCTGGGCACCATAACTAGTAAACAATGATGCCAAATGTTATAAAGGCCAATAATGCGGTCAAATGCTATAAAGACAATAACGATGTTTAATGTTAGAAAGCAAAGTGAGAGAAGAATATCCTCCACAATTTAGCTTCCACATTTGGTGCAAACACTGAGATTAAATTCTTGTAGATGGTTATATTTCATTTGAAGTTTGAACTTTGAATAATGTCTGATTCAATGGGATTTGGTTCGTATGTAAAATATCTAATATGTCTTCTTGCAGAAGACCATACTTCTTAATTTCTCTAGCCTCAATCGCCCAATTTCTCGCTAGGGCTTTCGCCATGAAACTTTCTCTCAGTAGAAATTACTTATTCCAAAAATTTGCTCTTCAAATGGAAAGGGAAATTGCCCTTAAAAAAACCTAGGGTCCTATTCAAATTTAAGGCTTCCATGTGACCTGATCAAATAGGAGGATGGCGTCTTTTATCTACATTAAGTAAATCGTCTCTTTTCTCAAACTTCCAGAACTGAAATTATCTTCATCCGTAGCAAAGCAACAAACAGAACCATTCGGCTATAGCAGCATTCAAAGTAGAGAAGCCCAATGGTCCAGCTTGTGTGTCTGCCATTGATAGGGATAATCCCCTCTTCTTCGTTGAGCAGACGGATTTTGCAGAGTTTTTGTTCAATGCCTGTAACATGAACGATAAAGTAGATATCAGGAGGAAATTGGCTCGCATTGTAAACTTTCAGTAAATGGAACATCAAAGTAGGTGGAGTGAAGGTGTCTGATACCGGTGGAACAACTAGACACGGCATCCAGCCAGGGGAGCTCGGATCTTGAGAAGCATCCCCAATACGAGAAGCGCAAATACACCTTGCATTCTCGTCAACCTCGGATGCCCTGAAGATGGAAGATAAACATATGTCAAAGCCGAATGTACTATGCAGTAGATCTGCAGGATGCGAAAAGGACCTAACAAAGGCAGAACACATGGAAAATACCCGATAAGTGTTAGTAAAACAAAAGAAGCGGGTGATCAACCACTTAAAAAAGAAAATAAATCTAGCAAATCATAAGCAGCCGCGAGACATTAGTACCAAAATTATATATAGAAAAAGAGCATCATGAACTAGTGGGAGAAAGAAAAAACAGCATCACCCAGTGGGTGGTAAAATATAGCATCACCCAGTGGGTGCAAAATAAATAATGTCATCTAACGAGTGGAAAAATAATAGCATCACCCAACGGGTGGAAAAAAAAAATAGCATCACCCAACAAGTGGAAAAACAATTGCATCACCCAAGGGTGGGACACCTAGCAAATGGAGAATCATAGTAATAATATCGTAAAGTTAGGGGGGAGGATATTTCGCCATATTACAAGCAATCTTAAAAGAGATAATCTGCTGCAACTCGCTTCCTCTCCTCCGATGCTGGCTTCCTCTCCTCCGATGCTGGCTGATAACGGATTAATCAGAGTTGTGTGGCTACGACGGCGCCACGCGGCAGGAAATATCCTCCCCCCTTAACTTCACGTTAGAAAATGTTCGCCCGCAGGCCCTTACACGAGGTGCGGACCAGGCTCGCCCTGCCGGGCTCGCCAGGTCCTTACCCCGCGTAAGGGCCTGCGGGCGAACATTATCTCTAACAAAATAAATGACAACAGAAAATATAAGAAAAGGAAGGGAGGGAACCAAAGGACAATAAGGAATGTTGTGTGAGAAGACGCCAATAACTAGCTAACTGAAATGATAACACATGTATAATTTCATTTTTTCTGAAGGACGACAAGCTTTATTTAACAACCTGTCTATCCATAAGAATGAATTTGAAGGTAACTATGTCAAATCAGTACTTTGAAGTTCAAGTGTCTACAAGGCAGTTTTCAAGTGTCTGCATGGCCATTAGCATGTTTAAAACAAGGTATTTGTGTCACTTTCCGCAGACTCAATAATGCCACGAAGAAGGATCACTTTCCTTTTCCTCATCATTAAGGAAACCCTGTCGGTTAGAATCATCAATTTTTTTTAAGCTTTTGGAGATATGTACAAGAAGTATTTCAGGGAGAAGCTCGATCCACCCAACCTGATTCACCAGAAAATCTTTATCCTGAAGCAAGAAATCTTTATTCCGCTCAGACCAACAAGCTTGGCTATGGAGAATTGGAAGTGGAAGGGATAATCAATTAAGGAAGAGAGATAGGGCTCTGGTGGTGATTCTTCATGTCTCGTTCCCGTATGTATGTTCTTTTATAGTCTCTTGAAAGGTCCTTAAAGGTAAATTCCCTTTCCAGCCTTTCCTTTTTGGAAAGGCATTTAGCTTTTTCTTATCAAATCTAAGGTTGGTGCCTTGGTTAGGTGCTTGGTCTAATACCGTAACAATCCTTCCCTTTCCATGATTGAATTCGTCAATCTTAGAAAAAAAATTGCTCATCTCAATTCATTTAGAGATGGCCTCAAGTCAATCTGAGGACCTTCATCTCAATTCATTTAGAGATGGCCCCAAGTCAATCTGAGGTCTTTGAGCTCAACTTATGTAAAGATATTTGAGCCTTACGTATATCATTCTTTAGATATTCCACGCTGGAATTCCCTTGGTTGTCATAGTCAGACAAATAATATTTGTTGCAACAAGTATATATCATGTAATTGAAATAGTTTGCAAATTAATCATGTCTCAAAGGCAGTTCATACTCATCCACAAGTGCTTGATACTCTTTGAGTTGGTCCTTGGAGTACCATACTGCATCAGAAGGTGGATGAAACTTAAACTTTACTAGATACCTTTGATAAGAAGATTGACGTGTCTCCTTATCTTGATGTGTAAGAATCTTCTCAGGTTCTAGTATCTCTTCATCTCCTTTAATGAGCGGCGGATCCGGATAAGAAGATCGATAAGGAGACACGTCGATAAGAAGATCGACGTGTCTCCTTATCTTGATGTGTAAGAATCTTCTCAGGTTCTAGTATCTCTTCATCTCCTTTAATGAGCGGCGGATCCGGATAGTCCATCTTTTGCAAAATCTCAAGAGAAATTTCACCTCCCTTGAAGGGTTTTAGTACTACAACATTAAAGACTGGATGAAGGTTAAGCCATTTCCCATATAGACGGAGGCGATAAGCATTCTCACCTACTCTGTCTTCAATTTGAAATGGTCCATAATACCTGGGTGCCAATTTCACATACCTTGTACCCATTTTTCGAAGTCTCTTCTTGGGAAGATGTATCCACATCCATTGTCCTCGTTTATAAACTTTTCTCCGCTTCTTTGCCAGTTTGGACATCATAGCCTGTTGACTGTTGAGAATGCGAGTTTTGACTTCCTTCAAAATGTCCATAAAGTCATGAGTGACTGCATCTGAAGCGGGAACTTCACCTCCAATCTTTGTGATAGGTGAATATAAACCACATCTATAGACAATCTCAAATGGAGTTTTCTGTGTTACAGAATGAACGGTATTGTTATATGCAAACTCTAGCATATATAGATAATCCTCCCATTGAGTTTTCCTTTCTGCTACATAAGCCTATAATATATCTTCGATAGTTCTGTTAACAACTTCTGTTTGGCCATCTGTTTGAGGATGATAGGCTGTAGAAAACTTCAAAGAGGTACCCAAATTCTTCATAAGTCCTGACCAAAATTTGCTGCAGAATATTGGATCCCTATCTGTGATAATTGCATCCGGAATCCATGTATCCTAAATATCTCAGAGTTTGCTCGCCTGAGGAGCTGTCATGATGGACTTACAAGCAATAAAATGAGCTTGTTTAGACAGTCTATCCACAACTGTCCTATCTAATTGTTCTTATGAGAAGAATTTGGGAAACCCTGGATGAAATCCATAGTAATGTGCTTCCATGGCGCTTCTGGTATTGGTAAGGGTTGTAACAATCCAGCCGGTTTACTAGTTGAAGCTTTAACTTGTTGACAAATTGTACAAGCTTCTACATATTTTCTGACATCCCTTACCAGTTTAGGCCAAGAGAATCGCCTTTTTACAGTAGCAAGGGTAGCTTGAACTCTTCGATGACCTGAATAAGGAGGTTCATGACATTCTTGCATCATTTTCTGTCTATATGCCTGTGTAACATATAAACGATTTCGGTACAAAAGGGAACCATTGTGCAACTTGTATTCCCCAAGAGGATCTCGACCTTCTTTTTCTAACAGATTGAATGGCACTGCAAAAGAAGGATCCATTCTATAATCCAATTTCATTGGATCTAAGTCAGTGATTCTGGCAATAGACATTGCATGTGTAAACACCCGGCTTAAGGCATCAGCAACCTTATTCTCCTTTCCTGGTTTATACTCTAGCTGCATACCCTCAAAGTCTTTGATGGTATCAATGAATTTCAACTGGTGTGCATTTATGATATCCTGAGTTTGAATATTTGCTGATCAAATCGGGCTATGAATTTAGTCTCCATCAAATAATGTCTCCATTTCTTTAATGCATGTACTAAAGCAATCAACACTTTCTCATAAGTACTATAGCCCTGCTCAGAAGGCTTTAGCATACGACTAATGTAAGTCAATGGGTGTCATCTTACATAAGTACTGCGCCAATAGCACTACCACTTGCATCTGAGCACATTATAAATGGTTTATTCCAATCAGGAAGAGCTAATATGGGCTCAGTTGCCATCTTGTGCTTAAGATGCTGAAATGCTTTTTCTGCATCATCATTCCACTGAAATGGTACATCCTTTTTTAGAAATCTATTCAATGGAAGAGTTATTTTTGCAAAATCCTTCACAAATCGAATAATAATACCTGCATAATTGCACAAAGAGCGCAATTCTTTGACATTGTTAGGTCAAGGCCAATTAAGAATAGCCTTCACCTTACCTGGATCCATTCTAATTCCATCTTTGGATACAATGTGTCCAAGATATCCGACTTCTTGCATAAAGAAACGACTTTCAGATTCATTAATAAATAGCTGATTTTGTCTGAGAAGATCAAAACTTGCTGAAGGTGTTTCTTATGCTCCTCTACGGATCTACTGTAGACAAGAATGTCATGAAAGAACACAACAACACATTTTTCCAGTACAAGTGCCAATCTATGCACATTCTATATCCCTTGTCCTTCTTCTTGATCAGAATAACAGGGGCTCCAAAAGGAGAACTGGTTGGTTGAATCAATTATCGTTCTAACATCTCCCTTATTTGCTTTTCCATCTCTAGCTTCTCAAAATGACTTACTCTGTAGAGTGCTCTATTTGGAGGCTTTGATCTGGGTATAAATGAATAGCATGGTCCTCTGGACGAGGTGGAGGAAGGTCCAAGGTCTCCTCATCCTTAAACAAATCATCAAATTGTTTAAGAAAACCATACAATTCAGGAGGAGTTTGAAATGGAGGATCAGAGTCTCTCAAATAAATGAAATATGACTCAGCGTCATTTTGTATTAAGGTATTTGCTTCAGAATATGATAGCAAAGGTTCACATTCATTTACATATTCAGCTTTCAAAATTATTGGCTGCCCATCAACAAACATTTTAATGGTCATGTGGCGATAGTTGGGTTGTATATCATACTGGATTCGCCATCCTATTCCTAGAATTACATCCAGTGTTCCCAGATCAGCTACTAAGAGTGCCCTACGCTCAGAATAAGCTTCCATTTGCAATGGCGCAATAACAAATTTGTCACAGCTGGCTTCTGACCCTTTAAGCCCTTGTACTACAGAATGTTGTGCTTGCAATTCATAAACTGGCAACTTCAACTCATTTACCATATCCATGGAGATAAAATCATGAGTTGATCCATCATCTAGCAGGACAACAACCTCTCGATCTGCGACTTTACCTCTGAGCTTAAACAACCATGAGGATGGGACTGCTGCGGCGCTTAGTGTCTTAATGTATGGTTCTAAAAGATCCAACTCTGCAAAGTTTTCCTCTCGCAATCCATTAACATATTTTTGCAAAATTTCAGCTTCACTGAGATTGCGAACTTTGGGACCCTAAGTGATTAAACTTCAGGTTATAATCAGCTACAGATTCTCCTTCTTCCTATTTGATTTGGTCCCATTCTTTCTGGAGGATTCTATAATAGTTGGCAGGCAAATAATTTGCTTCAAAAGCATGCTTAAACTCAAACCATAAATTAATCTGAGGTTCCATCTGTCTCCTTCCCTGCCACCAAACCTGCGCTTGATCATCAAGGTAAGTGTCCATGGCTTGTAACTTTTCTTGTTCAGACGCCTTGATGCGTTCAAAGAATTTCTCCCAAATACCCAAGAAACTGATAAACTGTGTCGGTTTTACGCCGGAACCCCCTTTAAAGTAAGGCATATCCATCTTTTCAAGCCACTTACACAATCCGTCTTTCTTGGAGTTATTTTCAGCATCAGCAGAAACATCTAAATCTTGAACAGGAGGTGGAGGAGGAATTTCAGGCGGTAGACCGCTTGACAGAGGAGGTGGCACAGAGTCATTCATGGCGGTATTTGTTTGCGCATGATCGGGCAAGAATTGGTATGCAATTGCTAGATGCTCTAATTGTCTCTGGTAATCAGCATGGCTAGCTGGCAGAGGAAGGGCGATTCGAGCTGCCACAAAGCCAGCGTTATGCATAGCTTGCATATAGTCACTTTCAGAGATATTGAAGCCATTAGCAGTCATAACACATGAATTTTCTACTCAAGATCAAACCTTGCTCTGATACCAATTGATAAGACCTCTTCTAGAGCTCCGATAAATCATCTGTAAAAACCAAAGAGCTAAAAAGATAATCTAGTTAGTAGGAGAAGCTCGATCCACCCAACTGGATTCACCAGAAAATCTTTATCTTGGAGCAGGAAATCTTTATTCTCCTCAGACCAACAAGCTTGGCTATGGAGAATTGGAAGTGGAAGGGATAATCAATTAAGGAAGAGAGGTAGGGCTCTGGCGGTGATTTTTCATGTCTCGTTCCCGTATGTAGGTTCTTTTATAGCCTCTTGAAAGGTCCTTAAAGGTAAATTCCCTTTCCGACCTTTCCTTTTTAAAAAGCATTTAGCTTTTTTTTATCAAATCTAAGGTTGGCGCTTTGGTTAGGCACTTGGTCTTTCAAGCTAGAGACTAGGGTTCGAATCCATGTGAGGACAAGTTCATGGGTTGATATCAGGTCTCGTTATCAGCCATAAACATTTTAAGGAGCCAATGGTTTCATTTAAGTCACTTGTTGGTTGTGAATCATACCCCCGAGCTAGTATTTTGTTCTAATACCGTAACATATTCCCTTATTCCTTAATTTTATTTTCTTAGTGTAACAACCCTACCTTGAGTGTCACCTTATTTAAAAGCCTAGGCTATGTGCGTGTCCTAAGTTTTAACATGGACATTCACCTGGCCTTTAAATCTTGATCTAGTGAAAGGGACATTTGAGAAAAATAGCGAATCATACCTGTAGAAGAGCGTCGCTCTAATCCCGAAAACTTGATACCCCGAAATGCTTTTCCATAATGTGTGCCTTGTCCAATTCACCCAGCCATATCTGTCTCCTTGTTTTCCATGCCACGGATTTGCATGGCTATCCATAGTATTGGGGTAGGTGAATGGGCTTTTCAAATAATCTTTGTACAGATCTTCTTGTGTTTGAATGCTGGCCGTAGTTGTCAACAATCTCATATTTATATTTTGTGCTCATGTTGTTCAAACTAAAAATGGATAAGTTCAATAGTAAGGAGTTAGTCAGTACATTTCTGGCTGATTTGAACCTTGTCGGCGACTAGAAAAACTCCAAATAAGCAAAGGGAAGAGTGCAATTCTTACTGATAACAGGCAGCCTGATTCTTGGAACAACAATTTCTTCACAAGGTAAAGTGGTGCCGAAATCTTCCGATCACAGATGGGTATGTGCTTTCATAAATGCCCTTCATTTTATGCTCTAATATTGTTCTTTATAATAGAAAAGTGGCTCTATAGAACTGACATTCATAGAGTCCTTTAACATCAAATGAGATCCTTTGTTTCTGTAGCTTTAAAACCGCCTACTCATTTTTCTTCTTTACTTTCTGCAATAATTATCAATCATGACAGTAACACAAGTTCTAATTTACTACACTAAATCCATAAGCCCGTTTGAGTGTGAGCATTTTGCATTCCATTTGAAGTAAGAAATTTGTCATCTTCTGCTGAATATAATAAATGTAGCCCTTGTAATAATATATATGATTATAGACCAGCTTATAGCACCTTAGATATTGTGGCAATCTATGCATCGGATCTTATTAAAAGTATTTCCGTATCTTTATGCTTCCTTTTGGAAATTTATAGCCTTCAAAACAACGCCGTAGTTCTTGGATAAAGACTTTAGGGTTTCTCACAATTGTGTTATGATGCTCTTAATATTATGTGTTCGTGTCAGTCCCTTTCTTTGATGTTTCTAATTCAGTTCTGAACGATGGCTTTGCAGAAGATTGACGATAATGATCTCAGGAAGATCATTCTGAGTTACTTGACACACGACTGTCTTAAAGGAATCTATGGAGATGTTAATTGCCGCAACAGGAATGACCTTTCCAATGGACTTTGCAAATGATATTGACAAGAGAAAGTGTAAGACTCCATGTTTAAATTTTCATTCCTAGGATGGGTCCTATGATAGCATATATTCGGAAGTGGTGTTCTCATTGAGCTTTGAAATTTTTTTAGCACAAATTGATTCCCCTTCTCGGGATAGAAAAGTTTGAAAAAACTTGATAATTAACTGCTCCGAAACTAGATAATCATCGAGAGCCGATAAAACTAAATAATACAAGATAAAAGATGACTTATCCGCTACTTGATCTATGCAAAGACGAGAAAAACTGGCGACCGCTTCTCACCGAGATGAAAAACCCCGTCCTTTCGGGTTTCCGAGGAAAACCCAATGAGAAACGGTCGTCAACACTCTCAAGGAATGCTGGTGACGCCCGAAGTAAAATGAAGACAACTTGAAAATGCCACATCGGTGATCATATTCTCTGTGTAATCCGTGCGACCCAAATCCATGTGGAGTGAACATAGCGCGCACAGGAGTCCCATATTCTACACGGGCTGTAACACTCCCACTCTTTCTCCTGGAGCTGCATCAATCTCAAAAGGCTGGCTTTACATTTGTTCGTAACCGCTAAAACCATAGTAATCCGTTGTAGTGGTTTTTCCCTCTGTGACCCATACGTCCAATGCAGCGCTAAGCAATGTCATTTCATGTTAGAAAGCTTAAATACCAATACTAATTAATCATGAATGAAGAAATCTTATGCGTATTCTTCGGGGAAAATTAGTGTCTCACCAGTGATCAGAAAAGCACCTCCAGCCACCACGGGTCCTTCGATTTCTATTGGGAGCACTGCTGTTCCGAACATCATCCATGTTTTACGCGCATAGAAAGCTGGAATGCGCGCTGAGGGGGTGCATACCGAAAACGAATAACAAAAACTACGATATTGCACCAAGCAAAACAATGGAGGATGACCCCATGCACTCTGACAACCTTATAAAATAATCTGCAGAGCCAAGGCTGAAAAGAAAGAAGTTAGATGCCTCAAGAAAGAATGCGCAGCGATGCGCAATATAGAGGATAAACAGTAAAACTCGGAGGCTCCAAGGCCACGCCGAGAGAGAAAACAACAGCCGACCAAACGGGAACTGTCCAGGGAATGACCGTCGCAAGAAAAATATCCGATTAGCGCTGTCTTAGAAGCTACATTGCCACGCCGAGAAAAAATGAAATAGAATTATACCTCAGAGGCTACAGTGTCACGCCGAGAAAGAATGAAGTAATAAGTATGCCTCAGAAGCTCAACTGCCATGCATGGAGAGTGACCGAAAGAAGATAGCATATATTTGACCGATAGATGAGGAATAACTACTCAGCATGGAGAGTGAAAGAAAGAAGATAAATTGAAATATGGTCTAAAGATGGGGAGAAGTACGATTTATCTGCGTTTTGAGATAAGCAGATAAATCCGCTTCTTGAGGGTAGTTGACATGTTCTCTCTATAGTATTTATGTCTGGTGCCTCCTCCTTTGTCGTTATCAGCCGTTCTTGAGCCTGTCCCCTTAGGTCGCTTGGAGCGTCTCTCCCTTCGTCGCCCCCTCTCTTGGTGTTTGTCCACCTACCAGTTTGTGACGGTAGCACTCCTTTCCATGTACGTCGTTATTCTTCTGTATGGTTTGCTGGGCATGCCCTGCTGGTTAGAGCTCCCTCATGTTGGAGATCGCCTTCCTATGGCGCCTCCCCAGCTACCGGGACTATGGAGGGTTCGTGGGCGTTTTGGTCGTCTCTGGATGCGGCTTGTTATGCATGCTTTGCCGTAAGTCTGGTTTGGACCTTTCAGGTGTCTTGGCGTTGAGCCCTCTACCGTTAGGCCTGCTTGTTCTTCTTCGGGCCAGAGAGGGTCTAGCGGATTTTGCTGACAGTAGGTTTAGGTTGCACGTTTCTTCTGGTGGGCGTATGAGTCTCTCTAGTTTTCTTTGTTTGTTGCCCTCCCCGGGTTTCGTTTTTCTTGTTTCCGATTTTGCCATGCAGAGTAGCCTACCTTCCTGCAGCCTTCTCATCATTTGTTCTCTGTTGGATTCGCCTGTTGGAACGGTTTGGGCCAGGTTTGGCGTCTCACCCAAGCTCTCGCTGGCCGGAGTGGTGCTGCTTGGCTGCTCCAGGGCCGGTTTTACAGTTTGCCCCTCCCCTGCTTGGTTCGGATCCGGCCTGCTTAGCCTGGCCGCGTTTGGGCGGTTCCTCGAGTTGAGCGGGTTCCTCCTGGCAGGGTTATTTTGCTGTCGATGGTTGTTACCTTGGCAGGTCTGGCTTTGCGTGACTAAGGGTGCATTCCCATGGATGGAGAGACCTGGATGAGGTCAAACCCAGGTCCAAAAGTAATCGTTGGGATTACTTTCCAAATGAGGTTCTTAACCTCAGCCAGTCAGGTTCTTAGCTCATGGGAACATCGTAATAGCAGACCAGACCTTCAGGAAACCTGGAGGTTTTCTGCCCATGGGAAAGCACCCTAACCCCCAGCGGTTGCTGTGTCTTGGCCTTCTAGTGTGAGCTCTGACTACTCGTGTGCAGCCTAGCATCAGTGCATAGCCAGTAGCTGGCCGGAGGGTTCTCGGTTTTCCCTGCAGTGGCGCTGCTCATACCGGTTGCAATTGAGCTTGGGATCCATTCGGTCCGTGAGCTCTGAAGGGGACGTCCCTGTACGTGGACCGGGACCTCACACCTGCACAACAGGAGGCACGCAGACAGGAGCTTGTCAGGGTCAGAGGCATCCGCCACCAAGGGGGTGCCGCAGGATTGGTTCGGGGCAGGATGCACATTTTCCGCCAGCCTGCTACTGCTGCAGACCCCGCAGCCCCAACCGCAGCTGAACGTGGCCCTGCTTCTGCTTCTCCTACCACGGCCCCCCCTTCTCCTGCTCCTACTCCTGCTCCCTCACGACCCACGCCCTCTCAGCCACATGCTGCCTCCGCTCCATCTACTTCTCACTCAGCCTCTGCTTCCCGTCCTCCCCCCGCGACTCAGGCTGCGCATACCACTGCTGCTGACAAATAGGAATTGTGCCTCCGGGTGGTCTCATGGAATTGTCGAGGCTTCCCTTGGCAGAAGGGGGACAGTCTCAACTCCGTGGCAGCCGATATGGATCTCATCTTTCTCATGGAGACATGGGAGCATGCTGGGCACAGGCTACCTGATCTGCCGGGTTACCAACATTTCTCGGTCTTCAATACCTGTACAGGACAGAGGGGTCATGGTGGGGTTGCTTGCTACTACCGGACAACCTTGGCACATTCGGTTACCCTCCAGAAGACAGACAGACACAACCGGTACTTGTGGGTTCGTGTGCATAATACCAGTGGCAACCCTCTTTTTCTGGCCGCCTGTTATTTCCCTCACGCAGAGAGCACCTTCTATCGCAGCCACCCCGATGCGGATAGGATGGACCCTTATGTCGATCTATATGATGACATACAGCAGCACAAGCAGTTGGGTAGGGTCGTCCTTCTTGGGGATTTCAATGCACGGACAGGAGTAGAGCAGCCCATGAGACTTGACCCCCTCGCTGACGATGTCCTGCAGCTACGCCCCGCAGAGGCAACCTGGCCACGAGGATCGGATGACGTGTCACTCGCTTTGGCGCATTTGCTCTGCTATGTGGTATTTTTGACTTGATAATTTGCAATGGCTCGTCACAAAGGGCCCGCCGCAAGTGCACCTACGCATGTGACAATCGGGGAGGGTCTAGTGTGGTGGACTATGTGCTCGAAGTTACGCGAAGATATGCATCTCATCACGCCGCCACTGGGTGGGCACCGACAGTCGGGATGAGGAGGTCGACTCAGATCACCTTCCACTTTATTTGGACATGGTTTGGCAAGCCGCCAGAACCCCCACTATGCCAGCCCCTCGCCATCCTCAGTTGCGACTGGATTATAAGCAGGCAGAGGACTACGCCGAGATGCTCATGGACGCCATGCCAGCAATTATGCGGACCCCCACACTAGAGCAAAGCAGCATGCACCGGCTTGATCGAGCTATTACGGATGCGCCGGATCGGGGTGCTTTGGACAGGTGCTCAGGGACAGCAACATTTTCGCGTAACCGGTGGTTTGATGCAGAGTGTAAAGAACGCAAGCGCCAGCTCCGTCACAGGCCACCACACAATACCGCGCCCATCTGAAGGAGACAAAGGCGCGGTACCTTGCCATGCATTAGGGGGAGATGTTCGGCCTGCTGGACACTCATCCTCGAACCTTTTGGCACAGAGTGCTTCGAAGGCCAGCCCGACCCTACGGGGACATCACACCCGGCAAAGGGGAACAAAGATTTGCAACAGCTCTATGACCCACCGGGGACGCCAGACGCCCATACCCCCACAATGGATGGCCCCCCATTGGTTCTCGCATAGGAGGATGTTGTGGAGGGCCTGCAACAGCTGGCTAATGGGAAGGCAGCTGACCTCGATGGTATGCAGGCCGAGTTACTCAAATGGGCAGCGCAGCCGCTGGTGCCGATCCTCACTACCGTGTTCAACAGAGCATTGCAGGAAGGTTTCCCCCGACAATGGACCACAAGTAGGGTTGTCCCCACACTGTCCGCCAATTACCGCACGATCATGGTCGGCCCGGTAAGATTTGCCAAACCGCTGGTCGGCATTCTCGAAAGCAGCAGCTTGACCCGGCGGGCGAGGCGCCAGATGCGAGCCCTCACACAAGTAGGATTTAGATCCCGCCACTCAACGATTGACCATATCTTTACACTGCGGGCACTGATTGAAGACAGCCGAAACCATCGGCAGGACTTGTATTGCTGCTTTGTGGACTTTGCGAAGGCTTTTGATACGGTCCCCCGGGAAAAGTTATGGGCTAGACCGCAATCAGGGCTGCCGCCGCCGTCAGCGTAATGCCATATACAAAATACCGTATGAGAGTTGTTTTGGCAGATGCACCGACGGGCCAAGCATTCACCGGTAGAGTATCGGGTCCAAAGCAGGCTGCCCCTCTCACTAACATTTTTGGTTTCTACATTGACCGCTTAGAGCCCCGGCCTCCCCGAGCATGGGGATGGCATACAACTTTTGCACCAGGTCATCCGCCAACTCATCTATGCGACGATGTTGACCTTCCCGCCCACACCCCGGCTATGCGCCTCATCCGGACGCCGGACACACATTCTCGCCAAAGCTCTGACATGCGCTGCGTGGAATCTCGCCAAGACCGGGTGGTTCTCATATCCTCTTCACGCCACCCCCACGCCCCCGCACTCACATATCGGGAGCCCAGGGAGGTCACGCCCACCTACAAGTACCTAGGGGTGGAGTTCCCCTCCTCGCCTGTTGGGAGGCGCCCATCCGCTATGGGTGACAAGAAGTCGGAAAGCGCTTTATGCCATGCGAGCAACCAGCAGAGCTCTATGATTGGGGCCATCGGTCCACATCCGCTTTGGGCGCCGGGTCGAAGTCCGTCCTTCAGACGGATCGAGGTTTGGGGCCCGATCGTCTCTTTGGCAACCTAGAATGACTTGGAGCAGGTGCAGAAGGCATTTTTGGCACGGGCACTTGGGGTGAAACCTTCAGTCCCCTCTCAGATTCTACCGGGAAACAGATTCTTGCCGCTTCAAATGGGCAGCCCTTGATAGACACATCGCCTATTTTCGTAAAGTGGTTAATATGGGTGATGCTCGGCTCCCGCACTGGGTTTACGTTGTGGCAATGGGCCCAAGCCGCTCGGAGGCCGCACTTGGAGGGGTAAGAGAGATCGGTGGTTCGCCGGATGGAACGTGCAGAGAACCGCATGCATGCAGGTGGACACAGAGGCCGATCGTAACAGCCTGCGGGAGTACCTGGACGCTTGCTTCCTTGGCAAGCTCTGGGACCCCGACGCTCTAGAGCATGTCAAAACGGCCCATTACAAGGAGCATATCAACCCCGCGTTGGCGGGGCCCGCAGCTCTACCGTTCCCGGTACGCCCCGGTGCCGCACTCATTGCCTCCATTCGCGACAAAAGCCCACCATCTTCGCGATCGAGACGGGCGTGGATTGGGGAGCCCCGCCAGACAGGCTCGGCCAGCTTTGCCAAACGGGTGCCATTGAGGATGAGTCTCACACTTTCCGAGTTGCCCAACATTCACGATCCGACCAGATACGCCCCCTTAGTACGGCGGACTTGCCCCTACATTTGCCGATGAACACACCATCAAGACGCGTGCTCGGGTCGCATATTCGTGAGGTACTGGATCTCGCGAGCCCACCTTTGCCCCCCACCGCTGCCCTCATTGATCGACACTTCGGTACGGTACATGAGTGTATATATTTGTGTGTTTTTGCATTTCGTATATTGGAACAGTTTGTCAGCAGGCTGATTGCTGCCACGGTTTTTCCCTCGAAAACCCTTCGGGGCGGGGGTTTTTTTAATCCGGGTAGTAATCCGCTTGCTGCGCTTTTGTATTGGGTCCCATAGACCGATTGGTCTCCGTGGACGATAAAAATACCTTCCTTCCTTCCTTCCTTCCTTGGGAATTTTGCACTTTCTCTCACCGTTTGACTTCTAGAGAGAGGATTTCACCCTAGACCATGGGTATGGCCAAATCAAGTGAAATTTTTTGCTTTTACAAGATGGTGATGGTATGGTGGGTGTATGAAGTGTGAATGACATATGAAAGAGAAGTTTTGACTAGAAAAAGGCCAATTTGCTTTTGGAAAATGAAAGCTAGGCATGGAATTTGAGGTCACATGGGTGTGTTTTCATGGTAAAGGATATGGAAGGCTTGGGATGGAGATCATAGGATATAGTTATGCCAAGAACTCAAATGGAAATATCACATGATATACCAAGAACTCTTCAAGGGGTCTTCAAGTCTTCAAAGTCGTCTTGCTTGAATCACCTTCCCTAGCATGCTTGTGTGATCTTTCGTGAATGTCCTCACCTTGGTCTTCAAGTATCCACTTCATAATGTGCAAAAATGGATTCACTTCAAATGAATTGTGCTTGTGTATCTGTGTTCAAATCCAAGTGTAAGCATGAGTAAATCACATTGTGTCTTGCTCTTCTATGCTGCCATAGCATGGCAGCATCGTGCCAAACAAAAAGAACAGGTTGGTCCCCAGCCTCCTGTTTTTTGCCAATGACAAAGTAGAATTCCAGCCAGCTGCCAATATGGAGGTGTGTTTGGCAACTTAATGAACTTGCAATGGATTGAGAGAAGAGGGTGATGGCAGATATTCAGGATGAGATGAATATGATTATGAATGTGAACTGCAAGTGAGCCTGCATGACAAATATAATGATCATTAGTAAAGAAAATGAGCTACTGGATGGAAATGTGACAGCAGCCTAGTGGATTTAGTGGAAAAAGATAATGATCCGAAGTGTCTCATGTGAATCAAGGGCAACTCTTGTGCAGATTGCTGTGGAATGAATGCTTTAGGGTGCACCTGCATGTGACAACATATCTATTAGCATAATGAGCTGCTGTTATGGTGGGGATGGAAGCAGCTATAGAGATGAAGATATATGAAGAGAGGTGTGTGAATATGAGATGTATGACTGCAAATTCAGATGCACCTGCATGGAATTTAGAACTTAAGCAAAAGAATGTTTGATTTGAACTTTGAATGAGTTGACACCTGCACAAATCTCACCGGTCTTGCATTAGTCTAGGTAGTAGAAACCTCAAATATAAGAGCTCTATCTAAGCAACTACTTGAACTTGAAAACACACACTATTTACTAAATAGTTTTGCATTGTTTTTTGTCTTTTTTTCTTTTTCTTTTTTAGTTTTTTGCAATTTCAGTCGATTCAAAAGCAAACTAAACTAGCCTACCTACAAATTCTAGATGAACTTTTAACTAGACAAACTTAAGGCAACATGTTGTTGCCAGTACCTCTTCAAGTGTAAGATGTTGATAGGATTTAGCAATTCTCTGCCATCAAGTACATCTCTCAGCCAATATGAGTTTTTCCCTGCCTTACCAATTACTTCAAAAGGCCCCTCCCAAAGATTCTCAAACTTTGCTGCTATGTCTTCCCTTGCTTTGTTCCATTTTAAAACCAGTTCGCTTGATTTGAGAGTGCCTTGGAGATTGTGAGCAGCTTTAAATGCTGCTATATCTTTGGCCTTTTTTATCATAACTGCATTCTCAGATTCATATCTGTGTTCTTCCAACTGCATCAATCTCATACATCTTTCTTTTAGTGCATCACCCATTTCTAAATTTATTTGATATGCCAATCTAAGTGATGGAAGCTCAAGCTCAATTGGCACCACAGATTCTATGCCATAAACCAGACTGAAAGGTGTGTGTTTGGTGGAAGCTTTAATGGTGGTTCTATATGCCCATAATGCATCATGAAGCTTCAAATGCAAATCTCTTTTGGAAATGCTGATGGTTTTCTTCAGAATTGACTTAAAAACCTTGTTGGCTGACTCAGCTTGACCATTATCTTGAGGGTAGTATGTTGAGCTTTTGGTGTGTTTGACCTTTAGAGTGGCTAGCAACAAGGCAATAGTTTGGCTCATGAACTGACTTCCCCTATCAGAAATAATTTTAAAAGGGATTCCAAATCGAGCACAGATGTTCTCATGAAGAAATCTTGATGTGGTGTAGGCATTTGCTTCTCTAAGAGGAACTGCTTCAGCCCATTTGGTAAAATAATCTGTGGCCACAAGTATAAATTGATGCTGAGCTGAGGAAGGTGGATCTATTGGACCTACGAAATCAAGTCCCCAGGTTTGGAATGGCCCTGGAGAAGTTATGGCAGTGAGAGGAGCTGGTTGCAATGTCCTTTTGCCAAAGATTTGGCATTTATGACAACACTTTATAACATTATAACAATCTTTAGAAGGGGTAGGCCAAAAGTATCCAGACCTTAAAACCTTTTTGGCAGTTGTATCAGCACCAAAGTGTCCACCACAAATGCCTTCATGACAAGCCTCAATGATCATTTTGGCTTCTTCAGGATCCACACATCTCAGCAACACTCCCTCCTTGTCAACTTTGCACAATATTTCTCCAATCAATCTGAACTTTTTGCATTTCTCTTTGAATCTTCTTTCCTGGCTGCTACTCAAGTCTTTTGGCAACTCATTGCTCTCCAAATAATTCCTGATATCTAATTGCCAGTCCAAGTCTTTTGCATGAAAGGCAACCAAGTTGGTAACACCATCAACATCATTTAATCCTTCTTGACCCTCATGTTCAAACAAGGCATAAGGCAAATAGGAACTAGGATTCTCGACTAAGTTCACCACCTTGGCAGTAATATTGTAAGCTTGAATTTTACAAGCCCATCTACATAACTTGGCCTTAGGCTGTTTTTTTTGCAAACAGAAGAGATAAAGGATTTTGCTTCATATAGACTTGAGTATGGTTGTTTTGCAAAAGATGATCTTGTCTGTCTATTAGAAACATTAATGCAACTGCACTCTTCTCAAGCCTGGGGTATCTTAATTCAGTATCAGACCACATCTTGCTGGCAAAAGAAATAACATGGTCTTCTTGAAGCAAAGCCACACCAATTGCCTCTTTGGTGACACTCATGTAGGCTTTAAACGGCTTTTCTAAGTCTGGAGGTTTCAGCAGAATAGAATAGCAGATAGCATTGATAATTTTATCAAAGGATTCTTGACATATTTCATTCCAATCAATCAAAATGTGCTTGCTCTCATTCTTAGAGAATTTTCCAAACTTTGTGAGATTAGAGATTGGATTTATGGTGTGTGAGAAATGAGGAACATACATTCTCAAAAAGCTAGTCATTCCCAAGAAACTTTTTACCTGTTTGATTGTTTTGGGAGGAGCAAGCTTCTTCAAGGCCTCAATTTTATTCTCTGCTACCTGAATGCCTTTTGTAGACACTTCATAAAGACTTGGAAATTATGCCATGTGCCAAGGGAGCAAAATTGTGAAGTTAATGCATTGTGCAGAAGTGTCCTGCTCGAGCATTTGGCTGAGGGAGTAATTCAAGAAGAAGACTTGGAGAGAGATGATTTGCAACAACTTTGTCCTATCTTGGTAATCAATGCAAGTGATGCAAAAAAGGTAAAAGAGGTAAAATTGAATAAAAAAGGTCTAGATAGAGTTTTATATATTGGGAATTTGTTCAAAGAAGCGGATGAGTCTTTTGTCACCAAGTTTTTTGATGAATGGAAAGATATCTTTGCTTGGGATTACAATGAATTAGTTGATGTTGACAAAGGAGTCTGTGAGTTTGAAATAAAGATTAAGGCATGAAACCCGTTGTTCAAAAGCTTAGGAGAATAAATGCATCTTTGCTTGGCTTAATCAAAGAAGAATTATATAAGATGAAAGATGCTGGTGTGATATCAAAAATTGTAAATCCAGAATGGTTATCTTGCATTATAGCTGTTGAGAAGAAAAACAAAACCATAAGAATTTGCATTGACTATAGAGAT
The DNA here is from genome assembly GCA_021234155.1 of Isoetes taiwanensis. NCBI lineage: Eukaryota > Viridiplantae > Streptophyta > Lycopodiopsida > Isoetales > Isoetaceae > Isoetes > Isoetes taiwanensis. The sequence goes on from JAJEKV010000041.1 coordinate 9,274,408, forward strand.
TTAAATAAGGCTACTATCAAAGATTGTTACCCTTTGCCTTTCTTGGAAGAAGACCTCTTTCATCACACCATGGGGAACATTTGCAATGAGGAGAATGCCCTTTGGATTGATGAACGCATCAGCAACCTTCCAAAGAGCCATGGATACCATCTTCAAGGATATGTTTCCAACTGTTTTTCGTGTCTTCTTGGATGATCTCTGCTTGGGTACCTCTTTCAAAGACCATTTTGATTGTCTAACAAAGTTATTTGCCTTATGCAGAAAAGGAGGTGTCAATTTAAATCCTAAGAAGTGTGTCTTTCTATGGTTGTCAATTCTCCCAAAGCTTGGTCTCTTAGCAAAATCATATCTTCATTTTTTGCTTGATACTCACCCAATATCTGCCTGCAAACAAGCTGAGAATCTCCAAAGATAACAATTTCATTAATGTTCAAATTCTACCTGCTCTTAGGGCTTGTATTCTGCCATGGTTATATTTGGAAAGATTCTGCCTATTTTTGCAAGCATCCTATTAGAGGAGTCTTTAAGAATAGCAGCAGAGGAAGCCACACTTAATCTTTTTGAAACACTACCATCAACCCACAAGCAAGCAAAATTCTCTTGTGTTTGGCAGATTTACCTGCATGGGGAACTCTAAGTTTAGCATTTGATCTTTTGTACTCAGCTCAAACTCTCCACAAGGATTTGACACCAAAATATCTTCTTCAATAAAATTCAAAGCCTCAAATTCTCCTACCTTGTTATAGAGTGTTACTCTTCTCTTACCATTTGAAATAGTGCATTCTCCCTTTGATCACATCGGCCTGGCATCAACTGTTGAGAACCATTTTCTTCCCAAAAGCAGATCATAATTTCTCCTCTATTCCTTCAAAGCAACAACCACAAAGTTAGCAGCAACAACTATTCCCTCTACATCAATTGGCACAATGCTAACTATTCCCATAGGGCTGATTTTGGTGTTTGAGAAGGATTTTAGGACCATGGGACCAAGGCTACACATTCTCATTATGTGATGGGGCATTACATTAAGAGGTGATTCGCCATCTAATAAGACCTTGGTCAGAACCTTCTTGCCCATTCTAGCAACACATGTGAAGGCTCTTGGGTCATAATCTTCCCGAGTCAGCATGTGCTCCTCAACATGATTAGTGAGAGCAAACTCATCCTCCTTGGTCAAATTCAGAACCTTTTTCCTGTAAGATGGAGCTATCTTTAACAGAGTTAGCAAGTCAACACTAATTTTTGCGTTCTTGTACTCAAAATCTTCACTCTCTTTATCTTTTTTTCAAATATTTTTGACAAGGAGGAGGAGGTACAATCATGTTCTACTCGATTTCTTTGTGCCTCACAGCATTGACATCCTCATTGACTTGTACTTGCTCTTTGTCTTTTGCATTGTTCATACCTCTTGTGTGTACAGCCATGATTTCCTCTTGTTCTTCAATTTCATGCACAAATCTGACAGAAGCACTTTGCTCATTAGTTTTAGATTTTTCTTGTCTAGCAAAATATTCTTTTACACTGCATCTATCTTCATAGTGACCTACTGCTTTGCAAAATGCACAAACAGGGCATTCCTTACTAAAATGCCCCCTTTTACCACATTTTGTACAAGGTCTATACCAGCAATAGTCAGATGAGTGAGTGTTCCTCGAACAGTGAGCACAAGGGGAATATATTCTTTTCTCAGGTCTGGAACTTTTCATTTATTGCAGTTGTTTGGTCACCTCAATTAGAGCCTCAGATACTTTAGTTATCTTAGCTCTCACATCAGCAACAGGACCTTCTGCATCCTCCATTTTTTACTTCTTTTTTTCCTTTTGAAGAGCATAGACTGGCACAGGTCCTGGTCGCATGTACTCTTGCTCATAATCTGGAAAGAAAGGATCATGGGGTGAGTGCAAATCATCAGGAAGATAGGAAATCATATCTGCAATCTCAGCAGCTTTTGTGAAAGCCTTATGTATTGTGTCAAATCCTTCTTGCTTCTGAATCTTGAGCATCTTCCTGTGTACTCTTGGTCTACTACTCAAACCTTTGATGAATGATGCTACAAGATGTAATATGTGGTTGGGAACCTGATTGATTTGACATTTAACAAGATAAAGATTGAATCTCTCCACATATTGATGCACACTCTCACCATGTTTAATATGAACGGTTTGTAATTCAAAAATCAAATCTTGAGGATCTAGCAGCTTACCAAATCTTGCTAAAAATTTCTTAACTAATTCATCCCATAAGTTAGCTCCTAGACTCATCACATATTCCAACCAAGCTCTGACCTCATCATTTTTGAAACACTTTTTAAACTCAGAAAACTTACAACCTTTCTTGTGTCCATATTCCTGATAGTACTCAAAAGTTTTCAGAAAATTGTTAGCATTCATGCTCGGATCAAAAGTAGGAACAGGAATTGGCATGTTCAGCTCAAAGTAATGGCAAGGCATACCTGTGTTTGCTTGTATACTCACTCCTGGTGCAGCATCAGTGGCTTCATGGTTTTCCTGTGCTTCAGCATGCTCAGATGTCTCATTGTTTCTCCTGTGAGCCATGAGTTCAAATTCCAGGAAATAATCTCATTAGAACCTCCAAATGTTTAAGGTGTTCCTGGCAAAACCTTCAACCTCAGTGGTTTAGAACCTCCCCGTTGCTTACGGCAATCACTTCGTGTGAAAAAATTCCAAGTAGAAAGCTCAAAAAGCAATTCTCAATCACTTGCAAGAAAAAATGCCAAATGCAAACAAGGATCTGCTTATGATTTTTGTTGCCTAAGCCACCTAAGATCCTTAGGAATGTTGGGCAAAAAGTCAAACAGATTTTGGTCAATGTAGATCACTAAAAAATGCACTCCTGACCAGGTCAAAATTTGGTCGATATCCCTGGCAGAGAGTGGATTTTTGTAACTCCAAAAAGGCAGTTGTTTTTTTGGATTTGATGTTTGGATCCTTTCTTAAAGTGTCTGTACACAATGCTCAAGTACTCTTTATGCAAAGAAACGTTGCAAATTGTCCTGGAAATTCAAGTTTAGGTCTGACAGACTGTTACAGAGTATAGATAGCAGGCTAGTCTTGACTTAATGGAGGCTTGAGAGTTCTTTTTTGTCTTTTGAAGTAAATACCAATGCTATCTATGCTCTTGCAGATCAGAGAATGCAAATTATCCTATGCAAATGCAAATATGGACTAGTTTGAGCAGATTTTGGGCCTAGTTTTACAAGCAGAGATCTCTATAATGTGTAAGCACCTTGATCAACACCCACCTATTCTGGCAACTATTCTTTGCAATAATTTCTCGTGCCTGAATGCAAAGGTCAACTCTTACATTTTCCATGATGCAAAATATATTGTCAAATGAAATCATTCACAAATATTTTCCCAAGGATCGGATTTTCATTCAGTTAAGAATCACACAGCAAACAAATATAATCCCAAGCTCTATGTCTTGGGCGCAGGATCAAATAAAGTGTTCAGTCAGGTAATTCACAAAAATTATCAGAAATTCGTGCATAATCTGGCTTCTGGAAGGCAAATCCAAGCTCAAGCCCTCGAAACTAGTCTTTCCTCAAAGAACCTCGATCAGTTTTTCGCCTCAAAGCCCTCGAAAAATCTCTGAGCCTTTTTTTGCCTTTCTAAAATCCTCTGTTCCGGCCCATTCTTGGCAAATCCTGGCCGGATCTTTGTTTTTTAGTTGGGTTAATGAGTTCTTGGTTCAATGTAGGCAAATCCGAAGCGTTTAGATCATGATTAAGCAGTTAATTCATGTGGTTTTTGCCGGATCTTGGCGTAGCAGGGGATTAGGGTTGTTGAAAATAAGCTAGATATATCCCACAGGCAAGTTTCGAAAAGAAAGGGCAAGGTATATAAGGAATAACACACACATTATTATTAATTATACGTGTTATGCCCACGTGGGACTCGGTACCTCCACCGCCCCACACGCCCGGGTACCACGCGTGGCGGGGAGTGATTGGACAGGAGATCTAGGTCAGGGGGTTGGGTGGGTGGGTGGGGTAGATAGGGAAATTTTTTGCAAACCGTGTAGTCTGGCACATTTCCCAAGAAACCCATTTTGAAGGTCTATATGGACAATGTTTGAAAATTCTTTTTTGCAAAAAGGATCTTTTTTTATGCTCTCCATGATGGTGGAATCTTTTTTGCAAAACTAGATTTTTAATTTTTTGGCTCAAAGAGGGTATGGAAGTATGAGGTGGCAAGCAAGCAAGATGAGTTGGCAAGATGATGTTGACATGGCAAAAGGGGTGATGAGGTGTCAAACAACTTGGCAAGGAATATTTTTTCTAGTCAAAACGCGGTGGAGGAGATGAATGTGACACGTGGGTGATGATGTGGAAGTGTTGGTGATGATGTGGCAAGATAACATGTCACCCTTAGGATCTTAACCAATTTATTATGAGGAATCTTTGAAAAGAATGGAATTTTCAATGAGGTGACACGTGTGTGATGTGACATGGCAATGAAGATGATATGTATGATGATTTGGCCATTTTTAATTGATGACATGGGTCAATTTAATGCTAATGCATGTAAATTGCATCATTTAGGCAAATCTTTGACTTTTGTTGCCTCCCTTAGGAATTTTTCACTTTCTCTCACCATTTGACTTCTAGAGAGAGGATTTGACCCTAGACCATAGGTATGGCCAAATCAAGTGAAAATGTTTGCTTTTACAAGATGGTGATAGTATGGTGGGTGTGTGAACTGTGAATGACATATGAAAGAGAAGTTTTGACTAGAAAAAAATCTCCTAGGCCAATTTGCTTTTGGGAAATGAAAGCTAGGCATGGAATTTGAGGTCACATGGGTGTGTTTTCATGGTAAAGGATATGGAAGGTTGGGATGGAGATCATAGGATATAGTTATGCCAAGAACTCAAATGGAAACATCACATACCAAGAACTCTTCAAGGGGTCTTCAAGTCTTCAAAGTCATCTTGCTTGAATCACCTTCCATAGCATGCTTTGATCTTTCATGAATGTCCTCACCTTGGTCTTCAAGTATCCACTTCATAATGTGCAAAGATGCATTCACTTCAAATGAATTGTGCTTGTGTATTTGTGTTCAAATCCAAGTGTAAGCATGAGTAAATACATTGTGGGTTGCTATCCGGTACGATGCCGTTCTTGGCGCTCAGCGGCTAGGGCGGCCGTGAGAGAGGGGCCGCCCCTCTCTCTCCCATTCCGGCACTGCTGCATCACATAGAAGCTTACCAGGGAGGATTTCGGATGCTAGCAGAGGATTTGGCATGCTTCTGGAGCAAATCTTGCAATTTCTATGATGTTTTTTTCCTTGGAGTAGCTTCGCGGCGGATCCTTCCAGGTTTTGTGTTATGCCACTAACGTGGCTTTTCTCCTCTTTGCTTCCCAAAGCATAATGTTTTCTGTTCTGGAATGAGAGGAATCAAGCAAATCCGACAGCCCTTACTTCCATTTCAATTTTTCAAACGGTTCTTGGGGAGGCAGATTCTTTTCCTTTCATGCAGAGACACACCGAAATGGCGAATCTTGGCCTATAAGGTGGAGTAGATCTGATACTATTTCGGTAAGATAAGCCGCTACGGTTTGAGCATCAAAATTCTTAATTTTGAGATTTTGTCCTATGAGGCAGACTATTTTCTTCTCCCCTCACAATACTTTCTTACTAGCGTAAAAGATTCAGGTTTACCAAGTTTGATCAGATTTTTCTTTCAAATCGGAAGGTTTATTGTGGGTTTTCTTAGAAGTATTAAGGATTGAATCGAAGTTGTATAATACCGTATGCGAGCAAAAATAGCTTCTTCAAGTCTTTGATGCTTGATTTAAATTTCCAAAACACGGAGCTTTCTCAAGTAATCATACTTGGATAGCCGCTCAAATCTTCGATGTTTGAGTGTAAGATTTTGGTACCGATAAGCCAAATTACGTGGTTTCCATTCTAAGTAATCTTGATAAGCTTGGAATAGGTGCACTTTCGATCTTTGCTATGTCGAGATGCTTGGAATTTAAATGCTATCTTGATCGATGGATGTATAACTCCATCCACTTCTTATTACTTCGGGTTTTATGCTTGTGAATCTTCATACATTGAAAGAATTTTCGGGAGCCTTCTTTCCTAGCATCATCTTGGCTACTCTGGTTACCATACGGGAGATCTTATGCTATCAAGACTTATTTGCTATCAGAGCAGTATTTGGGCTTCATGTATATCAGTAAGCTTGTATTAGTAGAAAATGAAGATGTCGAGATTACTCCTGTAGTAATTCTCTACTAACATCAAGCATTGTACTTCTTTATTTATATATAATATAAAAAAAATCTCTTACCTTCAAAAAAAAAATAAAAAAAAATAAATACATTGTGCCTTGCTCTTCTATGCTGCCATAGCATGGCAGCAATCCTCCAGCTTCTACTTCAGTATCTAGAATTGCTCCCTGTGAGTAGGGTAACTCTTGTCGGTCAGCCTAAGGGGATGATCAGCAAAGTCACCAAACTTCCCTTCTACCATTATACGACGGGATAGTTCATACAACGTGTCATACCCAAAACCAATAGATACTCTCAGCTTAGAACGCTACATTAATTTATTGGTATCTAGAACCTTTGAGTAGTTAACTTTCTATTATCTATTATTTCAATTCTATGCCAACCATCCTCGGGATGTTTATGAATGTAACATCACCGTATATGCTAGACTTACTCTAGCTATTTTCCCTGATTTAAACTCTTTTCATACTCCTTAGTACGATGTATCTAAGATAGTCAACTCCGACCATTGGGATAACTTGAATGTCTATCTCTGGTGGATCATACCTAACCCAATATCTTCGTATATAAGCATATCATCATGCTTATTCTTTAAACCTTGTCAAGTAATATTTCACTCGCCTTGTACGAATACTCTACAATCTTCCAATTCAACATACGTCTGAATGTCACAATCGACATCCTTGATATCCTTACTAGTGTAGTATTTGATACTACTAAATCCTTCCAACATCCACAATCCCTATCGTGTAATTATGTGATATAGTAACATGTGTGAGCCAACCCTAAGTCTAGACTCATATGTGATTCGTTGACATAGCCACCTAGCTATGTTCATACTTGCCGCAAATGTATTTCCTCAACTCATCTATCTTGTACTATATACATATTGTGGTTTTGACACCACACTTTTTAGACTCTCTAACCTTGATCCTCAAGCTCTAGTCACAAATTCCACAACAGCAGATGCCACCCTAAGTTCCTAGTGGACATGTTTAACTTCTAGTATAGGAACTCCTATCTTCATTATTTTCGTATTTATATGGACTGTGAACTAAAAGTTCTATTATACATCATATCTTTTTCTTGTTATGTTTTACCATTAAATGGTCCTAGTACGCATATACCAACCCGGAGATACTCCTTGCGATACACACACGATACCAAGTCCATAGCACATTCTCCCTGGTGACATGTTCATTGGGCACCCACCTTGTTCATACTCCAGACTTTCGACTATTCAAAGTGTCCCTCCAAATTCTCTATAGTTGTTTACAACAACTTTCAAGCTCCTCTTGTCGCACACTTGCCATGTGGGTACATTATTTGCCTCCCTAATGTATCATTAGTTGGAGGTCAACTTTCCTTCATAGTATAGCTTCACCGAAGCTCCAACATATCTTGCAACTTTCAGACGATTGCGCCTTCTACTAGCAATTGTCATCTTCCATCCCAACTGTCTTATAGAATGCTTATTCTCGCCTTCATGCAGTGTCCAGTCTCTTATTCGGTGTCTCGATGCTCCCAACGAAGATATGATGCGTCCATTTCCTTAACTTGTACCACACATGATGCCCATGCATTTGATCAATGTCATTAACCGTATCCACGTGGCTACGTGGTCATCTTACTCGGGCATACCCTCACATCTATATTGCACACCTTAGGAACGTCAGCCTCCTTACGAAATGCAACTTATGCGTTATTTTATAACCTATATAGCTATAAAATGTCGGGTCAACATTCTATACCTTCACCACCATTGTCGAAACCTACACTTCTAAAGTGATCTCCCTTTCATAAGCTGGGTACTTGTAATCCAGTTTCCACATTAGTATAGTACCTCTCTAACGTGGTATATGGCAAATAATCATATACCACTTCTCCCTCAGATGTAAGATGCCATAACCAGTCGCCTTCTACGTTGAATGCCATATATATGTCGCATGATGATCAATCCTAGTCCAGTGATTCAATGGGATAACAAACATCGGCATACCAATTCTCTCGACTATCGATCCAAAATAAGGATACCTTACCACTCCATATTCCCAACGTGCCACACTTCTACTTCAACCAAGAGTCCAGGACTTGCTCAACCATCATTATCCAACAAAACCCACAGACGCAATGTAAAGTGGTTGGGGGCAGGGCCCAACAAAGCAATGTAGTGTGGTGTGTGGTCACATGTCCAGTTGGATGCTGCCTAGTGGCGTGACGTTAAAATACTATCTATACTATCTATATAACAGCCTCACGAAGCACCAGGCATGCTTTCGATGCTTCCACCATCGACACAATAGTTACATATCCTAGCCATAGCACCAGTCGACACCAACCTAGGCGCCGTCAACTTAACGGTGCCCCATAGAATGTCTCTGTCAAATGTATCTGTGCGATGTCAATGTAGGAATATATGTATGTCCGATAAATATATAGATATAACTAATGAATTAATATGGGTGCTCATGTGAATGTAAACTATGATAAAGATAGAGAGTGTGAGTGTGGAAACATTAAACATAATCAAAAGGAGAGAGCTATTTAAATACATAGTAAAATATAATAGAATGCGATAATTATGTATGTGTTACACAAACTATAGAAGGAATAACGAGAGTTACATTATGATTATAAAAAGGTTATGAATAATAAATGATGAAGAACGTGTCTGTGTAATTAATGTCAAACTATATATGTAAAAATCGGAGATATAATGCAATATATAATTGTATTAAAGGATAAGTTCAAACGTGATGGGCATGTAAAACACTGAGGATAGCAATATATGAGTTGTTAAAACTGTAATGAAATAGGAAAACAAAATTTTGATACAAAATTAAATTAGGGCAGATTGTAATAAAACAAATTATAAAGTGAATGGAGAGTATAATAGACATATGGACAAAAGTTAATACGATTAGAAGGAGTTTGTAGTAAACAGTGCGAAAATTATGTGTATATTATATTAAAAGAAGAAATAGAAGTTGTCTATGTCTATAACCGTGTATAATATCTAATCAGCTACATCCGTGGGAATAAAGAGCGATTTCTAAATTAGGACGCCTTCGTCTACGACTATTATGGGCCCATGTTCTTGTTGTGATATATATTTTCTAGTTGCCTTGCTAGGCCCTATAGGCCACAATCTACCTCAATATGTCCGTTCTTTCGTAATTTAACTCTCCTTCTAGTTAATCACCTCACCTCAATGCTGAGGACAACATAAACCATTATGTCCCCTTTCTCGCAGAGTTATAAATTGCACATTACAAGTCATTTCAAACTTGATCACTTTGAACATGACAACGTCTGTGTGACTTATAATCTCACGCTATCTCTTTAAGGAGGGGAGACTTGTTGCCCTACAACAAGAGTAGTCTTGATGCTGAGGACAACATCATTTTTTAGGTGGGGAGAATGTGACGTTCCACATATTTATACGCCTTTTTGAGTATAAATACATGACACGTCACTATGAATAATTAATGGCACATTAATTATTCATAAGCTAAGGTTAGCTATGTTAATCACTAATTATCAAGGTGGAAACCTAACCCTAAACCCTAATTCGAATTTAAGGCTTAACCTAATATTAAAAGGAGCTAAAATATTAAATTAATTAATGATAACCAATCTAGAATTGCCTCCTGACTCAAATCAATTGGGCAAGGCAGACCTGCTAACTTGGGACACCCAAATTGGGGTTTCTACCCCCAATTTGCCCCAATTCAATTTGGGGGCAGTTGGAGGTGGGGGGGGGGGAGCTTGTTCAACCAGCAGGGCATGGAGGACCTGAGAGATGGGAGATCTATCTCAAATACCGGTTAGTAGGCTTAGTTAGCTTGAGATTCTAGCTAGGAACTAACCCTTGCTTGTTAAATGGATGATTAGTCTCTCTATTTTATGTTCTAGATAAGATTGTGATGGATGTCTCAGATATGAATGCTCTCTTTCTGTTCCTCCTGTATTGTATGGGTGGGAGGGGGGGTAGAGACCTAAAGGCCATCTAGGATTAGATATGCTCCTACCCCTTAAATCCCATTAGATGCGGCCTGTGCACAAGAGCCCACCTGGGGCCGGGTATGGGTCTGACACCTCCTGGGTTGCAGGAAACGTGCCTATATGGACGTCTTGGGCTCGATGGGCGCGCCTAGTGGTCCATGGATTTTGGGGGGTTCAAGTCGTGTATGGCTGCGTGTGCACTTAGTGGCACGTATTCTCTAGCACACCCAGGGATCCATTATGTTCGGGGAGGGGACACTTCTCTGATCTGCCTCATCGGACCGGGGAGATGTAACCCGGAGTAGTCTCATAGGGTGATTCCATGAGATTGTGTCTCCGGAAGGCTACAATCACGCGATAGCCTGTTTCAGCCTATCTGCAAAGTGTGCACAGGAGGGGCGGATGGAGTGGACTACCATAGTCATTGTTCTATGCCAGCCAATGTCATGTTATACCTCTGTCTGCTGTTATCTTGAGGCCGTGACCGTCAGTCGACCCCATGGAGTCTGAGCCCGGGATAGAGCCCTTATTTATGGTGCGTTTCTTTACTTATGTTGGTATTCTGTTGTTAGTTCTATTGACGATGATGGGCCACCCTTCGTGGTGGTATATTATTTATTACTATTGTTGCCAGGTGCTAACATGTATGTACGCTCCCGCTATATAGGATTTCCATAGAAGGCGTGGGACGAATGACACCTCCGCGACCTTCACCCGGACACTTAGCCTTCACAAGTGGTCCGAGCCAGACGGAGGGCCTTTCCATGGTGATGGATTCGCCATGGGAGGGTGATTTTTCCGTATTTATACGATGGGAGCATCGTATGGATTCGAAAATCGTCACAGTGACTACAAGGCTCCACAGTGTGCTAGGCTTATAGTCGGTCCTCGCGTTTGGGGCCAGGTATGGGTCCGACACCTCCTGCGTTGTAGGAAACGTGCCTATATGGACGTCCTGGGCTCGATAAGTACGCCTAACGGTCCATGGATTTTGGGGGGTTCAAGTCGGGTATGGCTGCGTGTGCACCTAGTGTCACGTATTCTCTAGCACACCCAGGGATCCATTATGTTCGAGGAGGGGACACTTCTCTGACCTGCCTCATCAGACCGGGGAGATGTAACCTGGAGTAGTCTCATAGGGTGATTCCATGAGATTGCATCTCCGGAAGGCTACGATCACGGATGGCCTGTTTCAGCTTATTTGCAAAGTGTGCACAGGAGGGGCAGATGGAGTGGACTACCCTAGCCATTGTTCTATGCCAGCCAATGTCATGTTATACCTTTGTCTCTGTTATCTTGAGGCCATGACCGTCAGTCGACCCCATGGAGTCTGAGCCCGGGATAGAGCCCTTATTTATGGTGCGTTTCTTTAGTTATGTTGGTATTCTGTTGTTAATTCTATTGACGATGATGGGCCACCCTTCGTGGTGGTATATTATTTATTAGTATTGTTGCCAGGTGCTAACATGTATGTAGGATTTCCATAGAAGGCGTGGGACGAATGACACCTCCGTAACCTTCACCCGGACGCGTGGCCATCACAAGTGGTCCGAGTCAGACTTAGGGCCTTTCCGTGGTGATGGATTCGCCATGGGAGGGGAATTTCTTGTATTTATACGATGGGAGCATCGTATGGATTCGGGGAGCGTCACAAGCCCGCGTGGCATGTTTGAACCACCTTGGCATGCTTGAGCCTAGGTGGCATGTTGGAGCCTAGGTGGCATGTTGGAGTCTAGGTGGCATGTTGGAGCCTAGATGGCATATTTGAGCCACCTTGGCATGTTGGAGCCTAGGTGGCATGTTGGAGCCTAGGTGGCGTGCTTGAGCCATCTTGGCATGTTTGAGCCTAGGTGGCGTGTTTGAGCCATCTTGGCATGTTAGAGCCTAGGTGGCATGTTGGAGCTCGCGTGACATGTTTGAGCCACCTTGGCATATTTGAGCCTAGGTCGCATGTTGGACTCTAGGTGGCATGTTGGAGCCTAGGTGGCATGTTTGAGCCACCTTGGCATGTTGGAGCCTAGGTGGCATGTCGGAGCCTAGGTGGGGTGTTTGAGCCGCCTTGGCATGTTTGAGCCTAGGTGGCATGTTGGAGCCTGCGTGGCATGTTTGAGCCACCTTGGCATGTTTGAGCCTAGGCGGCATGTTGGAGCCTAGGTGGCATATTTGAGCCACCTTGGCATGTTGGAGCCTAGGTGGCGTGCTTGAGCCATCTTGGCATGTTTGAGCGTAGGTCGCGTGTTTGAGCCATCTTGGCATGTTTGAGCCACCTTGGCATGTTAGAGCCTAGGTGGAATGTTGGAGCCAGCGTGGCATGTTTGAGCGACCTTGGCATGTTTGAGCCTAGGTGGCATGTTGGACTCTAGATGGCATGTCGGAGCCTAGGTGGCATGCTTGAGCCACCTTGGCATGTTTGAGCCTAGGTGGCATGTTGGAGCCCGCGTGGCATGTCTGAGCCTAGGTGGCATGTTGGAGCCTAGGTGGCATATTTGAGCCACCTTGGCATGTTGGAGCCTAGGTGGCATGTTTGAGCCACCGTGGCATATTGGAGCCTAGGTGGGATGTTGGAGCCTAGGTGGCGTGCTTGAGCCATCTTGGCATGTTTGAGCCTAGGTGGCTTGTTTGAGCCATCTTGGCATGTTTGAGCCACCTTGGCATGTTAGAGCATAGGTGGCATGTTGGGGCCCGCGTGGCATGTTTGAGCCTAGGTGGCATGTTGGACTCTAGATGACATGTTGGAGCCTAGGTGGCATGTTTGAGCCGCCTTGGCATGTTGAAACCTAGGGGGCATGTTAGAGCCCAGCGTGGCATGTTGGAGCCTAGGTGGCGTGTTTGAGCCATCTTGTCATGTTGATCCATCTTGGCATGTTTGAGCCACCTTGGCATGTTAGAACCTAGGTGGCATGTTGGAGCCCACGTGGCATGTTTGAGCCACATTGGCATGTTGGAGCCTAGGTGGCATGTTGGAGTCTAGCTGGCATGTTGAAGCCTAGGTGGCATATTGGAGTGTAGGTGGCATTTTGGAGCCTAGGTGGCATGTTTGAGCCACCACTGAAAGTTGATCTTTATCTTTTCAATAGGAGGAAACTTTATCTGCAAAGCTTTACTTTTAGTTAAAGGCATCGAATATATATAAAAAGGGGATATCGATTGTTATTATTATCATTTTGTTTTATGTGGGAGGAGTTTTTTTTTTTTTTTTTTTTTTGGGGGACAAATCGTAGATCTAGACAACGATAGAACTTTGTTAACAACACAAAACTGATGAGGCGGACATACTGGAGAACATCAAAGTTACCCGACTAGCTCATTTGGAGTCTACGACTAATACCTTAAAAGCAGGCTAAGTAGAAATAGCATATCCCAAGGATGCATCCAATGAATATATCTTATATATAGCGATTCCTCCTGAAGAGTTGTTCAATAATCCTTTGTAAGAGATAAAGCCAAAATGCCTGCAACTACAAGAATTTTTTATTTATCTAAAATGCCAGTGTAATTTCCCTTGATCGGAGGCTAAAGTTTAGCAGTGATGATCAATTGCCAAAAGCCAGTTAAGCTAATATATAGCTTTATTAGTATAGCCTTTTAAATGTGGATCTAGTTGGGCTGTTAAGTATTATGCCATAACTATGGCTTGTATATGATCCAGATTATCCAGTGTTTATTATCTTTCTGTATATTCAATGTTCTACAATGTCCAGAGAAGCCAAATTTCATATATCATTTCCTTTTTTTGAATATTTTTGTATGTATACTTACCTTTAGAGGTTTTTTCATCATTATTTGAAGTAAAACTATATAATTAGTCAATAGTCTCAGTAAATTAAAAGTATTTTTTGCCACGTTATGAAAGCAAATATCCTTTTTATTATAATTGAATACCATGGGGCCAAAAACAAAGGAAAAAAATACTAAACAGACAAAAACCAACAAAAGATTGTCAATGATATGCCAATGATGTGGCATGGGGCCGCGTTCACAAAGAGGTAAGCCTTTTAGGGCCAAAGATGGCCTTAGACCTTTTAGAACAAAAGTATACAAACTATACAGTTGCGGAGGAAGAGCTCATTGACATTTTTTGCTGGCTGGGCACATGCATTTAGGCCATCCAATGCCAAGAGTGGGAATGCGATGCATGGCACTGCTAAAATGCCTCGAGGTGTTGTTGTCACGACCACTGTCAATGTTGCCAAAATTGTTGCTACACCTACTGCTGGAGCTAACAATGCTGCCCCTGACACTGCCACTATTGCTCAGGATGCTGATGTTGACACCCCTTGTGGTGCTACTATTTTTGCTGCTCCTCATGCTCTTGCATCCTGCCTGGTGTTGCCCCCCATGCTGCAGCTCCGAGTCCAATCCATAAATAGGAATTGTGCTCTCCAATGGTTTCCTAAAACTCTAGGGACTTTTTTTGGTAGAAGGAAGATAGTCTCAATTCCATTGCTACAGACAAGGATTTCATCTTCCTTATGGAGATTGGGGAACATGCTAGGTACAGGATACCAGATCTGCCAAGCTATCAACATACTCATTGTTCAACGAGTGCATAGACAAACAGGGACATATGTGGCATGATGTTACCAAACAAGCCTGGCGTCATTAGTGTCTTTGCAAAAGATAGGCAATCATAACTGTTACCTATAGGTCCGAGTGCAGAGCCGCAATGGCGACACCCTCTTTCTGGCAGCATAGTAAACTTTTCTACTATGTTCTGCATATTCTGATTGATCATGTCCCTCTTAGAGATCTAGATGTCAAATGGTTTAGACAACAAATAGGACTTGTAAGCCAGGTATGACGAGAGAGTAGCGCTTGACTTTCTTGATCCAAATGTTGAACTGTTGATCATGTGCTCTGGGGAAATGGAATTGACAGGAGCCTCGCCTATTTAGTCTGGATATTGCTTCAAATATAGCATATGGCTGCATTGACAAAGTAAGCGCATCTGACATTGAAGCAGCTGCAAAGCAAGCAAATGCCAGGAATACAAGACAATGGTAGATAATGCTCGACTAAGTGGAGGACAGAAGCAAAGAATAGCAATTGCTAGAGCCTTATTACGGAACCCAAGGATATTAATTCTGGATGAAGCAACTAGTGCTTTGGATGTGGAAAGCGAGCATTTCTTTGAGGATTGTTGTCCAGTTAAACCGAATGTTGTAGTGGATGCTTTAAGTTGACATTATGCACTTTGCTCTCTCTCTCTCTCTCTCCCTCCCTCCCTCCCTCCCTCCCTCCCTTTTGGCTAGTCTATTGGGTTAGCAATTAGGAGAGCTTGTGTTCAACTCTCTGGGGTCCATCATATGTCCTCATAGATGCTCTGCAAATGTGGCATGCCGTAAAACTCTCTCCCTCCCTCCCTCCCTCCCTCCCCCCTCTCTCTCCCCCCCCTCCTCTCTCTCTCTAGCATTGGCCACATGCACAAAATTTTTTTATCTCTCATGCTATATGGCGAGAGATAAAAAAAAATACGGTAAAACTCGACAGAAGCTGAGAGACGAGCTTCTCTCCATGCCTAACAGACCCCGTTTGGAGCAAAATTCGAGCTTCCCACCGGATTTTTTCCCTCCTTTTCCACTCCCGTAGGTCTGATCTTATGGGATATATCCTTTTTAAAGCATTCTTTGAAAATAATATATGGGATATTTCGAGTTCTTTGAGCCCCCTTCTTAGCAGCAAGTTTTAGGGTTCCGGCATCTGCATTTTGGATCGGATTCCATAAGAAATCAGTTGAACATGTCCTTGCCCTATCAAAATATCAAAGACAACGGCATTTCAGTATTTTAACAAATGGATCCGGTCATTTTAGGTATGATTGCAATGCTTATAAGGGTAATTTTGCTTGATTTAGCAATGCAGAAGTTCTGCTTGGATTTGATACAAGAAAATGAACTGGAAGATCCCATGGCAATAATCGACGAGAAAGAGCCATTCGAAGACAATACTAGTTTTCATTGTGCATCTTCCATCTTACTTCTGGCTGCAGCATCTCGGCTAAGAAGACCACCAAGAAGATTTTGTGTTTATCCAAGACAAACCACTCAATGAGATAACATTGACAATCATGCATGGAATTGCCTACCATCGTTTGAAGATGATATATGGCATCAGTTTTACAAAATGAAGAGGGGTTCCTTTGAGAAACTAGTAGGTCTCTTGTACCATATCTAATTAGGACAGGCCAGAACGTTAGACCTCCTGTAGAACTTAGGAAGGTTGTTGCTATGGTTATTTATTTCCTTGCTCATGGTGAGATTCCTTTACATGTTGGCAAAAGGTTTTATGTTGGAAAAGCAATTGTCCAAAAATATACAAAGGAAGTGACATTAGTTCTTGCTTCTAAGACCATGCTCTACAAGAAATTTATTACCTTGCCCTCGGGCCAGAGACTGTTAGATATTATGAAGGAGTTTCAAGATGCCACAGGCTTGCCTAACATTTTTGGTGTTGTTGATGGTTCTTTCATATTTTTTTTATACAGGAAGCCATGGAAGAAAGACAAAGAGATGACTAGTACAACAAACATAAGAGACATTCCTGCCTCATGCAAGGTGTAGTAACACATTCTCGAATGTTTATCAATGTTTGTATTAGTAGGACGGGATCTGTGCATGATTCAAACCAATTCAAGAAACGTCTATTGCACAAGAGGCTTGCAGCAAATAGATTCTGCAGCAGCCTATTGTCCACATGAATGTCAAGAAAATTAACAGGAGAGGTGAGATCCTTGATGCAGATGTAACAGTAAACATTCCACCAATGCTTTTAGGTGATTCATCATATCCGAACAGAAGGTTGCTAATGAAAGTATTTCCAGATAGTACAGAGTCTTCTGGCAGGTTTAACAAGAGGATTTGCAAGGGCAGAGTATGTATGGAGAATGGTTTTGGGATAGTGAAAGAGAAATTCAGGATCCTTAAGGGTTTGCCTATTCATGTTTGCAGGGCATTCAAGATCAGTCATGCCACATGTGTTCTATGGAATTTCTGCATAATGGAGGATTTGAAAATGGAGATGCTGCCCATAGGAGCAGACTTGCCAGAAATTAACTACTATGAGACTCAAGATATGAAAAAATGAAGAAGGAGACTTGATAAGACATGTCATCTTCCAGAATAGGGATGGCAGAAATGTACTTTGATTCTTTGATTCATTTAGCAATTTAAATTCTTTTATTTTTCACATTATAAAATGTCAGTATTTGAAGCTTTTCCATTTGTGGAAAAAGGTGCTAGAATTCAATTCAATCTCTCATCCAAACTTGTTATATAATTGCAGAATTTTTTGTGCAATCTAAATGTAGATTATTGTCTGAATCTGTATTTGAAAACTTGAATGAAGTCAGCTAAATTATGTTGGAGATGTAAGCATTTGAATCAAAGTAAAATTTTGGTCAATGGAAGTCAAATCTGCTGTAACAAAATGCTCAATTTCTTGAGTAAAGTATGACAATGAAATCGAGTGCACTTTATATACATTTGAGTTCACATAACACTAATTGATTGCATATTGAATGTAAGACATTGGATTCGCATAACAGATTACAAATCAGTTCACAGGTTCTTGCTGTGTTTTGTGAACAGGTTATGACTGTGCTTTGTGAACAGATTTATTATGTGCTTTGCGAAGAGGTTAATGTGAAAAGAAATATAAACTTGACGAAGTACATCATAATAGATTAACAGAACAGATTACATTAGCAGATATTGAACAAAATACATAGGTCCAGAAGAAATGTATTCAATGAAATGAATTAACAAGTAATAAGCTTAAAGATATGAAATGTATCAACAAGCATGAAATGTATTAACAAATAATAAGCTCAAAGATGAGCATTGCATCAATGTTATCAGCATCTGCTGTATGCTGATAGTAAAAAATGTTTTACACTACTACATTCATTAACACAATTCTATCATAGGCATCCCTAAAAATTGAGAAGTCAACTTGAATCTTTATTTCCAGCAAACTTGAGTCGGCTTTCAAATCTGTTAGAAATATATTTACAGTGCCATTAGGAAGAAAATATGTAAGTGAAAGTACATATCTGAGCAAGACTATCATCAACCCAATCCGGTGGAACACTATTGTCAACCCGATCCGGTGGAACACTATTGTGACCTATACTAGATTGTGCCCCGCAGACTCTAGAAGCCATACCTAGAGGTGTCCAAATTAGGGGCAATAGTTTGATGTATTGTAGTGCCTTTGGCAGCACGCTCATTATACGTTGAGAAATGGACTAAGAGACTGCCATGTGGCCGAAACACCGTCGTCGTCACAGTCATCGTCACAATGCCCCTTCCTTTGGATTGGGAAAAGTCGCGTCTACCTAGGCCTGCTCTGCCCTTTCATCCAAACAAAAAAAAAAAAAAACAATTCCGTTCCGACGGCCGTAGAGCCCAAGAGGGAGACGACAACCACATCACTGCCACCACCGCACAGTCCATATGTCAAGCCAGATCTCCTCCCTCCAGCTTCAAGAACTGGAAATAGGGCAAAAACAAGG
The DNA here is from genome assembly GCA_021234155.1 of Isoetes taiwanensis. NCBI lineage: Eukaryota > Viridiplantae > Streptophyta > Lycopodiopsida > Isoetales > Isoetaceae > Isoetes > Isoetes taiwanensis. The sequence continues at coordinate 9,293,187 of JAJEKV010000041.1, forward strand.
GATTTGTAAAGCAGGTAAGTTTCTCTTATACTGGTTGTAAATCCAATGCATTGTGCAAATTATGGAGCTGTCTTAGCGGTTTACCGCTCGCTTGGCATTCAAGCTGTGGCGGCAAGGTCAGGCTTCTGGTCTCTTAGGTGGAGCTCACTCAAAATTTTTGCAGCCATGTGTTTTTATGGAGACATAAGTGCAACCTTGGTTTTTAAATATTTCAGCAATGCTGGGTAACTTATAGAGAGCATCCACTTCGGTTACTTGCAACAGAGATCGTCTCTTGTACTATAGCTGCTACAGAATCTTCTTTTCAATCCTCGGAATTTGGAAAAGTCCGTTGTGCAATATTAGGTCAAGCAGGCACTAAAAATAAAAGTGCTCGAAGATATAGAATACGTTTTCTTGTTTCCAGTTGGTAAATGAATGCTTGTGAGATTTTCAACAAAGTACAGGTATAATTCCTGTCTTGAAAGCTTGTATTTGACTGAATATACCAGCAAGCAAAATGCCTGCATCAGCAGCATACACTAAGCCGGAAGATTTGGTGGAGAGTCTAAGCTCTCTTGACACAACTGCAAGGTTGAAGGCTTTGAGAGATGTGAAGAATCAGATCATTGGCAATAAGACAAAGAAGCTTTCTTACATTAAATTGGGCGCAGTTCCCAGGGTTGTGGAAATTCTTGCTAGTGACACAGACATCCCTCTCCTAGTCCAGTCTGCAGCAGCTGTAGGGAGTTTTGCATGTGGCATTGATGCAGGAGTGAAAGCAGTTCTCGACAGTGGCGTTCTTCCACATCTTCTGAGAATGCTTTCCAATGGGAACAGCAAGGTAAGCATTTTCAGTTAATTCTATGTTAAAAAGGGATTAGGGAAACTGGAAAAGTAGGTGAGAGAGCTGGGTTTGGTAGATTCTGTTTGGATCATATTGGAAGCATTATCCTGTACAAGGAACTCATCCTAGACAAACGAGATGAGTTCAACTGCAAAAGCAATTTCATAATAAATGGTGGGCATTATTACAAATCATTCAGTTTTAGGGTTCACAAAAGTTGTCTTTGACAGTCTATTTGCAATTAGATTGGTGATCGAGGGTCAATTTCCGATGCTGCTTTATTCTTTTAATTTCTTGTCTGGTTAGGCTTCATTTCTCACAATTCATCACCAGAACTTTGTTACAGAAAATCTAATACAAATGAAATGTCATTAATGTTTTCTTACCTATCATGCTATTTTTTTCTGTGAATCAATTAATGGCATCCTTAATTAGTATTAATGTGTTTCGGTTCCACTCTGTTTGTCCTGCAAAACAGGTAGTTGAAGCAAGCGCACGGTCCTTAAAAATGATATTCCAATCCACACTTGCCCCTAAGAATGACATGTTTCAAGGGCATAGGATGGAATTGATCATGGCATTGCTTAACAGTGGAAACGATAACACTGCCGAAGTTGCTGCAAGTGTTTTAGCACGCTGCTGTGAAACCCATGAACATCAGAAAGCACTTGCTGATGTGGGATGCTTGCAAAGTGTTATGGACCTTCTTACAGGGTCTGTAAACAAAAGGGAAGCAGCATTAGATGCTTTAGCAGCTCTTACGAGAAATAATCAGCAAACCTCAGCAATGCTGAAGGCTATGGAACAGGGAACTGCTGTAGCAAAGATTATGAGATTAACAAAAGACAAGTCCCCTCGTACAAGGTTGCTTGCTTGCGTATGCCTCTATAATGTTGGGAGAGCATGCCCATCTGGACACGAAAATGAAATTGAAATTAGGAAGACTATGCTGTCTACTATTGGAAAGTTATTGGATGAATCTGGGCAAGTTGGTGAGCAAGCTCCTGGAGTATTGGCCGACCTAGTAACAAACTGTGAAGAGCTTCAGAAGTTTGCATATGAGCTGAACATAATCAGGAAACTTGTGGACTTCCTACGCAGAGGAGGACTTACAGAGAGGCGGCTCGAGGGAGTGCTCATGGCACTTGCTGAGCTATGTTCAAGGTTGGAGGAGAGTCGCAGTCAGTTGCTTGCACTTGAGGTAGGCTTGCTAAATATTCTCTCATCTTTTGAACGAGCTCATTCCAAGTTGGCATGAGGGCAATTGTCTTTTGCAAATTATGCCTATTCGTTAGTGTAGTGTCCTTTCTGAATGATTAATTTGTGCCCACCTTCATATAATAGAATTCTTTGCATATATCTTTATATGCAGAAAAGTTCAACATTGATGAACTATTCCATTATTAGGTGCTGATGAAGTCAGTGGAATATCTATAGCAGCTAGTTTCTTCTATGCAGGGTATGGTTGATTGGCTAGGTTCATGAGCTGTCACTTAATAAACATATTTTTCATTTAGTCATGAAATTCTAATTTCATAGAATGGATCTCAAGTATTGTTATAGCCGTTCTGTTTGAACTCAATTGTTCCATTAGTTAAAGCTGGAGTTCATGGTCTTGGTATACTTGCAAATGATTGTATACTTGATATTCAAGACGGCCCTTGTGCTTCCATTTTGCAGGGTCAAATTCCCATTATAATGGCACTAAGGCATGCTGCGGTAGGGGTGCGTTTGGCAGCCTGCGCCTGCATAAAGAGCATCTCTAGGTCAGTGAAGGTAAGCTGAAGCAGCTTTGGACATGATTAAACATGTTGTATTTAAATTATTGAAGCTAGTTTTTCTACTTGAGGATGCAGAATCTGCGTACAAGCTTGACTGATGAACGTTTGGTGTGGCCGTTGTTTAAATTGCTAGACGACTCTTCTTGTGCCGTTCAAGTAAGTGTGATTTTACACGTTTGTTGTTATTTTTTTTACCAGTCTAGGGAGGTTTTCTGACATGTCTTCTGTTATACTTGCAGGCTGCAGCTTTAAGTGCTATTAGCAATGTGGTGCTAGACTTCACACCACATAAAGCTGTCTTTTTCCAGTGTGGTGGAGTGAGTCAACTTATACAACTTGCTCAGTCAATGGATCCCATGCTTAGGTTAAATGCTGTCTGGGCTCTAAGAAATCTTCTTTACCTGGCGGACATGTCTGTAAAGGAAAAAGTGATGAAGGAACTTGGCATAGCAGCATTGATTGACTTGGTTTGTGGTAATTATTGTTTTTCTTTCCACGTTTCCTGCTTCGGTCATGTGTAAGGAGGAGATGCTAGTTATTTAATTGGTGAAACTATTGTGGCAGATTCCGAGGAAATGGTCCAGGAGCAAGCTCTTGCCTTCGTGCGCAACTTGGTGTATGGGAGTGTTGCTTCAGTGCAGCAAATATTTGCATCAGATGGTGCCATTTTGCATGCGGTAGAAAGACAATTATGTATTGCTAGTCTTCCAGAGATATGCACACAGGTAGAAACTGCATCCCAATCGTTGTTGTCCATGAAAAGACATGTCCTCTGGCTTGCTGTTCACCTAAGCTTTTCCTTTGTTCTTCATGTTGGATAGGAAAATTTAATTGACATTTTGGTGCTTCTAGGGGCTTTATGTGTTAAGCAATGTGGCAGCAGGCAATGAATCTCACAAGAATGCTGTGATGGATTTTGTTGCACCTGTTGGTGGCGAACATAGTGCGTCACCATTGTTAAGGTTTCTGCAAGATACAAGCAACTCTCAAGTTCGTGTTGCCGCTGTATGGTGCATCACAAATCTCAGTTATCCTGATGGTCCTGCTGTTGTAAAACGTGTAGCAAGGCTTCGGGATGCAGGTATCCATTTGCAGTTGCAAAGGATATTCTACGACGATCCATGCATAGACGTGAAGGTACATTTGTGCTATTTTATTATAGGATAAAACAGTTTAAGTGCTGGGACATTTTGCATGGTTCTAACTGCCATGGATTTTCAACAACAGGACCGGGTAAAGACGGCACTGGAACAGTTTCAGGTTCACGAGCTATAATGTTTGCCTATCGCTGAAGAGAACCTTGTTTTAAGGCATGGAGAGTTTAGCCCGCATGTAAAACTTGAAGATGCCAATCGTGATAACTGAGCAATGGCTTGGTCCTTAGCATCTATTGACGTGGACAATTCTTTGCACTGCAATGACCATACAGAAGCAACAGTAGGCAGTTCTGCCAGGTAAGGGTGCATTATCATGGGCTGAACGAATCCAGTAATGCTCTTTGATTTATGCGACATCTGGAGTAGTCCATCAGTTTAACATGCACTGCTGCAGGTGTCTTAGCAGACTTGGTGAAATAGAGTCCCCTTCTCTTGTTTTTCCTACTGAGGATTTTTAGGAATGAAGTCGAGGACAAAGTGTGCATTGTTTGGACGAATTTCCTGTAACCTGGCAGTTGAACGTTTTATGATGATGAAATAATTGTCTTGTATGGCGTTGTAGTCTTTACATGATAACACCAACATTGTTCCTGTTGGTCCTTGTTGGGATGCACCCATTCTATTTACCCATAATTGATGTGGGTATTGTCTGCAGCAAACGTAACTTGTACATCTGTAACCAAAAAAAAAGTTACATTGGAATTATAAGATTCGCTTAAAATATAATGTTTTTGTCCGCGGAGTCTTCTATAGTTAATACTAGTATTTCTACATTGCAGGACAAAACCAAGGGGGAATTAAGGAACCTTCATAAGATTTGTTGCAAGTGGAATCATAAGATTTGCTGAAAGTCTAGTTTTTATTGCCGATCTATGGGATATATATATAGAGTGTGTGTATATATATACAAGTGGTTGTACTATGAGGGAGTGTACAAATTTTGAGCCATCCAGTGAAGATTCTATAGAGATTCTCTTAGATTCTTTAAGGCTTAGAAAAGATTTCCCTAGATTCTCGAAGGTTTCATGAAGATTCCCTCAGATTCCCCTACATTCTCTTGAGATTCTTCAAGATTCTCTTGAGTTTCCCCTAGATTCTCAAAGATTAACCCAAATTTCCTCTAGATTCTCCAAGATTCTATCCCACAATTCTATGAAGATTCCCCTACAAAACACATCCAATGTGAAAGATTCCCCAAGATTACACAAAGATTCTTAATATTCTACAAAGATTCCTCTAGATTCTCTAAGATTATAAATAGATTTTATGTAGATTCCCCTAGATTCTTTTAGATATTATGTATATTCCCCTAGATTCCATTAGATCTAAGTACATTCCCCTAAATTCTCCAAGATTCCATTAAAGATCACGTAGATTCTCAAAGACTTTATGAAGACGCACTTAGATTCTGCTAGATTTCCTAAGATTCTCTTAAGATTCCCATAGATTCCCTAATTCTGTTGAGATTCCTCTAGATTCCCCAAGTTTCTATGTAGATTCTCCCAGATCCCTTTAGATTCTATGAATATTCCCCTAGATTCTTCAAGATTTTATCAAGATTCCCCTAGATTCCCAAAGGTTTTATAAAGATTCGCTTAGATTCTTAAAGATTCTCTTGTGATTCCCATAGATTCCTCAAGATTCTATTGAGATTCCTTTACATTCTTTAAGATCCTATGAAGATTCCCCTAGATTCTCTTAAATTCCCATAGGTTCCATAAAATTCCAAGATTCCAAGAAGATTCTTAGTATTCGATAATATTCGCTTCAACTACGACGAAACGATATCAAAGCACTACTCATTGAAAAGCTCTCGATGAGAGGAATCCAATGACGCGGGCTCCACCTTCATCCGACCCTTTTGCTGCAAGTTACGGGTCTTTGAAAACAATTACAAAAAAGAAGCTTCCTCGAAAGTCCTTCCATAAATGTTGGTGCCACCTCATTACTTTTTAATTTAATGAGGATGCCACCTCAACTCCTTTAATAAAATAAATCGCAACTTAATAAAAAACTTAATGGCTAGGATTTCTCCTCCCCCGGCTGAGATTGGCCACACCAAAAAGCACCTTTAGGGACCTTCCTTGCACCTTCCCTAAAAAGATCAAGGGCTATGATTTTGCCTTCCCCCCTTGTTCCTCTACATTCTCTTGAGATTGTCATAGATTCTTTAAGATTTTCTTGAGTTTCCCCTAGATTCTCAAAGAGTAACCCAAATTTCCTTTAGATTCTATGTAGATTCTCCTAAATTCCCATAGATTCTATGAAGATTCCCCTGCAAAACACATCCAATGTGAAAGATTCCCCAAGATTCCACAACTATTCTTCTAGATTCTTAATATTCTACAAAGATTCCTCTAGATTCTCTAAGATTATATATAAATTTTATGTAGATTCCCCTAGATTCCTTTAGATATTATATATATTCCCCTAGATTCCATTAGATCTAAGTACATTCCCCTAGATTCTCCAAGATTCCATTAAAGATCACATAGATTCTCAAAGACTTTACGAAAATGCAGATTTTCTAAGATTCTCTTAAAATTCCCATAGATTCCCTAATTCTGTTGAGATTCCTCTAGATTCCCCAAGTTTCTATGTAGATTCTCCCAGATCCCCTTAGATTCTATGAAGGTCCTCTTAGATTCTTCAAGATTTTATGAAGATTCATCTAGATTCTCAAAGGTTTTATAAAGATTCGCTTAGATTCTTAAAGATTGTCTTGTGATTCCCATAGATTCCTCAAGATTCTATAGAGATTCCTTTACATTCTTTAAGATGCTATTCCCCTAGATTCTCTTAAATTCCCATAGATTCCATAAAATACCAAGATTCCAAGAAGATTCTTAGTATTCGATCATATTCGCTTCAACTACGATGAAACAATATCAAAGCACTACTCATTGGAAAGCTCTCGATGAGAGGAATCCAATGGTGTAGGCCCCGCTGCAAGTTACGAGCCTTTGAAGATAATTACAAAAAAGAAGCTTCCTCGAAATTCCTTTCATAAATGTTGGTGCCACCTCATTACTTTTTTATTAAATGAGGATGCCACCTCAACTCCTTTAATAAATAAATTGCAACTTAATAAAAAAACTTAGTGGCCAGGATTTCTCCTCCCTCTTTTGATCCAAGGGCTGAGATTGGCCACACCAAAAAGCACTTTTAGGGACCTTCCTTGCACCTTCATTAAAAAAATCAAGGGCTATGATTTTACTTTCCCCCCTTGATCCAACGGTCTAGAGGCATGGTGCATGCCCCATGCATGACCCCATGTAGATCCTAAGGCCGTAGCTGTGCCACCTTATTGGCCCACAAATAGACGGCCTAGATTGATTTGAATATGTAAACAATCCATGGGTACATCGTTTCCCATGGACACATAGAATAATTATATATATATTACAAGTTATTGTACTATGAGGGACTGTACAAATTTGACTAGAAGCCAAATGCAGTGCCATCCAACGAAGATTTTATAAAGATTCTCCTAGGTTCTCTAAGACTCTAGAAAATTTCCCTAGATACTATGAGGTTCCATCAATGTTCGCTTATATTCCCCAAGATCCGCAGATTATTCCTCGAGGAATTGTACAAATTCGAGTAGAAGTCAAATTTAAAGTCATGCGATGAAGATTCTATAGAGATTTTCTAAGATTTCAGCAAGATTCTCTAGATACTCAAAGATTTTATGAAGATTCCCTTTGATTCCTTTTAGATTCTTAAAGATTCTCTTGAGATTCCCCTAGATTCCCAAAGATTATCCTAAGATTCCTCAAGATTCCATGTAGATTCTTCAAGATTTCCGTAGATTCTATGAAGATCCCCCTATAGAACACACCTAGTGTCAAAGATTCCCCTAGATCCCCTTGGATTCCCCCTAAATTCCCTAAAATTCCATAAACATCCCCTAGATTCTCAAACAATTTTTGAGGATTCGCTTAGATTCTCCTATACTCTTTTGATTCGTATAGATTCCTTAAGATTCTCTTGACATTTCCTTGATTCCAAAGGTTATCCCAAGATTCCTCTAGATTCCTTTAGATTCTTAAATATTCTCTTGAGATTCCCTTAGATTCCCAAATATTATCCTAAGATTCCTCTAGATTCTCCAAGATTCCATGTAGATTCTTCTAGATTCCCTTAGATTCTATGAAGATTCCCCTGTAGAACACATCTACTGTCAAAGATTCCCCTAGATCCCTTGGAATCTCTTGCGATTCCCTAAGATTCCACAAAGGTCCGCCTAGTTTCTTAAGGTTCTATAAAGATTCCCCTAGATTTTCAAAGATTATTTGAAGATTCGTTTAGATTCCCCAAGATTCTATGTATATTCTCCTAGATTCTCTTAAGTTCTATGAAGATCCCCTTAGATCTCTAAGATTCAATCAAGATTTCCCTCGATTCTTAAACCTTTTTTGAAGGTTTTCTTAGATTCCCCTAGATTCTTTTGAGATCCAATAGATTCCTTAATATTCTCTTGAGATTCCTTTGATTTTCAAAGATTATCCCAAGATTCCTCTAGATTCCCCAAGTTTCTACATAGATTCTCTCAGATTCCCTTAGATTCTATAGATTATCCAACATTGCACGGAATGATGCCAAACCACTACTCATTGGAAAGCATTTGATGAGAGGAATCCAACGACATGGGTCTCACTTTGATCCGATACATCCATCGCAAGATAAAGTCGTTTGAAGACGACGCAAAAAAGAAGCTTCCAAGAAAGCTTCATAAATTAATGAGTTGCCACCTTACTATATTTTCATTAAATAAAGGGTGCCACCTCACCTCCTTTAATATAAAGAATTCTAATTTAATAAGAAAATGAATGGCTAGGATTTCTCCTCCCCCCTTTTGATCTAACGGTTAAGATTGGTTGCACCAAATCCACTTTTGAGGAAGCTTCCTTGCACCTTCCTTATAAAAATCTCCCCTTTTGATCCGATGGTCCAGGGATATGTTGCATGCTCTCATGCATGGCCATGCATGCCCCATGCATGACTCATCCATAATCCAATGGCTCACGTCACGCCACTCAATCAATGCCCCCAATCCGACGGCAGAGAAGCGTGTTACATATTTTTAACATGTCATATACACCATGGGTACATCGTTTTCAAGGCACACATAGAATAATTTTATATATATCATGACAAGTTTTTGTACTATGAGTAGTTGCATTATAAGTCGTTGTACCATGAATGATATTAGGCAGAACCCAACAGTCAGACAACAAAGCAATGTTAGGGTGGTGAGTACATTGTTTGTCCTAAACCATCATCCCAAACTTATCTCACTAAGACCAAATAGAATTGGACAACCTCTTTACACAAAGTAAACTAAATAGTGTCGAGCTACAATAATCAGTAAATGAACTAGTGCCCTATTCATAAGGTTAAGTTAAAGAGGCCCTTTAAATAAATTTAGTTACCAAGCTAGAGCAAACGACTAGTTATGTTAATGCACGTCATTGTTCCCTTAGATTCTCCAAGATTCCATCTGAATTGCCACAGATTCTATGACGAGTCTCCTAGATTTTCCAAGATTCTATGAAGATTCTCTTAGATTATCTAAGATTCCATCAAGATTCTTCTAGATTCTCAAATATTCTAGAAAGATTTCCTTAAACTCCCCTAGATTCTGAAAGATTCTCTTAGATTCCCCGAGATTCCCTTAGATTCCTCTAGATTTTATTAAGATTCCCCTAGAGACCCCAAGATTTCTTCTAGATTAGCATAGATCCTTAAAGGTTTTATGAAGATTCCTGTAGATTTTCCTAGATTCCCAAATATTCTTTTGAGATTCCCTAAGATTCTTCAAAGATTTTCCTAGATTCCAAAAGAATACCTCAAGATTCCTCTAGATTCTCCAAGATTCTATGAAGATTCTCCTAGATTCTCCAAGATTCCATCAAGATTATTCTTAATTCTCAAAGACTTAGGAAGATTCCCCTAGATTTCCAAAGAAACGCTTGAGATTACTATAGATTCTCTTGAGATTCTCCATGATTCTATCTAAATTCCAATAGATTCTTAAAGATTTTATGACAATTTCCTTAGATTCTTCTATATTTCCATAGATTCTCTTAAGGTTCTCTAAGATTCCCAAAGATTATCCCATGATTCCTCTAGGTTCCCGAAGATTGTATGAAGATTCTCCTAGATTCCCTAAGATTCTATGAAGATTATTTTAGATTCTCTAAGATTCCATCGAGATTCCCTTAGATTCTCAAAAATTTTAGGAACACTCCCTTAGATTCCCTTACATTCTCAAAGATTCTCTCTTGAACCATGTAGATTTTCTTATATTTCCCAAGATTCTACAAAGACTTCGATAGAATCCCTAAGATTCCCTTGAGATTCCTATAGATTCTTTAAGATCCTATGAAGATTCCCCCACATTTTCTAAGATTGCACCAAGATTCCCGTAGATTCCCCTTAGATTCCTTAAGATTCTACAAATATTCCCTTAGATTCTTAAGATTATATGGAGATTCTCCTAGATTTTTATAAGATTTCCCTTAGATTCTCCAAAATTCTATCTAAATTCCCATAGATTCTTAAAGATTTTATGACAATTTCCATAGATTCTCTTAAGACTCCCTAAGATTCCACTAGATTCCCAAAGATTATCCCATAATTCCTCTAGGTTCCCCAAGATTCTATGAAGATTCTTCTAGATTCCTCAAGATTCTATGAAGATTCTTTTAGATTCTCTAAGATTCCATCAAGATTCCCCTAGATTCTCAAAGATTTCAGGAAGATTCTCCTAGATTCCTCAAGATTCTCTTAAGATTCGCTTAGATTCTCCTAGATTGCCAAAGATTCTCTAAAATTCTTAAAGTTCTACAAAGATGCCTTAGATTCTTAAGATTCTACGAAGATTCCCCTAGATTTTATTAAGATTATCTTAGATTCTCTAAGATTCCATCTAGATTCCCATAGATTCTTAAAGATTTTATGAAGATTCCTTTAGATTCCCTTAGATTCCAAAAGAATGCCCCAAGATTCCTCTACATTCTCCAAGATTCTATGAAGATTCTCCTAGATTCTCCTAGATTCTTCAAGATTCTATCAAGGTTACTTTAAATTGTCAAAGATTTTAGGTATATTCCCCTAGATTTCCAAAGAATCGCTTGAGATTCCACTAGATTCTGTTGAGATTCCTTTAGTTTCCATAGATTCTATGAAGATTCCCCTAGACCCCAAGATTCCTTATAGATTCTCTAAGATTCTCATGGTATTCCTCTGGATTCTCTAAGATCCTATAAAGATTCTCTTAGATTCCCTCAACTTACCATAGATTCCTTGAAACTCGAAAATTCAAGAGGATTCTTAATATTCGATCATGTTGCCTTCAACTGTGCCAAAATAGTGCCAAAGCACCACTCATTGGAAAGCTCTCGACGAGAGCAATCGAATGGCATGGGCCCCACCTTCATCCGACCCCTCTACTGCACGCTATGTGCCTTTGAAGGCGATTAAGCAGAAGGAAGTTTCCTGGAATGTGCATTCATAAATGCTTTGCCACCTCACTACTTTTTTTATTAATGAGGGTGCCACCTCACCTCCTTAAAAAAAAAAATAAATTTAATATTAAAAAGTTAATGGCTAGGATTTATGCTCACCTTTTGATCTAACGGTTGAGATCTGCTACACTAAATCCACTTTTTGGCACCTTCCTTGCACCTTCTTGACAAAATTCAAAGGCTAAGATTTCTTCTTCCTTTTTGATCTGACGGCTTAGAGACATGGTGCATGCCCCTATGCATGCCCCCCATCATATTTCTATGCCCATGCATGACCTCCCCCATGAGGTGGCGGCATCATGGCCTTCCATTTCCAATTGGACGGCTGGCATTAATCTCTATATAGCATGGGTACATCCTTTCCTAGCACACATAAGAATAATTTTATCCTTCCTATTATAAGGCAGATACATTTTTCTGCCCGCGTCTAATATCTTCCTTACAAATTACCAGAAGATAACATGTGTGCACTCACTGATTCAAAGCATTAATTTGTGTTCAGGACATTTATGAGCCTTTATGGCGGATTTATGAGCATTTATGTTCTTCTTCCGCGTGGATGTTTTCTTCCGCCAAAGCAGAGAAGAGAGGGGCAGGACATGGTGTCCCCGCCGGCGTCTTCCTCTCCGTTTTGAAAGCAAATATCGCTGGATTTGAGCGCTTAACAGTGAAATAAGAGGTCGGATTGCAGCATTTGATTGCTGATTTGGTTGTCGTCGAAGCTCTGCTGCTTTCGTGCTTCGCAAATTTGAAGCATTTGCATTAGATCCCATAGTTCCCAGTGTTGGAATAGGAGATTTTGGCATTTGTTCAGGCATCTCACTACCTAAGCAGAAAAAACTAAAAAAAGCAGAAAAGAGGAGAGATGGAGATGCCGATCTTCTGCCACAGCCGTTTCCCTATATAACAAAACCGATTGCTTGAAACAGACGGAAAAAAATCTAAAGGGAGAAGGGATTCGATTCTTCTGGGCCAGAGCCGATCTGCCATAGCCGGGCTGGGCCTGTTCTTTGCAGAAACCGTCTTCTGTTAAAAATCTAACTTGCAAAAACTCAGAGAAGGACGTGATAATCAGAGATGAGAACCCAGAATCCTTGCAACAAGCCGCTGCCTTCCCGGAATCCCGACCTATTCCTGAAGATTCTTAGTATATGCTAAGAGGAAAGAGAGCCTGAGTCACAGTCTGGAGGAGTCGGATTGCTGCTGCCATGCCGAATTAGCAGAGCCGGATTTGCCCTGGCCACTTCCATATCAGGTTCGATTTTGCCTCCATTCGTTATAGAGGGAATCATAACAAAATTAAATTAACTCCATTAAATCCATAACTTGATATTTGGATCCATTATCTACCCTTTTGTGCTAGGTATAGTTATTTATACATCCAAATCAAATTGCCCCGAAAACTCCTGTTATTGTGCTGCATATTGAGAGTTATGATTGGTAGATATGTTTAACAAATGTTTCTTCCATGGCAGGATATGCTCTCAATATAGCAAGCAAAGACATGCACATAATAGAGTATGAACATTTAACTCTACTAGCTCACTCATTTGCATTTTTGTTAGGTGGATGTTATGTTTGTATTCAATTCATTTAGGCTTTTCCTTGGTGAATGTTATATATTGTGGATTCATTTGGGTTCTGGTCCAATATTTAGATTTTGGACTAATTTATATTATGTTATGTTTGCAGCATGCCTGAAGTTCCAAGGTTGTTACATTTTAGTAGTGCTTTGGAAATCAAGAACAATAATAAAAGTTGTCTCATTAAGGGTCTTACACTGTCAAGGAGATACATCAAGCTCATGGATCTACTGTAGCTCATGTTAAACATGAATTCGTTTAGGGTTTCTTTTATTTAAGATTTAACTCATAAGCAACTTACAAAACATAATATTTGTTATCTCAATGGATAGCTCTTTCTCGATTAATACTATCCACCGCGCATGTAATTAAAGTGGTTGGCTTATGCTATGCAAATCCACTATTAAAGAGGATTATGATGTAAAAATTCCCATGTGTTTGCAAATGCCATGTTACACATAGAATATGATATTAAACCAAATATAGTATCTCATTCTCACATCCTCCTCCACATCATGTGTGTGGGCATCATTCAAACATCCTACTCCATTCTAACCAAAGCATTCAACCCGCTTGCAAATAAACGACCCAAATCTATGTTTATTATGAAAGATTTAATGTAGCACCCGATATTGTTATTTTGGGGTTTAAAGAAGTGCCCATGAACCATAAGGCCATTGCTTACGAAAACAATGTCTACCTATTCGGCTCAATCGAGTGTGTATTTCTTAGGTAATCTATTAGTTGTCCTCGACGACGCAAAGTTTTCCTTAGTGCAAAGGCTATGTTGGCGCTAGATGAAAATTAGGCAATATGACGGGGAGAATTTAGATGGAAGAGGGTACTTTGACCATGGAGACAACATTGGTTTAGGGTTAGATATGAAATTAGACAACATTGACAACAAAATATGAAATTAGATGTATTCTCGCTTTAGACTATGAAAGTTTAGAACATTTAAAATGATGTTGCCAAATACACATGCCTTTTGAATTTCAAGAAAATGTTCGTCATTTGCTATTCGGTGGTTCATGTTTATGATAACCATATGCAGACATGCCGAAAAATTTAGGATTGACTGCCCACACAGGCCCTTGAACAACATTTCCTCGTAACCAGTGGTTTCATGATGAATGTAAGGAGCTTAAATGCTGGCTTCGAGAGATCAGCGAACTCACTTCGCACATGCATGCATCAGACAGTACCACACCTTTTATTAAGGGTAAGAAAGCCAGACACATAGAAAAGCATCAATAGGAAATATTCTATCTCCTAGCTATCATTCCCAAGACGTTCTAGCGAAGAATACTAAAGAAGCCTATACAACATATGGGAAACATCAGTTTTTAGCATTAGGTATAGTACTTGCAGCAGCTCTATGATCATGTTGGGGTTCGAGCTGCGATAACCCCACAGATGGCCCCATCACTAGTAATCACAGATGCAAGGGTCACCCTGGGCATTAATTTCAGATTTGAGGCATTTATGAGCATTTATGGCGGAGGAAGATATGAGCATTACCATAGAATGACACACTGCATTCATCGCATTTATGGCAGATTTGTGCACTTTGCATTTATTGCGGCCATTAATACACTTTGCATTTATTGCGGCCATTAATACGCTTTGCATTTATTGCGAATTATCAAAGCACGATATGTGTGCACTTTGTATTTATTGCGGCCATTGGCAAATTTGTTAGAAGATAGCAATCCCATAGAATCTTAATGATATCCATTTTAGGATAATTATGGATATGAAATATATATCGAATGATATTAATGATTACATGTGAGTTGTGATATAGGCACTTGGCATAAATATAGCCCTAGATTAGTCATGTGTGTCGATCATCCAACGAAACTCCATCTTATAAATAGAAGGCCTTCTTATTGTCTCGACGCATTCAGAGCACTTGAAGAGCTATTGTGAACGCTTCTCTTCTGCTTCACTAATTGCATGCAAGGTAAATATTCTCCCATTTTGTTGCATTGCTAAAGCTTGGATTGTTTAATATGAAACTAACATTTTCTTTCATCCTTAATCTTGGCGTAATGCGTATGTGGATTCTATCGTTGTGTGAAATTGTAGCGAACGTTTGAGTTGATTTGCAATTATATTTTGATTTGCAGAGATGGCACAGATGAAAAAAGACTACATTATTGAGCTAAATCTAGATGATTTTTATGGATGGTGGATGAGCGCCTTTGGTAACTCACCAGCCTTTGTGTCGAGAGATGCTGTATTGGAGTTCCTTTTGGATTTATTTCATAATTTATATTATTCGCAAAAATATCATTCTAGTGATGATGAGGCATCTTCAGTTCTGCAAATTGATAATTCTACTTGATGTTTGATGTCTGTGAACACATGAACCTTCAATAACAAAAAGTATTGACCAACTTTTTAAAAGACTAGGCTAAATATTGTACTTTGTAATTTCTAAATTAGAGTTAGAATGTAAGATCTTACGAAGTTGCTTCATATCAATCTAGAATCACTTGGCCATTGCAGAAGAGAATGTTGGACGTTAACTGGGGTCCAACTGCACAGTTTTGAAAAAGGCCGCCGCGATAAATTTCTTCTAAATATAATGATATATATTGTGTTACTAAAAGAATATGCGAAGGGCTTTCAACTATACGACGAGCCATCAGTATGAGGCCCTCAGGCAGTGTCTACATGCATGCATTGAAGGATAAGGAAGATGCAAGTTCTAGAGGCAGGGACACTACAGAAGTCACAGCAGGCCTTACAAGTGATGATGACAAGGCCAGGCAGTTGGAGGCGATGAGCAAGCTCAAAAAATATGATGACAAGTATCCACTGGGCCTTAACTTCACCCATCCAGTCCATGTCGATAGGCTTTTCAGGTCCACTAAAGCTATTTATGTCAGCAGAAGGTACGACAAGCAGCACTCCTTGGAGGTCAACAACATGATCGAAAATCCAGGGCAGGTACCAATGCCGGCAGATGTAGTGCCTTACGATATGAAGACGAGGAAGGTACTCGTGTGGAACAAGCTGGAGCACTTCATCGACAACCAGGGCGTACATTTCATGATAATAGATGGCCAGCACTGTTGACCCGATTTTTGGCAAAATCGGGGTCAACATAGAAGAACACTATCAAGGTCTAAAGGGGGGGTGAAGATCAAGGGTCCAGATTCATTTGTGCTTGTTGTTAGAATCCAAGGGCCCATATTAAGTTGTGTTAGTTGTTAAACAAAAAGACAAATTTGGTTATGGAGAAGAAGAAGACAAAAAACAAAGGATTGATGAGGTGTAAAAAAGGAGTGCCAAGATCATGCCAAGTGGATGGCCAAGATTTGTTCAAAAAATTATAAATATCTTGAGGGGACTTGTTCTCCTCCTCTTTGGCTCTAGAATCTCACATGGAGCAAGGGTAATGGCAGCCCTGGGAAGATGGTGTCAGAGACCTCTTCCCCCATGCAAGATATCTTGAAGCATTGTTTTGTATTACCTTCTTGAATAAAGTGGTGCACCCTCTTTTTATCTTCCACATATATTCCATTTTTCCATATTTCTACATTTTCTCCCACACTTCCTTTATCGAATTTTCATTACCAAATTTTCGTCCTTTTTTTTCCTTCAAAAAATTTTCTTGGTTCTTCTGCCTTGCAGCAGCACTATTTGATCCCACGTTTGCCTTTGAAGGTCGATGATGATGATGATGAGGATGTGGGGAAATCCGTCATCATCATGGAGGTTCTACCGAGATCCTAATTTTCCCCGGGATCAAGTTTTGGTGCTGCTGTAATTTTCTCCATCATTCATTCTTGCCATATCTTAGATTTTCCTGCTCTCTTTCCCTGCCATCTTTTTCATATCCAGCTTCGTTCTTTGCTGCACCATTCCTAGTGCTTGCTGTAAAAACTTTGTTGTACCATTCCTAGTGCTTGCTGTAAAAAATGACAGTATGCCAAAAGAGACAAGCTTGAAGGTCTTTTTCTACACAAGTTGCTGATTCTAAAAGTGTTGGTTTTGTCACAGTACCAGGGCATCTCGAGAGAGAAAGAATGACAAATCAAGAAGGATTGATACTGCTTATGATTATTTCGGGAGAGCCAGCAAAACGCCAGCCCTCCAATGCTATAAAATCATGCCTTGTGCCCTGCTCTTGCCCTGTGCTGTGCTGCATACTTTGCCTTGTTTCTCTGTGGATTCTCTGCCTGCAAGGAAAGCCATAGCCAAGCATGCAAAGGCCAAGAAGAAAAAGATCCTCTGCTCTTGCTTCAAGTTCTCCAAGCTCCAACAGAAAAACCATTTCCTCTTACTCGTTGCCTCTGCTCTCTACTCCGTGCTCTGTGGGAGACAAAAGGATGAGCTAACAAAGACATTCGAAGCCCTAAGCTTGCTGCCGAACCTGCAAGAGAATGAGGAGAGAAGAGGAGGTAAGATCAAGAAGCCACAACCGCCCTGCCTATTGCCGAATCCATCTGCCGCCAGAAGCCCTGTCTCTGCCATCGCCATCTGCAAGAAAGAAATGGGAAGGAAAGGAGAGAAGAGGAAGAAGGAAGTCTGCCATAGCTGCCTCTGTTATCGCCATAACTCTGCTCCAACCACCTGTAAAGCAAGCCAAGAAAGATATTGGATCAAGAAAGAAGAGGAAGAGAAAGAATCAGATCAAGAGAGTAGGTGTTGCTCGTTGCCGCCACCGGAAGCAGGAAGAAGAAAAGCAACAAATTTTTTGCCCCTCCTTTACTTTTTGCCACGTCCTCCTTTTCCTATCATATTTTATTTTTGCCACCACTTTATTTTCCCATGTTTATCTTCCTTAGCCACACTATTTTTGAACCACTTTTTGTCTCTTGCCCTTTAGTAACACCATGCTTTCATTATTTTCCCCACTTATCACGTTGCCTTTTACCACTTATTATTTTTATTTACCTTTTGTTATGCCTTGACCATACCTTGCACACATTATTGCCTTTATTGCACCTTCATATATCTTATCTTGCCACTTCCTTATTGTGAAAAAAATTATCATTCACCTTGTTACACATCTTGTTGGACACCTTGGCTAGCAACTTGACATCTTTTTGTTTGTGCGACTCTATCTCACCATCCCCCAAGATCTTTATGACATAGCCCCTTTTGCATTTTTAAGCCCTACCCCAAGGCCAAATACTATCATCATTTTTTCAAAATCTTTCCTATGGCACAAGTTACATTTTGGTGTTGGAGTACACCTAAAAAACTCCAAAATATTATCTTTTTTAATAGGTTTGGAGGGTCCGTTAAAACCCCCATTTTCTTAATAGGTTTGGTGGGACCCGTAAAACCCCCAGTTAGCTATTCTTTGTGCCAAAGAAGACTAACTTATTGTACTTAAATGTGAAAAGTGTTGAAGTCGGTGGCCGAGGGGACCGGCCACATCTTTTTTTTTTAGGCGTGATGTTGACCCGATTTTTGGCAAAATCGGGGTCAACATAGAAGAACACTATCAAGGTCTAAAGGGGGGGTGAAGATCAAGGGTCCGTGATTCATTTGTGCTTGTTGTTAGAATCCAAGGGCCCATATTAAGTTGTGTTAGTTGTTAAACAAAAAGACAAATTTGGTTATGGAGAAGAAGAAGACAAAAAACAAAGGATTGATGAGGTGTAAAAAAGGAGTGCCAAGATCATGCCAAGTGGATGGCCAAGATTTGTTCAAAAAATTATAAATATCTTGAGGGGACTTGTTCTCCTCCTCTTTGGCTCTAGAATCTCACATGGAGCAAGGGTAGTGGCAGCCCTGGGAAGATGGTGTCAGAGACCTCTTCCCCCATGCAAGATATCTTGAAGCATTGTTTTGTATTACCTTCTTGAATAAAGTGGTGCACCCTCTTTTTATCTTCCACATATATTCCATTTTTCCATATTTCTACATTTTCTCCCACACTTCCTTTATCGAATTTTCATTACCAAATTTTCGTCCTTTTTTTTCCTTCAAAAAATTTTCTTGGTTCTTCTGCCTTGCAGCAGCACTATTTGATCCCACGTTTGCCTTTGAAGGTCGATGATGAGGATGTGGGGAAATCCGTCATCAAGCACTCAATTGAGGCTCAAAAGGTTCTGATTCAAAAGGCACAGAATATTGGAATCAACTGTTCTATAGGCTATATTCGGTCAGAAACTGCTGGTTCTTGAGCGGCTCAACAACTCCTGCCGAGCTAGCCAAAACCAGTGCACTTCTTAACGACATGGGAAAAATGTTTCTGTACAAAAGGTAACTCTTTCTTCCCTCGTTTTTTGTTTTCGTATTTGCAAATCACGCCAGGTGCAATTTTCCTAATCAGAAACTCGACACGTTTAACTGCGTAGCACCGGTTAATCGGTTTCTGGTTTGTCAAATCGCACCAGGCGCGATTTCCTTCCATTTTGAAACAACGTCAGATGGGATTTGCCTATTCTGAAAAGAGACTACCTTGACTGGTAGCAGTCTCTTTTCAGAGTAGGCAAATCGCGCCTGGCGTGATTTTCGTTCTATTCTGAAATCGCGCCAGGCGCGATTTGCCTACTCTGAAAAGAGACTGCTACCAGTCAAAGCAGTCTCTTTTCAGAATAGGCAAATTGTGCCTGTCGCGATTTGTTGTTAACCTGGAACTAACAAATTTATTTTTTGCAGTCCCTATATAGAGCAACTGCGGCATGCTCGTAACCAATGGATAGAATATGGGAAACCAATGCCGACCAGACAGGGCCAGTCCAAAAGCGCTGAATTCAAGTTGCTAGAAAGGACACTTTGTCAGACGATAATACATGACAAGAGTAAGAGCACCAGGTCAAAGAAAAAAAAAATGAAATGGGAGATGCTTCCAAAACCCAAGGATGCCTGCAAAATAATTTTTGCTTCTGACCAGGTCTGGGAGAAATAGAATGAATTCTGGGATGCCTATGTGGAGAAGAAGTTGCCCGATTCACAAGGCAGATTTCCTCCTGTCGACACATCAATATTCGATCTCTATGTCACAGAGATGAGGAAGGCCCAGGCATTAGATGATGAAGAACTGATCTCAGTTTTGGACAGGTGCATCAGAAAGGAAGTCCTTTACAAGAAAAATTCTGCAGCAAAGGACAGGGAATCATTTGAAGACGCCTGCGACCAACTGAAAAATATTAGAGTGCTCAAGAAGGCAGTTGGAGAGGAATTACAAAGGCTTACAGGGAAGTGCTCATTGCCGGAGCTAGGACTAATGCAAAAATACAACGTCTCCAACGACGATATGAAGAAGTATGTTTTTTGGTTGAAAGACTTTGTCAAACTGCAGAAGATGAAAACTGTTGCAAACTTGAAAGGGATTCACACGAAAGTGGCATCTGACTTGAAAAGGCAGCAAACCCCGGAAGAAGAATCCACATTCTTTTACCAAGTGTCCACTGGTTTTAAATGTGCAATGCCAGATGTGGGTAAAGGACCGCACGATATCACACTCTTCGTGCGTGATAGCCGAGGCACCAGATGGCCGCTTGATGACTATAATACCTTCTATAATACATGTGGTGGTTATACGATTACACAATTGTCACAATTTGCCCCTCCAACATGTCGTATGCATATGCTCTATCTGATGCAAAGGACTTAGAATGCGTTAAAGTGATATGGCAAGCAATCCTTACAGGGACAATGAGTTTAGCACAGAAAGTAAAATTTCTCATGTGCTAATTATTATGATAGCCATGATGGATGATAAGGAATATGAAAGGCTTAAGGGGAAACTAGAAGGCGAAAAACTTGCATGGCAGTGCTATCAGCTAGATGAACCCCTCCTGCGATCTATCTTGAGCAAACTATTGAGGATAAGGGGAAGGGTGTCGTAGACGTGGAATAGCTAGAACTTGAAGAGGAAGAAGAGGAAGAAAACTAGGCGGACCCCGTTCTTGTGGAGCACATTAAGTATGAGATCTTAAGGTCACATAAGGGGAGGCTAAACAAAAACAGGTTCTCTATGGTCCTTTCTTATTATCTCATTGAAGCATTTTGCCCATGTGGGACAACTTGCTGGGAGCTTCACGTCGGAGGTTACATCGGTAGGGAAGCTTTGAAGTTAGCACGGAAATTCCAGAGCGTCGTCTCCGATGATCGAGCCAAGCATTTCTTAGAGCTCTTTTTTGAGAAAGTGCTAGAGGAAGCACCTAGGGGTCCAATCGGCAGTGCAAAAAGTAAAGCTTCTAGCTCTAAGGCCGAAATACCTATAGATTTGGCTGAGACGACACCTGGCTAGCATCAACATGGATATCCCAAAAGAGCAGACAGTGGTTCCGGTCCCTGTCGAAACGTTTGACATGCATGTGAACATCCTTGTAGATGAAGATAAAGAACAGGATGAAAATTACAAGGATGAAGATAATGACAGGGATCGAGAGTTGAAATCTGAAAGCTCTAGTCAGGTTAGCGTAAAGAGTAATGAACTATCAACCATAGTTCAAACTATACAGATCTCAACTGATGTGCTTGATGCTTCTAGCAGACCGGAGACAACTCAGAATAAGGAAGCAACGGAAGAAGACACCACGGGGATTGACGAAGAAGAAAGATATTGTGACTAAGCTCGTTGTCTTATGATATCCATGCATTTTAATAATGACACGCATATGGAAATCGCGCCTGGCGCGATTTAGAGTTTTCTTTGGTTTCATATTTTTAGAATTTGTTGACATGCTTCTTTATATAAATCGCGCCTGGCGCGTTTTCTTGTTCCATTTCTTTCATCTCATACGTATCTGTTTGCGTTACAGACATAATTCGGCTTTCCCAAAAATACTGGTCTTTGATAGTCCCTCTAAGAAGCTGGCCGCAAAGGAAGACCTTCGCGTAGCTAGTTAGCAGGCTGAGGTCTCGTTCGTTATCGGAATTAACCAGACAAATCACTCCACCAACTAAGAACGGCCATGCACCACCACCCATAGAATCAAAAAAGAGCTCTCAATCTGTCAATCCTTACTATGTCTGGACCTGGTAAGTTTCCCCGTGTTGAGTCAAATTAAGCCGCAGGCTCCACTCCTAGTGGTGCCCTTCCGTCAATTCCTTGAAGTTTCAACCTTACGACCATACTCCCCCCAGAACCCAAAAACTTTGATTTCTCATGAGGTGCTGGCGGAGTCATCGAAGTAACATCCGACGATCCCTAGTCGGCATCGTTTATGGTTGAGACTAGGACGGTATCTGATCGTCTTCGAGCCCCCAACTTTCGTTCTTGATTAATGAAAACATCATTGGCAAATGCTTTCACAGTAGTTCGTCTTTCATAAATCCAAGAATTTCACCTCTGACAATGAAATACGAATGCCCCCAACTGTCCCTATTAATCATTACTCCGGTCCCGAAGACCAACGGAAAAGGACCGGGGTCCTATCACGTTATTCCATGCTAACATATTCAGAGCATAGGTCTGCTTTAAGCACTCTAATTTTTTCAAAGTAACAGCGCCGGCTCGGCGTCCCAGCCAATTAAGGCCAGGACAACGTCGCCAACTAGAAGGGTGAAATGCCCAGTGCACACCCCGAGGGGCGGACCGTGCATCCCACCCCGAGATCCAACTACGAGCTTTTTAACTGCAACAACTTAAATATACGCTATTGGAGCTGGAATTATCGCGGCTGCTGGCACCAGACTTGCCCTCCAATGGATTCTCGTTAAGGGATTTAGATTGTACTCATTCCAATTACCAGTCTTGTAGAAGCCCAGTATTGTTATTTATTGTCACTACCTCCCCGTATCAGGATTGGGTAATTTGTGCGCCTGCTGCCTTCCTTGGATGTGGTAGCCGTCTCTCAGGATGCAGAACTTTACCTAAAGCAACGTTTGATAAGTCGTGGTATGCGCAGAAACCATTTGAAACGTGTACCAAATATGTTTACCCGCGCCCTTATCTGAAGAAGATGCTGGACCAAGCCTTCAGTCTGTTTCTTTGTGCAATTTGATCATCTATGGAACATAGAAATATAGAGGAAGTTTTGAGAGTAGTGCCTGAGCTAAATAGAGATTGGGCCTCCATCTGGGATCAAAGCAAATGTGCTTCATTCACAAATCCTAAGGATCCGACAGGTAAAAAGATATTTGTGAAATGCTTACGCACCCTGATGGATGCACTAGGTGTTGAGGAAAAGGAAGGCATGATCATGGTTGATGATGACGCCCTAAAGTGTTGCTTCAATCAGTCACAGTCATTAAATCCGTCATCCTATCATCCTGATATGTAACCATGAGGATGTCTGTAGGTGCCGCCCGTAACTTGAAGACTGGCTGACTGTCGTTGCTATGAATCCCGTCCGCTTTATCCTGATCCCTTCGATGTTGTGATCCATCTTCTATGGAATCCAGAGCATGGTTTGTTCATGATCGAAAGGATCTCAGGAGCGCCTGTTGACGATGAATCGGAATAGTTTTTGGCGTTTATGTTGTTTGATCATGCTATATTTATGCCAACAAAATCGCGCCAGGCGCAATTTCAACTACGAAAATCTAAGTTTTGTAGCCACTTGCTTGACTTTATTTATTGAAAAAAGGCTTCTTATTTTACTCTTTAAATTTCGTAGTCGTCCATGATGGTATAAAGTAATATGCAATTTTCTACTTTTTATATTGCCAACATTCTGTTATAATATGGGTGATTTGCATCGTATTTTTGAATGTCGTTCAATTTCAACATAAAATGCATATTCACAAGCTGAAAATGAACTCAGTGCAAAGGTATGGTTAATTCAATACAAAGGTAAATAATAGGCTTATACGGCGCGATTTTGGAATAGACATAATCCCAATTTAATTGAATGATGGTTAAGGAAATGAATTTAAAGAATCATTTTAATTGTTGATGGCACTAGGGATATGCAATTCTTGATGGAAGAACAACTCAAACATTTAGACATGGATGTCGAAATGTCATGCAAAGTATTTGGTAGTGTACAATCATGCAATCTCAAAGTGTTACAAACCTTTTACATGGGAGAAATAACTAGTCTGGTTTGAACTAGCCTTGGGATATGTTAACTTTATGTTGCTAAAGAATTTGGATACCTTGAATAGTACTTGGGGATATGAATGATCGTGGGCAATCCATTCTGCAAAATGGAAGGAAAACAAAGTTGATGTAGACCAGAAAAAGAAGGCACATTCATCTTGCCAAAGTACTGGGGTTTATAATTATCCACTTCTACACATGGACAGTATATGTAATTACTTTTATATAGGGATATTACATGTGTTACTTAGATGTATAGGTCAAGAATGATACAGAAATGTCATGAATCTCCATATCCTGGGCGTAAATGGATCCATGATACTCTTGGCATTGTGAAGAAATGCTTTTATTGGACTAAAAAGGGTTGTGAAGAAATATGTTGAAGCTTGTATCATTTGTCAGGAAATGAAAGCCTCTACTGGCAAGACTGTCCGATTGATATAGCCTTTGTCAATCCGGAAAAAACTTGGGAACACATTAGTAAAGACGTTGTTCAAGGTTTTCCGAAATCAACTCATAAGAACAACCAAATTTGGACAATTGTAGACAGGTTGTCTAAACAGACTCACTCTAGTTTGTGCAAATGGCAGATAGATAGACTGAAATTGTGAACCATGTCATTGCGGATATGTTGTGAGCCTAGCGAAGTGACAAAGTCAATGGGAAGAATATCATATAGTACATTCAAGAGTTTGTATACAATAACACATTGCATTTTGGCACCCAGAAGTGGTATAAAAATATTCTTGAGAATGCCCAATTACAAAAGTAAAAGGAGCAGTGTCAGCTTTAGATGAAATAACAAGTAACTTTGCAGACATTGTACAAGAAGTAAAAACTTGTATTCAAAAAAGTCAAGAGATTATGATTTTTTAACTCGCAAAGAAACAAAGCAAAGTGGACTTTACAAAAGGTCAATGGTTCTAAGAAAGCGCCTTCAAAAAGGGGGTAATAGGTACGTAAAACTGGCTCTTAAATATTATGGCCCATTTCAAATTGATGATAAAATTGGCGAAAATGCCGATCATCTGCACTTTAAGGTTGGAGTGCTAAAGCCCATATAGGGGCGGTGAAATTTCTCTTGAGTTTTTGTAGAAAATATAACGTTCAAAACCTTCTAACATTAAAGATGAAGAGGAGAATCTTGAACCAGAAAAGATACCTACTCATCAAGATAAGGAGATACGGACTTCTTCTTACGAAGCTATCCAGTTAAGTTATCTGCCTTCTAATGCAGTATGGTATTCTAAATATCAGCTTAAGGAATACAAAGCACTTGTGGATGAAAATGAGTAAGCTTTGCAAAAGGAATAAGCAAAGTTAGTAGAAATGATAACTCTTTTGTTATGTGGATATTTTTAAATAAATGTTGCAACAATTGAATTTTATTTGGCCATGACTTACTAACAAGAAATATAAAAAAAATGATATGTGTTGGAGTGAACTAGAATCTAACAGTGTCGAATTCTAGCTTTTTCCTATATTTGGCCAGATCAGTACACTTGGAATTCTTCAACAAAAAGAGATGTTTGTGCAGAAGACTCGGTAGCCTAAATCAAGCAGGCATCAATTTCGTTCAAAAGAACAAAGGATTAGAGCTACTACCCACAAAATGGAATAAAGGGATGTTGGCGGTGAAAAAAAGCTGAAATCTTAGTAGGAAAGATCTGGGCACCAAATTTGTGGAGAATAGAAGCGCGCTGGAAAGAGACTCATGTACTATTTGTGGTTGCAAATCCCATCTGATCTGTCTTAAAAATAGTGGAGCTTCTAATGAAATTCGATGGAGTTTTCTTGTCAAAATTGGTGGAGCTTCTAATTGGATTCTTTTAACAATATTGAAGTATAGCTTTTCCAAAATAGGGAGGCTCTCAAATATTCTAGAAAGATTTCCTTAGACTCCCCTAGATTCTGAAAGATTCTCTTAGATTCCTCGAGATTCCCTTAGATTCCTCTAGATTTAATTAAGATTCCCCTAGAGACCCCAAGATTTCTTCTAGATTAGCATAGATCCTTAAAGATTTTATGAAGATTCCTGTAGATTTTCCTAGATTCCCAAATATTCTTTTGAGATTCCCTAAGATTCTTCAAAGATTTTCCTAGATTCCAAAAGAATACCTCAAGATTCCTCTAGATTCTCCAAGATTCTATGAAGATTCTCCTAGATTCTCCAAGATTCCATCAAGATTATTCTTAATTCTCAAAGACTTAGGAAGATTCCCCTAGATTTCCAAAGAAACGCTTGAGATTACTATAGATTCTCTTGAGATTCTCCATGATTCTATCTAAATTCCAATAGATTCTTAAAGATTTTATGACAATTTCCTTAGATTCTTCTATATTTCCATAGATTCTCTTAAGGTTCTCTAAGATTCCCAAAGATTATCCCATGATTCCTCTAGGTTCCCGAAGATTGTATGAAGATTCTCCTAGATTCTCTAAGATTCTATGAAGATTATTTTAGATTCTCTAAGATTCCATCGAGATTCCCTTAGATTCTCAAAAATTTTAGGAACACTCCCTTAGATTCCCTTACATTCTCAAAGATTCTCTCTTGAACCATGTAGATTTTCTTAGATTTCCCAAGATTCTACAAAGACTTCGATAGAATCCCTAAGATTTCCTTGAGATTCCTATAGATTCTTTAAGATCCTATGAAGATTCCCCCACATTTTCTAAGATTGCACCAAGATTCCCCTTAGATTCCTTAAGATTCTACAAAGATTCCCTTAGATTCTTAAGATTATATGGAAATTCTCCTAGATTTTTATAAGATTCCCTTAGATTCTCCAAAATTCTATCAAAATTCCCATAGATTCTTAAAGATTTTATGACAATTTCCATAGATTCTCTTAAGACTCCCTAAGATTCCACTAGATTCCCAAAGATTATCCCATAATTCCTCTAGGTTCCCCAAGATTCTATGAGGATTCTTCTAGATTCCTCAAGATTCTATGAAGATTCTTTTAGATTCTCTAAGATTCCATCAAGATTCCCCTACATTCTCAAAGATTTCAGGAAGATTCTCCTAGATTCCTCAAGATTCTCTTAAGATTCGCTTAGATTCTCCTAGATTGCCAAAGATTGTCTAAAATTCTTAAAGTTCTACAAAGATACCTTAGATTCTTAAGATTCTACGAAGATTCCCCTAGATTTTTTTAAGATTATCTTAGATTCTCTAAGATTCCATCTAGATTCCCATAGATTCTTAAAGATTTTATGAAGATTCCTTTAGATTCCCTTAGATTCCAAAAGAATGCCCCAAGATTCCTCTACATTCTCCAAGATTCTATGAAGATTCTCCTAGATTCTCCTAGATTCTTCAAGATTCTATCAAGGTTACTTTAAATTGTCAAAGATTTTAGGAATATTCCCCTAGATTTCCAAAGAATCGCTTGAGATTCCACTAGATTCTCTTGAGATTCCTTTAGTTTCCATAGATTCTATGAAGATTCCCCTAGACCCCAAGATTCTTTATAGATTCTCTAAGATTCTCGTGGTATTCCTCTGGATTCTCTAAGATCCTATAAAGATTCTCTTAGATTCCCTCAACTTACCATAGATTCCTTGAAACTCGAAAATTCCAAGAAGATTCTTAATATTCGATCATGTTGCCTTCAACTGCGCCAAAATAGTGCCAAAGCACCACTCATTGGAAAGCTCTCGACGAGAGCAATCGAATGGCATGGGCCCCACCTTCATCCGACCCCTCTACTGCACGCTATGTGCCTTTGAAGGCGATTAAGCAGAAGGAAGTTTCCTGGAATGTGCACTCATAAATGCTTTACCACCTCACTACTTTTTTTATTAATGAGGGTGCCACCTCACCTCCTTTAAAAAAAAACAAATTTAATATTAAAAAGTTAATGGCTAGGATTTATGCTCACCTTTTGATCTAACGGTTGAGATCTGCTACACTAAATCCACTTTTTGGCACCTTCCTTGCACCTTCTTGACAAAATTCAAAGGCTAAGATTTCTCCTTCCCTTTTGATCTGACGACTTAGAGACATGGTGCATGCCCCTATGCATGCCCCCCATCATATTTCTATGCCCATGCATGACCTCCCCCATGAGGTGGCGGCATCATGGCCTTCTATTTCCAATTGGACGGCTGGCATTAATCTCTATATAGCATGGGTACATCCTTTCCTAGCACACATAAGAATAATTTTATCCTTCCTATTATAAGGCAGTTACATTTTTCCTGCTCACCTCTAATATCTTCCTTACAAATTAGGAGAGCATGACACGTTGCATTGAGGCATTTATGGCATTAATTTCAGATTTGAGGCATTTATAAGCATGTATGGCGGAGGAAGATATGAGCATCACCATAGAATGACACGTTGCATTCATCGCATTTATGGCAGATTTGTGCACTTTGCATTTATTGCGGCCATTAATACACTTTGCATTTATTGTGGCCATTAATACGCTTTGAATTTATTGCGAATTATCAAAGCACGACATGTGTGCACTTTGCATTTATTGTGGCCATTAATACCTTTTGCATTTATTGCGGCCATTAATATACTTTGCATTTATTGCGGCCATTAATACGCTTTGCAATTATTGCGAATTATCAAAGCACGACATGTGTGCACTTTACATTTATTGCGGCCATTGGCAAATTTGTTAGAAGATATCAATCCCAATATATATAGAATCTTAATGATATCCATTTTAGGATAATTATGGATATGAAATATATATCGAATGATATTAAACAATGTTTAAAATGAAACGCACTTATTTAAGAAGTGCGTTTGAAAGATTCCTCTAAAAATTTTGGAAAACTAAAAAATGAGGCAAAATAGGGGGCAATCAAGATTTTTGGATTCAAGTTCTTCAAAACTGTCCTTAAAAACTGCTTTTTTTAGAGTGATATAATATAGAATAAGAAGACCCTTAAAAAAATATGCCATTTCGGGAGTCAAACTAGCATTTACGAGAGCCACAAAAATTTCTAGGGTAAAAATAAATGAAAATACAATAGATTCTCTTGCATATTGTGTATAAAATTCTTTGTGATGGCAGTTGCAAAGGAAGAAAGATATGTTGTTATGCAGTAAAAGAAAGATCACATGGTTATCATAACATATATAGAGTTCAAATATATGTGTGAAAGAACAATTACATGGGCAACATATGCAGGTATTCCAACATATATGTTATAGTTATCAAATATGGAAACGCCTTTGTACTTTCATTTGCTTGATGCATGCCATTAGTGTAGATACCTCAACTTCTAATTCTACATCATTGGTTATATATTTTGCACAAATAAGATTATCTAAGTGAGAAATCTAGACTTATGAGGCTATATCATTTTGTTCATATTTTGCACATAGGATTTATCTAAGTGAGAAATCTAATTTGGAGTTGTTTTTAATTCATTGTCCAAGTACAAACATTTTTGAATGTTTTTGAAAGGAATGATCAAACCATTAAACATGGTTTGGGCATGAGGTTAGAAAATTTGTTATTATGCAAATGCATGTAGCTTGATCACCACTACTTAGAGCTTGACCACACCTGCTTATGGTCAGCATGTAAATGTGAAAGAGGCTTTTGAGATAATTTACTTCAGCATGTAAATATGAAGGGCGGTTTTGAGATATTTACTAGAATGCAGCTCAGAGACAATTTCGCCAACTTCGCTACTAGAAACTTTTGTAATTAAGGGTACCTAACAAATTTTAATCTTTTACAAAAAGTGCTACAGCATTGTACTTCTGCTTTAGAACACTAGGTTAGCAGCTAAAATTCAACTTGGGGCAGCTTGCAAGGAAAAAAATCCTTCTGATTTACTTCCTTCTAAATCACAACTGATAGAAGGCAAACAAAGTTATTCAAGCAACAATTCAAACCTACAAATCCATGAAACTTATGTTTAATTAAAAAACCACCCTGCAAATCATGAAAGATCTATGTACTTCACAAGATGTGATCTCCCTAATAAAGTAGGAACTGCCAATAGAATAGAGTAAAATAACCTAGAAAAGATAAACTAGAATAATCTACTTAACACTGTAAGTAGGATTTGATCTCCCTAATAAAGTAGAACTGCCAATCTTATAGAGTAAAATAATCTAGCAAAGATAAACTGGAATAACCTACTTAACACTGTAAGTTGTTACATTTAACAACGGATAAACAACAATATGCACTCACTGCCAAAATTAGAGGTGGAGAGTCAAGAAAATAGATGGAAATTAGAGCTGCTAGTACTCCCAGACTCTGATTTTTAGTGCCTCCACAAGCAATTTTCAAACTCTAACCATGTCATTTCAGCTGGATAAACCCTTCACATTCGGGCGCATTTACAACCTCCAGTCTCTCTAATCTATGCCTGTGTGATGTCTGCAGAGACAAACAAGCTTCGAATGAAGTAATACATGACCAACACTAGAAATCACAACAAAAAACATGTAACCTGTTTCAGCCCACATAATCTGGATTGTTAAACAACATAATAACATAGATTGTGAAAACATGGATTGTTTTACAGCTTCAGCCCATTTGTATCGTGAGCAAATCCTCAACATTCATACCTGGTAATCTGGATTCATTTGTATCGTGAGCAAATCCTCAACATTCGTACCTGGATAACTCATACAGCAGATATATCTGAATATATATAAGCTGGACAATGTTCAAGAGCAGTGCAGGCTATTGAGGAGTTTTGGTGGTGACGCCTAAATGATGTGCCTTGCTTGTTCATCTGGAACAAATTCGACCAGTGGACATGGAGATCCGACAATGGATATGTGGACAAATCCGACAGTTGCAGTAGCATGGAGAGATGGAAGTGAAGAGATGGAATCCGGATAGATTCATCTGGATTTTCGCAACAGATCAAACTTGGAACAGATCGGCCAGACCCTAAAAAGAAGATTCCGGAACAACCACGCCATGAAGAACCCTAAAATTTTTTTTCTTCCTTTTTCGAGGCTTAGAAGCCTCATGCATCACCAAGAAACCATGTATCTCGCCTAGAAACTCTGGCATCGCTAGATATCAAAACCCTAAAATTTTCCTCTCACAGATTTTTCCTAGCCTCGGTATAAATCTATACCGTCAAAAGCATCTGCCATGTTTTAGCCATGTTTTAGCCACGTTATAACCATTAAAGATCCATCTAATATAATTTCCTTGTGTTAAATTGTATTGGATTTATAACAAAACGTTGTAAAACAATTCTGGTATAAATTTATACTGCTTTCGCAATTTTCATGTGGGGTGATGGTATAAACTTATACTGCTTAAGCTCACAGACGGTATAAATTTATACCACTCGAGCAAATTATAGATTTATACCACTCGAGTTCACAGGCGGTATAAATTTATACCACTCGAGTTCACAGACGGTATAAATTTATACCGCTCGCTTGAACTCACGTGGTATTAATTTACACCGCTTGAGCTCATGCGGTATAAATTTATACCGCTTGAGCTCATACCGTTTGGCACAAAGCCTCCTAAGCTCCTGTATGGTATAAATTTGTACCATCCAATAACGTGGGAATGATCAAAGCCTATGAACTAAAGCTAAAAAACGTAAAACCATATTGTATGATTACCTGGCCAACATTTGGCGAGTCGGAAACACATTTTAGGGCTCAAATAACAACATGTGGGTTGGGTGAAACTGCCAAAAAATTTGTTACAAATGATGATGAAGTTTCATTAGTAGACAGTGCTGAGAAACATCACTTTTGATGGTGGGGCAACGGACACAAATAGCTCTAGTGATCATGGTCTAAACAGGTCAGAGAATGACTCGTCAATGCACTTGTTGTTTTCTTCAAAGTCTAGTTTTTGGAGTCCTTGAAATTTCTACTAATTTCTTATACCAAATTAGGGGGCTGAAAAGTGGTAATGAACATTTTTCCATGGCATCTAAGTACAATCACCCCCTCAAAAAGGGTACCTAAAATGTCAAAATTGTCACAGTTGTCACGCACAGACCGCGAAAATGGACCTTTTTGAGGGAATTTTAGGGAATCTTTTAAAGATTCCTTTTAAAGTGCGTTTCGAGCAAATAAGTGCGTTTTAATTTAAACTTTGTTATTAATGATTACATGCGAGTTGTGATATAGGCACTTGGCATAAATATAGCCCTAGATTAGTCATGTGTGTCGATCATCCAACAAAACTCCATCTTATAAATAGAAGGCCTTCTTGTTGTCTCGACGCATTGAGAGCACTTGAAGAGCTATTGTGAGCGCTTCTCTTCTGCTTCACTAATTGCATGCAAGGTAAATATTCTCCCATTTTGTTACATTGCTAAAGCTTGGATTGTTTAATATGAAACTAGCATTTTTCTTTCATCCTTAATCTTGGCGTAATGCGTATGTGGATTCTATCGTTGTGTGAAATTGTAGCGAACGTTTGAGTTGATTTGCAATTATATTTTGATTTGCAGAGATGGCACAGATGAAAAAAGACTACATTATTGAGCTAAATCTAGATGATTTTTATGGATGGTGGATGAGCGCCTTTGATAACTCACCAGCCTTTGTGTCGAGAGATGCTGTATTGGAGTTCCTTTTGGATTTATTTCGTAATTTATATTATTCACAAAAATATCATTCTAGTGATGATGAGGCATCTTCAGTTCTGCAAATTGATAATTCTACTTGATGTTTGATGTCTGTGAACACATGAACCTTCAATAACAAAAAGTATTGACCAACTTTTTAAAAGACTAGGCTAAATATTGTACTTTGTAATTTCTAAATTAGAGTTAAAATGTAAGATCTTACGAAGTTGCTTCACATCAATCTAGAATCACTTGGCCATTGCAGAAGAGAATGTTGGACATTAACTGGGGTCCAACTGCACAGTTTTGAAAAAGAGAAATGTTCGCGGCGGCCAAGGCCGCCGCGATAAATTTCTTGTAAATATAATGATATACAAGTGTTTGTAATATGATGGATTGCATGATGCCGACCCTCCAAAACACACCCATCGTAAAAGATTCCCCTAGATTTCTGAAGATGGGCCCAAGGTTCCTTTAGATTCTGCAATATTCTATGTAGATTCCCGTAGATTCTTGTAGATTCTATGAAGATTCCCCTAGATTCTCCAACATTCTATCAAGATTCTCAAAGATTTTCGTAGATTTTCTAAGATTCTCTTGAGATTCCCCTAGGTTTTCAAAGATTACCCCAAGATTCATCTCGCTTTTTCAAGATTCCATGTAGATTCTCTTAGATTTCCTAAAATTCTATAAAGATTCCCTAGAATCTCTAAGATTCTCTTGAGATTCCTCTAGATTCTCTAAGATCCTATGAAGATTCCCCTAGATTACTCTAGGTTCTTAAAGATTTTATCAAGATTCCCTTAGATTCCCTTACATTCTCAAAGATTCTCTCGTGAACCATGTAGATTCAGATTCTATAAAGATTCCCCTAGAATACCTGAGATTCTCTTGAGATTCCTCTAGATTCTTTAAGATCATATGAAGATTCCCCTAGATTTTCCAAAATTGCACCAAGATTCCCGTAGATACCCTAGATTCTTAAGATTATACGGAGATTCCCAAAGATTCGCCTAGATTCCCAAAGATTATTCCATGATTCCTCTGGGTTCCTAAAGATTCTATGAAGATTCTCCTAGATTATTCAAGATTCTATGAAGATTCTTTTAGATTCTTTGAGATTCCATCAAGATTCCCTTTTATTCTCAAAAATTTTAGCAAGATTCCCCTAGATTTCCAAAGATTCTCTTGAGATTCTCTTAGATTCTCTTGGATTCCCAAATATTCTCTTAGATTCTTAACGTTCTACAAAGATTCCCCTAGATTCTTTAGATTCTACAGAGATTCCCCTAGATTTTATTAAGATTCCCCAAGATTCTCCAAAATTCCATCTAGATTCCCATAGATTCTTAAAGATTTTATGAATATTCCTTTAGATTCTCCTAGATTCTCAAAGATTCATTTTAGAGTTCCGAAGATTCTCTAAAGATTCCCCTAGATTCCAAAACAATACCCCAAGATTCCTCTAGATTCTCCGAGATTCTATCAAGATTTTCCTAGATTCTCTAAGATTCCATTAAGATTCCTCTAGGTTCTTAAAGATTTTATCAAGATTCCCCTAGATTCTGCAAGAAGCACTTGAGATTCCTGTAGATTCTTTTGAGATTCCTCTATTTCCATAGACTCTATGAAGATTCTCCTAGATTCCCTCAACTTACTATAGATTCCTTGAATCTCGAAGATTCCAAAAAGATTCTTAGTGTTCGATCACGTTGGCTACAACTGCGACAAAATAGTGGCAAAACACCACTCATTAGAAAGCTCTCGACGAGAGGTCCAATGACATCGGTTCCACCTTCATCCGACCCCTCTACTGCAAGCTACGTGCCTTTGAAGGCGATTAAACAGAAGGAAGCTTCCTGTTTTGCCATCTCATTACCTTTTTATTAATGAAAGTGCCACCTCACCTCCTTTTAAAAAAAAATCAAGTTAATATTAAAAAATTAAATGGCTAAGATTTATGCTCATCTTTTGATCTAGCGGTTAAGATCTGCTACACCAAATCACCTTTAAGGAACCTTCCTTGCACCTTCCTTACAAAAATCAAAGGCTATGATTTCGCCTTCCCCTTTGATCTGACGGTTCACAGATGGGATGTATGCCTCCATGCATGACTCATGCATGCCCCCATCGAAATCTAAGGGCTTACACTACGCCACCTCACCAACTTTTTATCCAAGGGCCAAGATCAAAAGTTTATATGTAATGTGCTATTTTATGACCACCCCCATGAGTTTCTATATAGATATTAAGATAATGACGTGGAATTCTGATCTCAAGGACCATTAGCCATTAATCTAGATCCTTCCATACAGTCTAATGGTATTACAAATTATTTAATGGTGTCAGAATAACCATGCATATGCAAAGGAGAGTGGAGCACTGAAAATTTATATGAGTTGTCGTCCCTTGCCATTAATGATCGTTGTTTATAATCCAGTTGTTTCTGCATGGGTGCTCTCGGGGTGCAAGCATTTTCGATCGTTTTCGTAACAATGGTCTTAAGCCTGTCTAAGCTAAATCCATTACTAACAAATTACTAAAGCTCTCACGTGGAATTCTGACCTCAAGAATATTGGATATGATGAAAATCTTTGTGTACCGAGCCCCATTATTCAGACTAGTATGGTTATAATGATTGATGCCCCAGGCCTCAATGAGTATATGATCAATAGAGAAAACTCTCTCCATTTTGAGTAATTTGGATGCTTCACATTGGTTCCAAATGTTCCACACATACAGAAATGGTGGTAATGTACTTCTTGAAGTCATTTGGTACCAAATTTTTTGAACTCGTGGAATCGGATAAAAAAGATATGGAAATGTGTAAGCAAGTTCTGAAACAGTTCAAAGATCTCAAGCTTGCCAACTTCTAATGTTGCACCTGATGGGTCAAGCCCTAAACTGAAAGGGATTACATTGGATGCTGAGGCATATCCAATTTCTAAGGAATATGCTGAGGAGTAGCTTCAGAAATAAAGTAACCCTCTTTTTTACACTTATATAATTCATTCTCACCAGATTCCTAACATTCGATTCCTTAGATTCCTGAGTGGGAAAAAAAAAATAGGGAGCAAAAAATATTCTGGAGAAAATTGCAAGGGACGCCACGTTTTATTCTTATCGGCTTCAGAGAAATCCCCTCCTGCTCTTGCTAAGGCTCTGCTTTCTCCAATTCGTTCTGCTCCATTTCGCCGAGCTCTGCTCTCGCACACCGTCGCCATAACCCAGGTAACAAAAATTTTTGGGTTCTTATGTTGCGTCTTTCTGGCTATGGCGTCGTTCTAGTAAAGCTTCTTCTGGCATGGCGTCTTTCTGATGGTTCTTTGCTGCAAAACTAAAGGTTATGGGCGTTGGCAGGTTTGTTGATTTCTGGGCTAGTTTGTAATACTCTATGTGCAATTTAACAAGAGTCACATAGACAGATAAAAAGGCATTCTACATCATCTTGACATCTCTGTGTTATAGTTCGATGTTATCTAGTCTTTCTGCCTTAACAACTACACCAATACATGACCATTATCTGACAGATATTAATCTATGAAATCTGATTGTTTTAAGAAGAACTGTGGATGCTACAATGACGAAGAAAAATGTTGTTGGAGAGTTTTCTTCTTTGCATCCCAGATATCAGATATCAATAACGGGCTGCATCAGGTAAGATGGCTGTTTCTTTTCCTTATCAAGCTTATTCCTCTGCCAGATTTAAAGAAGCAACAGTGATGCTTAAAGGCCATAGTAGATTAGATGCTAGAGGGGATTAATCCTGCTGCTTATCGAATTTTGGAAGATACAATAGATGTGTACATAGATGTGATCCTCGCATAACTTATATCTTTAAATTGTTAAGCACCTTTTCTTTGTTTAAGAAGTAACTTTTGTATTGGTTCACTTGCAGAGTAGGCTACAGTTATTCCACCTGTATTCTTTCTTTGTCTTAGATGGGTCAACGACCTCGGCAAATGGCTTCTAAGTTTGCTCTCCTACTTCTCAGATAGGTCAAAGACCTTGACAAATGGTTTCGAAAGATAAGGTACAATGCCACAATTATTGAGATTGTTACATTATACAGTTGAACGCCCTTCCATAGTAGACAATTCTTTGAAATGTTTTTTTATAGTGCATAATGGTTGGCTGCAGGATTACATGGGCAGAAAATGACAGTGAGTGATTGATGCCAAAATCTCCGAAGCCAGAATAGGATCTACATGGATTCAAGAAGGCAATGCCTGTTAGCAATATAGCACGCTCATTATGTGGACTGGAAAATGCGTGGATTCCGCATAATCAACTCTAGTGTTTAAGACACAAGTCAGGTGAGCAGGAGCTTTGTTTCTTTACGTCTTGGCGTGACTGTGATTTAGGGTTCTTGAAAAATAAGCTCGAGATATCCCACAGGAAATATTGAAAAAGTAAGACAGGGTTTATAAAGACAGATACAGTCAGCACTCTTATTAAGAAATCGACGTGCCATGCCCACGTGGGATTTGGTCACGTGGGATTTGGTCCGTAACTGCCATTTTCAAGTGATGATATGGGTCAATTTGATGCTAAGGCATATGAATTGCATTCTTTAGGCAAATCTTTGACTTTTGTTGCTTCCCTTAGGAATTTTGCACTTTCTCCATTTTGACTTCTAGTGAGAGAATTTGACTCTAGACCATGGATGTGGCCAAATCAAGTGAAATTTTTTGCTTTTACAAGATGGTGATGGTGTGGTGGGTGTGAGAGGTATGAATGATATATGAGAGAGGAGTTTTGACTAGAAAAAATCTCCTAAGCCAATTTGCTTTAGGAAATGAAAGCTAGGCATGGAATTTTGGGGTCATATGCTTCATGGAAAAGGAGATGGAAGGCTTGAGATGGGGGTCATAGGAGATAGTTATGCCAAGAACTCAATGGAAATATCTCATACCAAGAACACTTTAAGGGGTCTTCCAATCTTCAAAGTTGTCTTGCTTGAATCACCTTCCCTAGCATGCTTGTGTGATCTTTCATGAATGTCTTCAACTTGGTCTTCAAGTGTCCACTTCATAGTGTGCAAGGATGTGTCTCTTCAAATGAACTGTGCTTGTGTATCTGTGCTCAAATCAATGTGTAAGCATGAGTAAATCACAATGTGTCTTGCTCTTCTATGCTACCATAGCATGGCAGTAAAGAGGAAAAATTATTCTGGTGTAGCTGAAGCAGAATATATTTTAAAAAAAAGAGGAACTTTTTAGTTGTTGTTTATGGGATGTATTTAATGCATTATTCTAAATTCTAAAGTTGCCAATGCTTTTTTACTTTTTTTATTTAACCCAAATAACATCATCTCCCGTAAACAACCACAATTAAGAAGTTCAATTTCCTGTTGACCTATATAGGGAACTCATTACGAAATTGGAGTCATGATTGATTGATTGATGTATTGAGGAATGGAATTGGGGACTCCCTTTCCGGTTTGGAAGGGGTCCCCCCTGACCGGGCGGCAGTCGGGAGGGGGTCCCTTCCAAACCGGAAAGGGAGTACCCCCTTCCATTCCCCAACAAAATGGAAGTTGGGATCCATTTTCCTTTTTGTGCGCATTTTTTTGTCCCGTTGTGGAGGTTGGCTATGGCATGGAGGGGTTTTTTAGCTTCTTTGAAGCTTAAGGCCATTGATGGCCGAACTTTTTGAAGCTTAAGGTCAGATTGTCGCATCAGGGATTGTTTTGAAGCATGTAAAGTTGGATCTTTGTAGCTTAAGGCATCCGTTGCTTAAGGACCTGCTGGTTTTGAAGCTTAAGGATCTGTCGGATCTGTTGCTTAGGGAATGCAGTTAGCAGGGGAAAACAGGAAAACAGGGGAACGCAGTTAGCAGGGAAGCACAATTGCCTGTGAACAGGGGCCGGATTTCTAAAGCTTTAGGCTAGATTTTCATGAATCAGGGATTTTTTGAAGCCTAAGGCTGGATCTTTGAAGCTTTAGAACGATTTGTTTTTGAAAATTAACGTTCCTTGGTGCTTAAGGCTTCTGTTGCAGCTTCTGTTGCATAAGCATTCGGCATCCTTTCTCGGCATCTGAACATCTGCAAGAAGCCATAGCCATAGCCATTCGAGCATATACAAGAGCCATGCAGAAGAAAGGAAAACAGGGGAACACATTTAGTAAACAAGAAAATGCAACCTGCAAGAACCAGTAAAAAATGGACCATATGCAATTGATAGTGTCTTTGCACCACGTTCGATCTTAAATGGAAGACTTTCTTAACCACGCCATTTACAATAGCCCATTGAAGATTTGCACAAGAAAACAAATTCAATATCAAATACACCCTAGCAACACAAATTCCATTGAAGTCCATCTGTCATTTAAACCAGCCAAAGCTACACCATTCAATGGACAATCTATTGTTAACTTGGATTTGCATGAACTTATATCTGCTAGATAGTTAATGATATGGTGCTCGGGGGAGTGGCCTTGCATGGAACAATATTTATTGATATGATCAAGTAAGAAAGCCATCTAGTATGCCTAAGTCTTGAGAGATAGCTAAAAATAAACCTTGACCTTTATTTAGAAGCAAAAAGGCAAAAAAGGGTGTTGTTACCTATAAATAGAAGGACAATTGTGAGACATGATATCTCTGCGCCCACAACTCAGAAATCAGCGATCCTTACCTTATTGAAAAGCCCTTGAAGTCTAGTTTCCAGATTGGCCTTGGTTTTCCAATAGATTCCTTACGGTTTGAAAGTTATGCCCAGAAAGGTGCATAGGGGTCTAAGCTGACTGCACAGCTAAATCTACTTCTTCCTATGTTGATGATGAGCCTAGCCTTGATCTACAATATTTTCTCTAGTTTCTTGTTTGATCATATTATTAGACGGAGTTCATGTAACACCAGTGGTTGGTGGCTAGAAAGAGCTTGTTCTTATACAGTCTTGCGGAGTAGCTTGACTTGGTGGCATCTCTTTTAGTTGGTCCGGTTGGGTGGTAAATCGAGTACCCTATGGTATTTTGCTTTCTAATAAGTTGATGAATTTGCAGGAAGAATAGAGCATGCATAACAATTGGTATCAGAGCTCAGTTCCGGTCTTTACCAGCGGAGTTGTGGGTGATGGAAGCGTTGGAAATTTGAGTGGCTTAGCAGCACATAAGATATCTTAAGGCAACGCAAGAAGCGAGAACTTCTGAAGCCGAGAAGAGTAAAGGTGGAAAGAAAGCAGCACAAGAGGTCCAAGAGGAGAAAATTGCAAATAGGTTACATCTTGTTTGGTATGAAATTGATGTTTAAGGATTGTGATTAGAATCTTTAGATATTTTTTATTGCATCCTTATGGTTGAGGTTGGTGCCTCAACGGATAATTTTAGATTGTTGTCTAAAATTATGAGCAGTAGTTGGTGCTACTGGGTTGAGGTTGGTGCCTCAATAGAAAATTTTGAGCAGTAGTTGATGCTACTGGCTGAGGTTGGTGCCTCAAGAATGGAAAGAGTTGTTGCTCTTGTCCAAGTGAATGGAAAGAGTTGTTGCTCTTGTCCAAGTGAATGGAATGAGTTGACGCCATGTCTAAGAGGTTGGAATGAGTTGTCCCCATGTCCAAGAGAATGGAATGAGTTAGTGCTCATGTCCAGGTGTATAGAATATTTGCTATTCTTGATGTTCGCAAGTCTTCTGTTGGTGCCGGAGATTGCAAACTGGAATAGAAAGTGATCAACAGTTGGCGCTTCTAGTGGAGGTTAGTAAATATTTTGTTTTAAACTAACCTATACTTTAAGACAACTTAAGTTGATGTTCAAATTGTGGTTTTTAGAGATCTTCTCGAGGAAATAAGTTTATTCTTGAGAAGGGAAGGACTAATATGCTTTTCAAATTTTGATTAAATATCAACTTTGAAAATGGAGGTTTGATGGTTTCCTTTCAGGTTTAATGGTGATTGCGGATGATTAGTCTTGAGAAGGGAAGGAATTAATAGTCTTTGAGAATGGATTACAT
Source organism: Isoetes taiwanensis (assembly GCA_021234155.1). Classification (NCBI taxonomy): domain Eukaryota; kingdom Viridiplantae; phylum Streptophyta; class Lycopodiopsida; order Isoetales; family Isoetaceae; genus Isoetes; species Isoetes taiwanensis. Next base: position 9,333,532 of record JAJEKV010000041.1, read on the forward strand.
CTTTAAGAAAGATGATCGAGGACGACCAGTCTTGAGAAGGGAAGGAATTAATATGGTGCTCGGGGGAGTGGCCTTGCATGGAACAATATTTATTGATATGATCAAGTAAGAAAGCCATCTAGTATGCCGAAAAATAAACCTTGACCTTTATTTAGAAGCAAAAAGGCAAAAAAGTGTGTTGTTACCTATAAATAGAAGGACAATTTGAGACATGATATCGCCGCGACCACAACTCAAAAATTGGCAATCCTTACCTTATTGGAAAGCCCTTGAAGTCTAGTTTCCAGATTGGGCTTGGTTTTCCATAGATTCCTTACGGTTTGAAAGTTATGCCCAGAAAGGTGCATAGGGGTCTAAGCTGACTGAACAGCTAAATTTGCTTCTTCCTATGTTGATGATGAGCCTAGCCTTGATCTACAATATTTTCTCTAGTTTCTTGCTTGATCATATTATTAGAAGGAGTTCACGTAACATCAGTGGTTGGTGGCTAGAAAGAGCTTGTTCTTATACAGTCTTGCGGAGTAGCTTGACTTGTGGCATCTCTTCTAGTTGGTCCGGTTGGGTGGTAAATCGAGTACCCTATGGTATTTTGCTTTCTAATAAGTTGATGATTTTGCAGGAAGAATAGAGCATATGTAACAGTTAATAGTTTAACGTCATACTCATTTGCACCATCATGTAAAAAGGATGTTAAGCTCTGGTAATTTCTGCAAAATGTAAAAGCATAATGCAATAAATTCAATTGTGTGTTTCAATCGTGTATTGCCACATGTCATACATTGTTCATTTGTGAGACCAAATACTCTGTCACCATATGCAATTGATAGTGTCTTCACACCGTGTGTCAATCATAGATGGAAGTTTCTTAACTACGTCATTTACAATATCCCATTGAAGATTTGCACGAGGAAACAAATTCAATATCAAACATACCCTAGCAAATTCTGCTCAAGTCCATCTGTCATTTAAACCAAGCAATGCCACACCATTCAGCGGACAACCTTGTGATTGCTAACTTGGATTTGCATGATCTTATATCTTCTAGTTAGGTCCATTGGCACCAACAGGTGAAAAGGATACTAAGCTCTAATAATTTGTAAAATATAAAGCACGGGGCAATAGATAATACCGTCTGTTTCAATCGTGTAATGCCCGATGTCATACATTCTTTTTAGGAATGTTGCCCTCAGGGAGACATTCTTACAAAAGAGGGCAACATTCTTATGTAAAATTCACATGGACAATCCATTTTGCCATTGCTGCAACAACTGAATTGCAATTAAACTGGCTTGTTTGCCTTTTACATTCACATGGGTTTAGGCCTTCTTTGGTTCCAGCTGCAAGTTGGCACATAGAATAGAAATTCGCAGCCGCCATGAGGAACCGCCAAGCCGCACCACAACAACAACCAGTTTCGCATGAAGGGTTCAAGCCAGATTCACATAGACAGTCTTCGCGGTACAGGTAGCGATTGTCGATTTCTTGTTGCATAGTTCACATGACCTAAAAGGCGAATTTGCAGCCACATGAATTGAAAAGGGTTAGTTGTGCATAATGTGCCGCTGGCCCTAAATTGCAACTGGGCAAGCCACGTATGGCCACCGATGGAATAGTGGTCGTGGCTGTTCAGGTTGCAGTAGCTATCCAAAATTATCCAGCATAATAACGAGGTTCCAGTGGGATTTGATATGGATCCATACATCAGCATTCCTGAGACCACATACTATACCCCTAAAACAATTGTGTGGGTTATTATTAGAAGGGGAAAAAAAAACTTTAATAGAAAAAAATAAGCATGTTAACTCGCTGGTTATATTAGTTAATGCATTCTTATTAGGATCTTAAATGACTTTGGTAGAGGTTCAAGTCTTCGTATTTCATATTCCAAAACTTTATGAGAGCCAGTATTTCATATTTCAAAATCATAGTGCCTCCAATCATAAATGTTCATAATCGACAGAAGCCCCAACATACAATCTTGATAGAATCGAGGTAGTCCAAGGCACACCTCGTTTAGAATATGTAGCGCAATAATTGGGAGGGGGGGGTCCAGGGGGATTTGATATGGATCCATAAATTACCATTCATGAGACCATAGACCATACCCCTAAAACAACTGTATGGGTTATTATTAAAAAAAGAGAGAAAAAAAAAATTCAATAGAAATGAATAAGCATGTCAGTTCGCTGGTTGCATTGGTAGCATTCTTACCAGGATATTTCGTATTTCATATTATACCCAATCATAAATGGCCATAATTGAAACGAGAGGTGCCCAGAAACCTCAACATACGATCTGGACTGTAGGATGGATAGATCTGACGATCGAGGTAGTTCAGCCCGCACCTCGTTTAGAAGTGGCAGACGAAATTCTTGAAGTCACATCAAAGCGTGCTGTGATCGACTCCCCCTGCTTCAAAAACAAGTGTTGTGCACAAGGAGTTGCCTTTTGGTGGCCGAGAGTGCGTTTTCATAGTTTCTGTAGGAAGTGGATTTGTTCAGGTGCTTGGGTTGCTTGCTCTGCGTTATAGAACTTAATAGATAATGTGCCTTGCATTGGTTATATGGTGCTGCAAAAAAGCATGTTGTGTGTGTGACATTGTTGAAGACATTACACATGAAGGAGCACTTACAATTAGGGGCAGAGATGCTTAGAAAGCAGTTGGTTGATTTAGAAGTGAGAGTCTATGAGAAAGGCAAATCGGCAGGAAGTAGCACTGGAGGAAAAGAATAGGAAATTATTAATCCATTTGAGAAAGAAATTCAATTACCTGATCACAATAAGATTGATAGATATGTTTATGCAGGCGTTTTTAGAGCATGCATCCATGATGACTGCAGATCTAAAAGGAAAAGATATACATGGAGATACAATGGAAAATAAACTTAAATCAAATGTTATCATCGCAAGTATCTTTACTGAGGATAAAAGTGTTGATAACTTATACTGATTAGGCTGAGCCCATTGAGCGTTCCCTCTTGTTAATCTTCATATTCACATGTTACCACGTATCATATTACCTCAAAAAACAGTTAGGCCCCTTTAGGGCCTTGGAACCTTGTAGAGGCAAAGTAAATATATAGAGTATCACGAATTCCATAAATTCTGCCATAAAATCTTGATAGTGTTAAGGAAATCCTTGCTCCTTGCTGATAGATCAAGGCTCTGAACGATGAGTAATATTTGCTTACCTCGTCACTTACAATAAACCTATTATTTGCAACAACATCGTCACTTACAATAAACCTATTATTTGCTTGCTTATACCTCACCTCCATATTCTTATTAATATTCCCAACATTTTTTAAAAGCACTAGAACAGTACCATTATTTGATTGCATGTACCTCACCTCCACATTCTGATCAATATTTCACATTCTAAAAGCTCTGAAACAGTACCATTATTTGATTGCTTGCACCTCACCTCTAAATTTTGATCAATATTTTCAACATTTTCTAAAACTATGGAACAGTACCATTTGAGACTGCATGAGATGTCAAGGTTATATTGAGATCTCTTCATCATACCAAAATGCACGACATAAGGGTCTTTTGGCTTTCTATTCTTCCTTGTATAGTACCAGCTACTCCAAGATGGACAAGAGCTACAAGAGCGCATTTTAAGATATGCCTATGTCAGCAGTCTGTACAATTTTGTTTGGAATATTACAAGTAATCTGTTATGGATCATCCATAATCTTATGGATTGATAAATAATAGATTTGATTGTGATAGAGCAATACATATGTCTGAAATAACAGCATGTATAAGGCTAGCCTTAAGTGTAGAAATCAAGAGGCATTCAAATTATGGAAATGACAAGTATGCAACCAATTAGATGGGAAGATGTCCCGAGAGTGGTTGAATCAAGCAGCAGAGCAACCTTCTAGTGGCGGCATGCTTGTTATTCTGCAAAATGCAGAAAAGGAAAGAATTTAGATTTAGCTAAACGTGTTCATGCCCATACATGTGACAATGGCTTACAAGCTTACTAAGATGCTGTGAATTATATTGTTCCCATGTTTATGGAGTGTGGAAGCCTGTCTGATGCTCATGAATCTTTCAACAGAATGCCTCATCGAAGCGAGAACTCCTAGACTTCTGCTATAGTATGACATATTGAACTGGAATAATCAGAATAAGATCTCAGCTTGTACTAGAAAATGCATTAAATCTCCATCGTTGACAAAATAACATCCCCCAATCTATTCTGCTTCAAAGAAGAAGAAATGCCATGATTGTGATTGCTAATGCCCTTGTTCTATTACCATTTGCATTGGATTTTATAAAAGATTTTAGCTCATGCTGTATAAGTGCGTAGAGTGCTGTATAAGAGGCATCAACCACCTGGCAATGTTACCTCAGACCAGTGGAGACAGCGGTTGGAGGAGTTGTATGACCCCCCAGGAGCAATCGCTGACGTACCAGACAAGCTAGGAAAAACACTACAGCTTTCAGAGGAGGACATCCACCAGGGTCTTAGACATCTTGCTAATGGTAAAGCAAAGGACTTGCAGGGACTTCAGGCCGAGCTGTTGAAATGGGGTGGGCCAGCTTTGCTCGGGCCTTTGACAGGCCTCCCGCAGGAATGGATGGTTAGCAAGGTCACCCCTATTCATAAGACGGGAAGCAGGGATGTCTCCACCAACTACCGTATGATCATGGTGAGCTCGTTACTCGCAAAACTTCTAGCAGGTGTGCTGGAGAAGAAGTTAACGCAATGGGCGGAGGAAACTGGGGTACGTGCAGGTTTCTGCCCTGCCCACTCCACGAGTGATCATAATTTTACTCTCAGAATCCTTATGGAAGCTAGCCGCAATGCACGAAGCAATCAGTAGATGACATAGGAAATGCACACGACAGATGTTATTGAACTTCAGAAGCTTAGATATAACTATACTTGTAAGCATGAATTATTGGAAATATCCAATCCCTCCAAAATGGCTTCATCCAAATTCTGGATCCCAGCAAGACTAGTTTCTTGGACACTGATCTCTATATCTAGAAGTGGTTGAGCCAAGAAAATTGGAAGTTTGACTAGAGAAATCAGAAGCTAATTTTGTCCCACATGTAAACATTCGTTAAGAACCAGGTCAAAGAAGTAAAAACATTCATTTTAGAAATCTGGCTTGCTAACAGTGGGGATGTCAGGCCCAACTTTTGCATCAGGTCATCAGGCAGCTCATATATGTGGATGATGTCGACCTCCTGGCCCACACTCTGGAGTCTGGAGGATATGCAGTCTCACCTAGATGCTTTGGACGCATTATGCCAGGCTACAGATGTGCACATCAATCTGGCCAAGACGAAGGTGGCCCTCATCTCATCCTCACGCTACCATGCCCCGTTCATTCACTTATCGGGGGAAAATTGTGGAGGTGACGTCCACCTACAAGTATTTGAGAGTGGAGTTTCCTTCCACACTATATTGGAACACATCCATCAAATTGCGGATGATGGCAGGCTAGAAAGCACTTTATGCAATGTAGAACAACTACCACAGGGCATGGCTCTAAATTTGGGGCCATCAGTCACATCTGTTCAGGGCACTGATGGAGCATGTTCTTCTGTACGGCGTCGAGGTCTGGGGCCAATAGTGTCTCTTACGACTTGGAATGACTTAGAACAGGTGCAAAAGTCTTTCTTGGCACGGGCACTCGGAGTGAAATCTACGGCCCCATATCAAATCCTATTATAGGAGGCAAGATTCTTACCTCTTCAGAGGGCAACCCTTGATAGACACATCATCTATTTCCAGAAAGTTGTCAATATGGACAATGCCCATCTCCCGAACCTGGTTTACACCGTGGCAATGGGACCGCAACAGCTCAAGGCCTGTTGAAAGGACAAGAGAGCTCAGTGGTTAACCAAATGGAATGTGCAGGAGCATAAGTGCATATACGTGGACACAGAGGCCGATTGCGATAGCCTGAGGCATTACCTTGACACTTCCTGGGCAAGATTTTGGGACCATAGGGCCCTGGAGCAGGTCGAAACGACACATTATAAGCAACACATAAATCCCATGCTAGACTGCGGCCCACAATGCTACTTGCGTTCACATCTGCCCATGAAAAAGCGTAGGCTCATTGCCTTCATTTGCACAGGTGCACATTATCTTTGAATTGAGACAGGCAGGTGGATTGGGGAGCCATGCCAGGACAGGCTTTGTTAGTGCTGTCAGATGGGAGCCATTGAGAGAGTTGCCTGGCATACAATCAGATCTGAGCATGCTACCCTCTCTTGCTCAGGCCCGAGGAGCCGCTATACATGATACTTAGCACGGCTTTAGTGCGATAGAGCATACATTCAGGAGATAATGGATCTGAGGGCTCAGATATACCCTCGAACAACCACTTGATGAGCAAAAAATACTTGATCATGTACATATGTATATTTGTACAGGTTGTCAGCAGTCTTATTGCTGCCACGATTTTTCCCTCGAAAACCCCTTTGGGACGGGTTTTTTTAATCAGAGCAGTATTTCACTAACTGTGCTCTTATATTGGTCTCATAGATCGATTGGTCTCCGTGGACGATAAAAGACATTCAATTCAATTCAATTCAATTAACTACAAAAGACAAAGGAAAAAGACTTACAAGTGAAGACAAACCGGAAAACACTAAGGCACATCTTATAGTCGGGGGGGGGGGTGGGTTTCAGTTAATGAAAACCATATAAAACATGTAAGTGTATGGGAGGGGTCTTTTCTGGCTTGAATCAATATGGTAGGAGTTATTAAAACATTTTTTTGAAAATTCTGTATAAGAGTAATTCTCTTGATCCTGTGCATGCACATACCCTATGTATCTTACATTAACCTGCACCCCCTGGGGCTTAAAAAAGAAAAGAAAAAAACTCCTTTGCATTCAAAATTCAAAAGGTTGCCCTAGATACTTGAATGCAGATCGTCTGCTTATTAAAATCTATTATTAGTACAAATTGCTAGGTACACATTTCAGTTCCTTCTAGTTTTCTTTCCAGTGTTCCTTAGATGAATAATAAACCTTTTTATATCTGATACAATGATAGTAGTTTCTTTGGTAGTGACAGATGCAAATGTGGTTGCAACTGGCACAGTCCCGATGCAAGAAGAATGAGTAGTTGCTTATGACTCCCGTTAAGATGAAGGACGCCGAAACGTGCGACTCGACGAATGCCCAAGAGTTTCTAGTAGTAGTGAGAGCTCTAAAGGTATGGAGGCATTATTTGCTAGGGAGAAGGTTCAAGTTACATACCGATCATTAGAGCCACTAGTATATATTAAAGCAACTACACCTCAATTTGAGGCAGCGGAGATGGATGAAGTTCTTGGAAGAATATGATTTTGAAGTATCATACAAACCAAAAAAACTCAATGTGGTTGCAGATGTGTTATTTTGGCATCCCTTGATGCATGAGTACATTGGAATACAGTCTCGACCTCGCCAGGAGTATGAGAAGAAGATAGAGCAAATCTTGCCTATAGATAAATATTTTATTGAAGCATGGGCAAGTGTTTAAAGAGAAGCAAGAACGGATAAGGAAAATGTGACGCTCCCCGAATCCATACGATGCTTCCATCGTATAAAAACGGGAAATTCTCCTCCCATGGCGAATTCATCCCATGAAAACGCCCTCCGTCTGACTCAGACCACTTGTGATGGCCAAGCGTCCGGGTGAAGGACACGGAGGTGTCATTCATCCAACGCCTTCTATACATAGCGGAAGCGTACATATATGTTAGTATATGGCAACAATACCAACAGAATACCAACATAACAAAGAAAATGCACTATAAATAAGGGCTCTACCCCGGGCTCAGACTCATGGGGGTCGACTGACAATCAAGGCCTCAGGATAACAACAGATAGAGGTATAACATGGTGTTGGCTGGCATAGAACAATGGCTAGGGTAGTCCACTCCATCTGCCCCTCCTGTGCACACTTTGCAGATAGACTGAAACATGCTATGACGTGATTGTAGCCCTCCGGAGATGCAATCCCATGGAATCACCCTATGAGACTACTCCGTATTACATCTCCTCGATCCGATGAGGCAGGTCAGGGAGGCGTCCCCTCCCCAAGCATGATGGATCCCTGGTTGTGCTAGAGGATACGGCCACATCTGCAGCAACTGCATCCATACCCGACTTACTCCCCTAAATCTAAAGGTCAGCTCTCCAGCCCGTTCGAGTCCAGAACGTCCATATAGGCACGTCTCCTGCGACCCAGGGAGTGTCAGACCCATACCTGGCCCCAACACGAGGACCGACTATAAGCCTAGCACACTGCAGAAGTCCTGTAGCCACGCCAGGCAAGACCCCACCCATCATACTCGTTATTTGGTGCCGAATCACTTCATAGCATCCACAGCCAGGTGGGCTCTTGTGCACAGGCCGCATTTACTGGATTTGAAGGGTTCTAACTAGGAACATCTACCCCTCTTTTACCCACACAACGCAGGAGGAACAGAAAGAGAGCATTCCTATTTTGATCATCCATCGTAATCTCATCTAGAACATAAAATAGAGAGACTAATCATCCATCTAACAAGCAGGGGTTAGTTTCTAGCTAGAATCTCAAGCTAACTAAGGCGACTAACTGGTATTTGAACTAGATCTCCCATCTCCCAGGTCCTCCATGCCCTGCTGGTTGAATAAGCTCCTTCTCCTCCTCCAACTGCCCCCAAATCGAATTGGGGCACATTTGCGGTAGAAACCCCAATTTGGGTGTCCCAAGTTAGCAGGTCTGCCTTGTCCCATCGATTTGGGCCAGGTGGCAATTCTAGATTGGTTATCATTAATTAATTTAATATTTTAGCCCTGTCAAAATCACAGATTTCCGGACTGCACATCCGGCCCCCAGAAACCCTAAAGCGCTCATGGTCCTGGTCGCACGTTTCTGATCATATCTAGAGATCCAGAGCTCCGTTTCAGCTGAAATTTGTTGCGTTGGAAAGCTCTCTCAGAGACCTTTCAGTAGGTATGTGATTTGCATGTGGTTGAGTCATATTTCCAAAGCAAAATTGTAGATTTCCGGGCTGCCAATAAAACGCTCTGGAAAACCCGGCCTTCGTGGTGCTGGCCACACGCGTTCGATCATATCTAGAGCTTGGGGAGCTTTGGGTTCAGAATCGGGGACTTCACAATAGACTTGGTCTCGTGTTTCAGACTTGCAATAGTGAGACTCTAAATGACCCGGGCGTGACTCTCGTGGCGGCAGACAATGGAAGAAAAGCTGCATGCACTAAAGAAGCGAGCACGGAAACGGAGGAGGGCTCCTCTCCCTCGAGCATGTCACGCAATCAGAGAATATCTGAGCCTTGGAGGCAAAGTTGACAGCAGCAGGGATAGGTTGGCAAGTATGGAGGCACAAAGAGACACCCGATAACAAGAGCCATCCTCAAAAACAGTTGGTGAAGGAGAGAGAACGGATCTCCACATTAGAAGAGCAAAGCGGCCATTAAATGACCGCTTTGGGCTGGCCGACTTGAAGCTTGATCAAGCACGCGGGTATTGTCGCCGCTTAAGAAGTGAATTCATGGCAACATCTCAAACACCGAATGAGGTTACCCAAATGGATTGATAGGATCCATCGGCAGTGACGATGAGATATCACAACTACGAGAGAGAGCTTCGAGCAAGCGGTGGAAACAGATTACACAGTTGGCTACTGCAAGCGCCCGTCTTGCGGACCATGAAGCTAGAATGCATCAGATGCAAGCAAGGTTGGACACCCTAGAAAAGAGACAACCGTATGACAAAGAAGCAAAGACCCGTGCTCGGCCCTAGAGAAGAGGATGGCCGAAGTTTCACCGAGATGTATGATCTCCCACGGAGATGAAACGAGCGAATCTTGCCCGAGGCGATCAACAAGTCGCCCAATGCCGGAGGCAGAGGTGGCCCAGGGAATCAGGCAGGTCCTTCGCGAGGAGCAGGATCGCCAATCCCGTCGGCTGAACCTCATTGTCCGGGGCTTGCCTGAAGATCATGGGGAAGATCCGGCCCGAAGCTTAATGCCCTGGTGCTGGACAGACTACAACTGCAGTATTTGGGGTGAGAAACCCGACCCGAGTCGGGGGGCCAAACATGAGACCCCGACTGGTCAAATTCACAGTAGTTGGACCAGGCATCCAAGACTCTATTGCTGCAACGCCAGCCGGGTGAAGGGGACATCAATATACTTGGACACGATCTTACTCGGTGCAACAAAAGGAGAGACGAGAGGAGTTCACAAAAATCGTGCAAGTCGACAAAGGGGGGGATCGGCGGAGCTTGGTTAATGGCAAGATGAAGGTGTTTGTACCTCCGCGCAACAAGATGCTTGAGAGGCCCAAGCGATGGGGCCGGGGACATCTAGACCTTTCACCTCAGGAGCGGCAAACCCGGATGCAACAACCAGGACCCGATTAACAGGGCACCACTGAACGGCCCCTGCAACCTCCTCGGGAGCTGGTGCAGGACAACCGCCACAGGCAGCATAGGGACAGTGTCTTCGACTTGTATCATGGAACTGTAGGGGATTCCCCTGGAAGAAGGGCAGTGGCCTTGTTGGGATCGCTACAGGTATGGACATCATCTTCTTGCAAGAGACATGGGAATATCGTGGGCATCAGCTGCCGGACATCCCGGGATACCAGTGCTTCTCGCTCGCTAATGCGCGCCATGGCAAGCGAGGATATGGAGGGGTGGCATGCTACTTCAAAGATGCTATAGCAGCCACGGTCTCGCTCCACAAGGCTGACAGACTTAACCGCTACCTGTGGGTGAGAATACTGGAGCCTCAGCATCGTCCATTATTTATTGCATGCTGTTATATACCCCATGCAGCCTCTAAGTTCTACCAGGTCCAGGAGGCAGACACGGATGTACAAATGCCTTATAGAGATCTGTATGATGACATAGAGCAATATCGCCAGCAAGGGCATGTGCTCTTGTTAGGAGATTTCAATGCCCGCACCGCATTGCCGCTGTCCGGTTACCTTCGAGGAGAGGCCGATTCGACCCACTCGGCTTGAAAACAAATGCACCCCAACATGCCGGCATACTCAAGATCTGATCCAACGCCTTTGGAAGGGAGTTGGTTCAACTCTGTCAGGTCTTTGACATGGTAGTGTGCAATGGTATGATCAGATGGCCGCAATCAGGGGGTTTTACTTGCAAGAGCGATAGACATGATGGTGGAGCTAGCGTGGTAGACTATCTCCTTGCTCCAGTGGTAGGACTTCACATGATCAGCGAGCTCTCAATTGGCACACGAACAGGAGATGAGGAGGCTTTGTCGGACCACTATCCACTTTATGTCACTTTGGATTGGGAGCACTCAGTAGCGCAATCACAGAGTAGAAACCATCAGGGGTTGAGATACATCCCCGACTATCGAAAGCAAGCAGAATATGAGTCTGTGTTGGAACGTGAACTGCAGGGGATTGATGCCCTTTGCACGTTACATGATAGGTGGGAATGGCTTGTAAATGCCTTACTCACAGCAGCTAGTGCATGCTTTGCAGCGAGGGATCGCTCGCGAATGGACACTGCGCAGTTCCCTCAGAATCCCTGGTTTGACGCTGAGTGCAAGGCTCTAAAGACCCAACTACGCCTCGTCTCAGATCCACAATTGCGGCAGCAGGCCATTCAGGACTATAGAGCATTCTTGAAATCCAAAAAGCATGCGTACATTGCAGACCATCAGCAGCGCATGTTTGATTTGTTGATGATCGAGTAGAAAGCCTTACGGCGTGGGGTGTTGTACAAGAGGCATCAACCACCCGCAATATTACCGTGACCGGTGGATGCATCGCTTGGAGGAGCCGTATGATCCCCGGGAGCAACCGCCGGGTTCCCGTCGTGTAGGTAGGAGAAATGCTGCAGCTCACGGAGGAAGACATCCAACAGGGCCTTAGACACCTGGCTAATGGCAAAGCGAAGGACTTGCAGGGACTTCAAGCCGAGTTATTGAAATGGGGTGGGCCAGCTTTGCTAGGGCCTCGGCGGCCAATGATTATTAACCGTGGCCATAAGGGAGGGCCTCCCGGAGAGTGGATGGTTAGCAAGGTCACCCCAATTCATAAGGCAGGTAACATGGATGATTCGGCCAAACTACCGCATGATCATGGTGAGCCCATTACTGCGCAAAGCTTTTAGCGGTGTGGTGGAGAAGAAGTTAACTTCGATTGGGGAAGGCGGAGTGCGTCTTGATTGGCGGTGAGGGTTTTAGCCTGCCCACTCCCTGTCGACCATATATTCACTCTCGAGAATCCTTATGGAAGCTACTCGCAATGCGCTGCGTGACTGTACTCTCGTGTGGTCGTAGATTTCAAGGCGGCATATGATCTGGTCCCTCGGGACTGTTGTTGTGGCGGCATTTTGCGGTATTTGCATACCCCAGGACTTACAAAATGTCATCTATAGACTCTATGATGGGATATATCTTTTGCATTGCCCTGCATCGGATCAAAGTTGCTAGCACCATAGGGGTTATCTGGGGATGTCCGTTATCTCCAACGCTCTTTGGTCTCTACATTGACAAGTTGGAGACTTGGATGCAAGAACATGGGGGGCGGTGGCCCACGACTACCGTGAGGGCATACGGTATAAGGCAATTGCTCTATCACGCGATGATGTAGACTTGCTATCCCATACAGCCGAGGAGTATCAAAGGCGGCATTTGGGCGCTCTTAGTGGGTTACGTGACACAACAGGAATGACGGTGAACCCGCGAAAACTAAGCTCCCCGGCAGTCCTCTCCTCAAAACATGATATCCCGGATCTCTATTACGGGAGGGGTAAGGTGGATGTTGTAAGGACCTTCAAGTATCACGGGAATCGACTTTTTGCGCTAGCATGTTATGGGATGACCGTGTGGAAAGACGGGTCAGCGGGGGATGGAAAGCCCCATATGCTATCGCGAGAATAGCTGCTATAGAATAGACCTATGTGGCGGGCACGTAGAGCACACACTGCTCGAGCACTTTCGTTGAACCGGCATTGTTGTATGGGGTAGAGGTCAGGGTCCAAAGAATTAGCAAGAACACACAGGATAAGCTAGAGAGGGTGCAAAAGGCCTTCTTAACATACGATCTAGGTATCAAGGACCGCGGTGCCTTATCAGATTTTGCTATATGAGGCGGGGTTACCCCCGCAACATTCCGCTATCTTGTGAGACATCTTGCATATTTCCACAAGGTCACCAGCATGGATGCACAACGTCTTCCCCCGAGGGCTTTGTTATTGGCACAAGAGCCACAACGACTGAAGAGGGTATGGCAGGAGCACTGTCAGGGGTGGTTCGCAACGTGGTCTATAGACTACCAGCAGATTGTGGCTATGCGATGCCCGAGGGACAGTTTTACACACTGAATGGCGCTTTGCCACCACTACGTGGGATGCAACCACTGCGTGCAAAGCCTAAAACGAGCACTACCACACGCAGTTAATCCAACACCGGAACATGGCCCACACCAAGTGCCAGAAAGCGCATATATCTATGAAGAAACGGAGAGCTATTGCCTCCGCGTGAGGACGGGTCCCATCATCTCGAATTGAAACAGTCGTTGGATTTGGAGGGCGAGAATCCCGGCATGAGAGAATATGCCGGTGTTGCCACATGCGGACGATGAGGATGAGCACCATGCTCGCAAGAGTGTCCGGCATATACGCATATCCGAGCAACACATGCTGATCTTAGATGCTCTGAGGCACCGCTGCATCAATTGCTGGCATCGCCAATGGTTGCACGTCTCGCATCCTACATTTTGCAAGTCTCTACCATTAGAGAATCCCTTACAGGACAAGGGATCTGAGAGCCTACTACCAGGGTTTTTCCTCCCATGTGGGGGTTTTTTCATCCCAGTAGTAGGGACACATTGTATAGTAGCATTTGTCTTTTTGGTGTGGTTTTATCTGCTTTGTGTACTGCATGTACCGTCTCATAGGTCAAGTTTGGCCTCCGCGGACGTTAAAATATACTTCCTTCCTTCCTTTCTTCCTTCCTTTAATATTAAGTTAAGCCTTAAATTCGAATTAGGGTTTAGGGTTAGGTTTCTAACTTAATAATTAATAATTAACATAGCTAACCTTAGCTTATGAATAATTAATATGCCATTAATTATTCATAGTGGCACATCATGTATAAACTTAAAAAGGCATATAAATACGTGGAACGTTACATTCTCCCCACCTTGAAAATGATGTTGTCCTGAGCATCAAGATTGTTCCAAATGTAACTCGAAAATTATAAGTCATAGAAAAGTTATCATGTTCAAAGTGATCAAGTTTGAAATGACGTGTAATGTGCAATTCATAACTGTATGAGGGTTGAACGGCAATTAGTTTGAGCAACGTTATATATAAGGAAACATACTGTTACATTCGGGGTGATGAGTCCCGCAATGGTTGAAACTCTTCTAGAATCCATGACTAGTACAAACCATAGTTAGCAAAAATGGCCGTATTTTACGTATAATACGGAAAATATGGATTTAAAAAAAAACCGTATAAAATATGAACAACGGTTCCTTGCAAAAACGGAAACCAAATATGCCGTTGTTTTTATGCAATATGCCGTATCAGTCGTTTTTGGTAAACATCACCTGACCAATATACAGAACACAGTGTTCGTGTTCATTTCATCCCCTGCTAAACACAGACCTAAGAACCATGGCATGGAGCGATTGCGGCGTTGGATAGAGCTGAGAGGTCGGATTTGTGAGTGAGGTCGGATTTGTGAGGCGCGAGGAGAACCTTGTGGTAGAGCAACTTGCTTCTAGTTTGAGGACTTGTGTCATCCGCCAAGACCTTTCTGCTGCCAAGGCGCTTCATCACCAAATTTCACAAGGTAAACTGAAGAAAAATACCTACTTAACAAACCTTATTATAGAAACGTATGCCAAATTCGGAGATTTAGAAGATGCTAGATCAGTATTTGATAACATGCGCAAGAAGAATAGTTTTTCTTGGAATATTATGAACTCAGCTTATGCTCAGCATGGCAAAATCAAGCAGGCAGAAGATTTATTTGAAAACATGCAAGACAGAACTATTATTACTTGGAATACTATGAGGCTATTCATAGTTTTCAAGGAATGCCGGAAATGATGCAGGGCAACTTGTACTACCTGCAAATGTGCACATTCTGACATTGTTGCCGGCATTATTCAAGCTGTGGAAGATGGGGTAGATGTTATTCTATCTCGTTAGGAACTGTGGCTAGTTTGGATCCAAATTTCGACCAAGACCCCACAGCAATTGCGCTGTTTTCTGCTTCCAAACATGGCATCTTCATCTCAGCTTCTGCTGGAAACAATGGACCAGCTCTTGGCACTGTTACAAATGTTGCCCCTTGGATTACAACCGTGGGAGCTAGCACCATAGATAGAACTTTTCCTGCAATGGTTGAGCTTGGAAATGGTATGGCTTTCCAAGGCCAGACCTTCACCAGTTCTCCAATATCTCAGGCCTCACTTATACCACTTGTTTATCTGGAAGAATGCCTGCCTAATTATCCAAACAGCAGCATAGTTAGAGGCAAGATCGTGGTATGTGAGCTAAAAGGTTGGTATGTTACAGAAGGAATTGCAGTCTCAAAAGCAGGAGGGAAACTGCAGAGGCTGTGAACAGCTATTGAATTCTTTATTGAACTATTTTCTTTATGTGTTCTAAAAACTACTATGTTATTTTCATATAACTTAAACTTGTGTTTTATTTGAACATTTCTATATGTTTTAAAGCCTAATCTATAATATATTTGGAATCTCACGTACAAAATATGTTGTTCATTCTTAAAAGCACAGTTCTGTTCGTTTTGAGTACTTTGCCGTATTTTTCGTATCCATATTTCGTATTCCGTAGTTGTTTTTTTTTTGGCATGCCGTATCGTATTTCGTATCCGTATTTGGTAACTATGGTACAAACTCATTCTAATCATATTAACACCTGTCTATATGTGTATTATAGTGTGCCTTCACTTTAGAATTTGTTTTATTACAGTCTGCCCTAATTCAATTTTGTACCAAAATTTTGTTTTCTTATTTCGTTACAGTTTTAACAAGTCATATATTGCTATCCTCAGTGTTTTACATGCCATCACATTTATACTTATCCTTTAATACAATTATATATTGTATTGTATCTCACATTTTTACATATATACTTTAATATTAATTACACACACACGTTCTTCATCATTTATTATTCATAACTTTTTTTATAATCATAATCTAAGTCTCGTTATTCCTTCAATAGTTTGTGTAACACATAGATAATTATCTCATTTTATTATATTTGACTATGTGTTTAAATGCATTTCTCCTTTTGATTACCTTTAATGTACTCACACTCTCTATCTTTACCATAGTTTACATTCACATGAACTGCCTTTCTCGACTCGCGAGTCGAGAAAGGCCCTAAAATAAGAAATAAAAAATAAAAAATATACTTGAAAAAAAATAAAAAATAAAACGTCTTTTTCTCCCCTCTTTTTTTTTTTTTCTGAGTTACATTTCTTCCTTCATGAGTTGAAAAGGGCCCTCGGACACAAGGTGTTTCACTCTAAGTTGCCTTTCTCAACTCGCCCTCAGACCTGCGTTTTTTTTTCAGAAATGGCCCTCACAACTGGTTTTTCTTATTTGTATTGTCTGTAGCATCATTTGACTAACTTGATTTTGTCTTTTCCACTCCAGATCGCGAACAGAAAGGACATGATCGAGAGCAATGGAAAGGCCCGTTCATTGAAGAAAGAGGATGAGAAGAGGTTGGTAACATGGGTTGGACAGGCCAACATGTTTCCATTCTCTTCAAGTTGCTCTCGTGGCTTGGAACACCTCGGACCTTGCTCCGCACATTGCCCGGGGGATTCACCTTTCATTAGCGTATAACCCATGAGAGTTCAATGGAGGGGTGTTTTTTGGACCATTTGCGTACGTATACTTAGGGATTAGGGGTGTTTTTAGGCACTGATCTAGAGCAATAATACACATAGGGGTCAAATTGCCTTTTAAAAATATGTATACAAGGGGGGTTTTTTGCTACCCTCTGAACGCAGGTGCCATACCCCCTTTATGTATAAGTGCATCCCCCGGGGCACATTGTTCCCAGTAGGTGGCCCATGTGCGAAGATGATGTAATAGTTGTAACAGCCCCACCATCATGGTCTCTTCAACCACTGTAAAATACAATGTAATGAAATTATTTATGAAAAAAAAAATCAGGGCAAATTAGCACTTTGTTTTATATAGAGAAAGCATTTTCATTAGTTTTAGCTGTGCTCTTTACCTTCTCGACTCGCTAACCAAGAAAAATAGACCACGTAATTTTCCTTAACACTTATTTTGCACAGGAAAAAAAGCACCTTCCAAAGCAATAAAGGGGTTTCAAAAGTTTCGCACGTCCTTTTTGTGTAAAATAACAAAGTTCAAAAAAAAAGAGAATCGCAAGAGTGATTGTGTTTGGGGCACAAAACTGATCATTTAAAGTTCTATTATCAAGATGAACTTGTAGAAATTACCAATAGCTAAAGTACCCTAGAATATTAGTGGATAAGAGTCCAAATATGTACCAAGCAGTGAAGCAAAACATAAACAGTGGCCTCAAAGCACTGCATGCAATGCAATGTAAATGTGCCAAAGCAGAGATATGGAATTTTAGCTTGAAAAAAATGCTTTATATAACACTGATGCAATCTATGGTTTTATATGGATGTGAAATATGGGGTCCTGGATTGGATTGGAGACTTGAAAAAAGGCTGAGAAAGTTCAAAAGAAATTCTTTCGGTTTGAACTTGGAACAAAAATACAAACTTCCTATGGTATAATGTTAGTGGAATGTGGAATGCTCACATTGAAGACAGAGGCACTTTGCCGACTCAATTGTATCAGTTGTCCCAATGGACATTCAACTTTTGGGATTCATTCAACTATTGGGGTTCAAAATAACTGACATAAAGCATCAACATCACTAATACAAACTATTCCACATATATTTTCCTTTTGTTCTCCCCCTCCAACATGTTTTCTTTTCTATTGCTATGGCTCAGAGCCTATTGCTCTCGATGGAGTTACAAAATTTATTCAAAACCTTTGCCTCAAGCTTGCACTTTTGCCCCTTCTTTTTTTTGCAGGATGCTTTTCAATTTTTAATCAACAGAATCTGAGACTGTAAATCTGGTCTCTGTAACTATAGTACTTACTATTAATTACCTGAACAAAAGTAATTACCTAAATGTTGAAGGTAATCATGCACACCTTCAACCTCACTGGTACAGGCCCTCCAGGTTGCTTGAGGCAACCACTCTGTGCCAAGTAATTGCTAAAGTAGAGCTCAAATATCAAGTTAACACTGCTTTTCCAAAACAGAAAAATAGTGGTCTTAGTAAAATTGGTGCCAAATAGTTGTGGAAACGAATTTTAACAGCAAACCAATTCCTAGAGTTGCTTAACTATGCTAAGTTCCCACTTGCAAAAGTCATAGTCAAATGTCCAACGAGAATTGTTCAAAAAAGACAGTCCTGACCAAGTCAAAATAAAGTCAATAGCCCTGGTAGGGAGCTAATTTATGCAGGTAGTAATTTATGGATCATTTTGAACTTTTATAAGTTTGTATAATCTCTAGCAACTCTGTGAGCTCTATGCATGTGGTTTCTGATTGGATCGCTCACACCTTTGGTTCAAGAGATCAATTTACGTCCTGACAGATTAGTTTGCTCAAGAACAACAATGAGATATTTTTTCCAGAATAGATTTTTAGCTATCTTTAGTGGGTTTTCTCAACTAATAGCATGCCGCTAGGCTGCATGCATCAATTGAACAACCACAAAATATTTATTTAGGAATAGCCTTGCTATAAGAAGATGATTAATGTGCCATAACCTGATGGACGTGTGAATATTTTGTATTTTGCAGGAGAAATTAGAGTAGCAGAGAGTGCTGAGTACTACACTTGACACAGGGATCACTAGTAGGGACTACCCTTTTAGGAAAACTTTTCTTTGGAAAATGCAATATTGTCTTAGATCAAACTAATTTAATGCACTTAAAAACACAATTTCTTACCAAGTACGAATTTTCTCTTTCTCAAACATCATATAAAAGTTGTACAATATTTCCCAAGCTCTAGGTCTTGGGCACAGAAACAAAATTCACATAATCAAGTCAAATATGTAGCACTATAACAGGGGGTTAATTTTGTATTTTTGTACGCTTTTCACTAAGGTTTTGCTATGATTTTGTGGTGTATTTCAATTGATGTACTAATGCGTACATCTAGAGTGCGCATACGCTTTCATTATTTTTTATGGCACTTAGACAATGGTTTAACCCCTTGAAAAAAAAAAATTTTGTAATATGGCATGCAAGGCTCGGGAACTCTGCATTACTTTAGGGTTCTCTAGAATGTAGCTTCCCCGACCCTATAATTCGACGCTGTGCCCTCTCGAATCGTCTGCCGTTTCTTCGATCTGCGATAGAACTTTTTCGCTTTGGTTCCTCCGTGTTTGCTCTCTTGCCCGCTTTGAGGCGTTTATTGCGGGGTTTGGTTGTCTTGAGCCGTTATCTCGCTCCATTTTGTCTTCGGCTATATCAAAGGAGTTATGGCGCGTTGTTGCGGGGTTCTTGGTCTCGAGCACTAGTCTTCAAGCATCTTGTTTTAGCCTCTGGTTATCAACGGCCATCATAGGTTTTCCCCGTAAGATTATTTTACGGGCTCTGCTATTCCGGTCCGAAGGGCTTCACCATGTTTTATCCTTTAAGTTTTTCCTCTAGCAATGGTGGCTCCATAGCGGTTTCAAGAATGGCGTAAACCATGGAGGGATTGGACGAGTTGTAGAAGAAAGAATTAGGTTGCATAGGTTCTCGAGATCGATTTTCATGGAGTGGGAATTCTTCACTTTCGTCCTAAGACGATCATCTGCACTTATGAAACCGTAAGTCCTTTTTGTTACATTTCAAGATTTCATCCAAAGTTCTAGGTCTCCAAATTTGCTGAAAAGATGCATCACAAACAGATTCCGATGGCATTTCAATGTATATTTTCTCTATCTGGGCAAGACTACGAATTTGGCATCTATTTAAGGGCTAGTTAAATTGTATGAACAAAGGGCTTTGGTTAAAAAGCTTCACAAGTGATTTTTCCCCGCTTGTAGTGATGCTCTTATGCAATTGGCACAAAGCTTCCAAATCGGCAGTGTAAGAAGGTACATGGTTTTTTCTCACAGCAATCATTCATCCTCCAAGAATGGCCATCTATCTTTTAAAAACTTAGTAACAGACCTGCAGCCATGCATTGCATCATGCATTGGATCTCATTGGAGTTGAATTTTGCAGAGCTAGTGGGTAAGCACCATCTAAGTTACCCTTTTGAAAGCGTCTACCTGGAAGACCTCTATATGAGATTAGACAATGTTCATGCACCAATTTTCCTTAAGTCTTTTGAATGATCAATTCCATTTGGAAGATGCGTGACTGGTCTACCCGACAAATTGAAGTCCTTTGTATTTCCGGTGGCTCAGAACAAATTGAAGCCTCTAATTGATTACATGGTTGGAGAAGCCATGGATTCGTCCGGTGTACTGAACTGGAGTGGTTTAGGATGACACATTTATTTATACGATAAAATTGCATTCACAAGAGATTGTTAGCTATTAACACTTATGCATATCATATTAGCAAGTCTACCTTGGCTCAATCCATATCATATGCGTGCAGGGAGCAGATAAGAGACGCTGTAAATAAGAGGAGCTGCATAAATAGAAGCTTTCCTTCCTTTGTTGCTTGTTTCCTCGTTTTCTTTCTGTTTGTTCCACTTTCTTCCGTTTCGTTTATTCTTTTATTAATATTCGGCTTGCCCCATACCTAGTTGGAATTATCTTTGCTCTAAAGTAAAAAATGTAGCCGCTTTTCCTTGCAATGTTGCCATAGCTATTTTGAATGGGACTCGCATGAAACCAACAAACCGCCCGACTTAGACTTGCTTCTCATTCATCTCAGCAGATTTTCTACAATGGTGGATAGTGGGTAGCCGCACACATGCAAACTACCCATAAAAAATAAAGGGAAAATCCAATTATATCATTTGGACCCCAACAAAATACAATGCTAATAGAGACTGGGCTAGTGTACCTGCCGAAAGCTTATCACCGGGATTAAAAAAACCCCGCCCTTTCGGGTTTTCGAGGAAAAACCCTAGTGATAAGCCTTCGGCAAGGGGCTTGGACAAACGTAAGGCATAAAAATCGCTCCCAAAACCCACGAATGGAAAAGTCGAAACAGATGCCGCTCGCTAACCTGTACCTGCACATCACCAACAAAACAACAAGACAAACCAAACCTCCCAGAGTGGAGGGGCTGATTACGCGCGTGCCACGCGATAAAAATACAATAACAAAGAAGGGGAGGGTGGGTTCAAAGAGAATAAGGTACTGGCGAGAGAAGAGGAAGCGCCCGATGAGAAGTCGGGCGTAAACGCGCCTAAAATAGCGAACTCCCAACCAGAACGGGCATGCGTCGCCCGCATGCATGCAAAACATGCATGCTCGTCCCATTCTAGAATGGCGATCCGATGTCTCGGATCGATGGGATTCTAGAATGGGACTCGCATGAAACCAACAAACCGCCCGAATACCAAAGGACTTCCTTAACAAACTAGGATCGAGGACGAAGGTCACGGGACCTAAGGCTACAGCCTAGGAAAAGGACAAAGATGAAAGAAACGCCAAATTGGCCAAACCGGGCGTGAAGAAGCCCCTCCCCGTCCTAAAACAATTCAAAGAGAATAAGGTACTGGCCGAGAGAGAAGAGGAAGCTACCGATGAGAAGTCGGCAGAAACGCGCCTAAAATAGCGAACTCCCAACCAGAACGGGCATGCGTCGCCCGCATGCATGCAAAACATGCATGCTCGTCCCATTCTAGAATGGCGATCCGATGTCTCGGATCGATGGGATTGTATAATCTGACTGTACATATTTGACCAACATTAGGCTTTTGTGCAGCTTTGCTTATATGTAGGTATTATATTATGCAAATGGCAAACAAGCACCTCGGATACTTACATGCATGCAAGTAGACGGTATTACACTGGGTATTTGAGATGGATCTTTATCTCCATAACGATTCTGGTTCTGCACAAATTTAACTCTCCAATTGTACTGTTGCACCTCATATATAATTACATATATGCAACAAGTAGGAGGTGCTATGGCTATGCTATGGCTATTTGAGATGGATCCTTATGTCCATAACGATTTTCATTCTGACATAAATGAAACTCTACGACGTACTACTATATGACATCAATGTCTATATCTATGGGGTCCAATGTGTATGTGGGTCCAATTCTCACGTGGCTTAATTTTATATACTAAAAATAATGGTTTTGCTTATACATCCTTTTGTTTGTTTTGTAATGGGTATACTGTAATTTATAATAAAATCTCTTATATCGTACATAATTTGTACTTAAGTTATCATAGAGTTCATTTGTATCTAGAAGATTTACTTGTATGCGTCGATGTTTTTAGGCCCCGAAGGGGCCAAAATTTTTTTTATAGCAATATAACCATTACATTTTACACTTTAAAATTAAAATCCCCCTTAAACCCCCTTTGGTTTGGGTGCATATTCACACGGGGGGTGACGTAGGGCAGCGAGAGCGCCTAAAATTATGTTTTGCACGTATAAAATCAACACCATATAGTACATTACCTCAAATCTTATAGTATTTTGCAAATCTTGTTATACAGTATACCAAATCCTATACATCCATACCCCATAAATGAGGAACTTTGTGTACGGTGTAGATTAAGGAATAAGGGGTGAATATGCCTATCCAACAGCTCTCGATGCCCGGAGTCACCCCCCGTGTGAATATGCACCCAAACCAAAGGGGGTTTAAGGGGGATTTTAATTTTAAAGTGTAAAACACTCTGGTCAGTCATCAATCCGGCACAAATAGATGCTTTAGGCGTCATTAATATCGCGTGCAAGCCTTCCCATTCTTCTGTAACAAAAAACCCCTTTATCGGAATCCCCCGTTTCGTTCAGTTCTTGGCAAATCCGAATCAAATCTCTGTCTTTTTGCATGGATTCATGTTTCTTGATGTGAATAGAGGCAAATCGGGTCGATGGGGTAATGATTTAGCAGCTTAATCATGGTTATTTTTGGATCTTAGCCCTGAACAATTTTTAGGATTGTTGAAAACTCCGAGGCATTTTTCAAAAGGGAAGCTCTGGCTTATAACAACTGATCCAACGTGGATTATTAAATCTGACGTGCTGTCTCCACGTGGGTTCTGGCCCGTTGCCACCCCATACGCCCGAAGGCACCACGTAGCGGGGGGGTGATTAGGTGGGAGGAGCGACTAGGCCAAAAGGGGAGGGGGATAGGAAAACTTTTTCAAATTTTTCAAATTTGGCACGAATCCCAAGAAATGGAAAATGGAGGTCATAACAAGGTCCTCTTTGAAGATTCTTTTTTCCACAAGGAATCTTTTTTGATACTCTACAAGATGGGAGAATCTTTTTGCAAAAATGAGCATCTTGGTTTTTTGGCTAAAAAAGAGGCTAAATTTGGTGAGGTGTCAAGTTTGTGGAGCGATGTGTCACATGTGATAACATGTCACATAAGGTATCAAAATGACTTTTCTTAGGTCAAAACTTTTTGAAAGTAGGTGACGAGGTGGGTGACATGTGCATGATGATGTGAATGTACTTGGGTGATGATGTGGATGGTATTTGACATTTTGAAGATGATGTGGATAACTCGGCATCAAATTTGGCACTTGTGCACATGCCATTAGAACTTTTATGCAATGGTTTGGAAAATTTGCCCTTTCATACTTTTTGAAGAAAATTTGTACTTTCTCTCTCTAGCTTTATTTTTAGAGAGAGAAAATAGTCTTAGTTCATGAAATAGCCAAGTTTAGTGGAATTTTTTGCTTTTTCTCAAGGTGGTGAATGTATGATG
The DNA here is from genome assembly GCA_021234155.1 of Isoetes taiwanensis. Classification (NCBI taxonomy): domain Eukaryota; kingdom Viridiplantae; phylum Streptophyta; class Lycopodiopsida; order Isoetales; family Isoetaceae; genus Isoetes; species Isoetes taiwanensis. The sequence continues at coordinate 9,357,467 of JAJEKV010000041.1, forward strand.
GGTGTGTGATGTATGTGTGATGTGTTTTGACTAGAAAAAAGACTCTTTGCCAACTTTGGCTAGGGAACATGATGATGAAGCATGGAGATGTAAATTATAATCTTGAGGGGTCTTCCAAACTTTGACTTGTGAAGGGGTCTTCAAGTGTTGATTTTGAATTTCCATAGACATAATTTTGATCCTAGATCATTTTCATAATGCTCAATTAAGAGTCCTTGCTTGGTTCTTCAAACTTGCTTTCTCCTAAAGGTCTTCAATGCTTATTGTCTTCAAAAGTGAAATTGGCTCATGCACATACTTTAAGCAAGATGTTAGCTAGAAATGCATTATGTGCAAATGGTTCTTTTATGCTGCCAAAATGTGGCAGCACTAAACAAATGTTGAAATCTGGTCTTCTTGTAAGTTGTGTGTGTATGTACTGTAACCTAAGAAAACAAGGCGAACAACCCTAGTTTTAGCATAGCGATTCTTCAACTGCAGGCAGAGCCATTTTAGAGAAAGGGGCAACAGTTATCAAGCTACTCAGCACATTCTAAGCGATCGAAGAGCTTGCTCGGCCATTTCAACGCCAACAAAAAAGCAACCAAGAAAACCAACGAGAAAGTTCTGCTTTTTTAGACGAAAAGATGCACATATGTATCATAAAATACATTAGATATACAAGAAATTTATCGCGGCGGCCAACATTTCTCTTATCTGTTTCCCATATGTCTTGGAACCTTGGTCGTTGCGAACATTTCTCTTATATAATTCCCCTTCGTCTTGGAAGTGAATATCAAGATAGAAATATTCGAGAGCATTCCTCTCTTGACTCAATATAAGGAGGGGTTTATGTTGAGTCCAAACGATGTGAAGGAGGTCTAGTCTTTGTACAGTAGCATATATAATTCCATTATGCACACATTTGATGGAGCAAATTTTCCAAAACAATGTTGCACTAGCGGCAACAACATGGGGCCAAACAATATTCTCATGGTAAAATGCAAATATCTTCATTATAAAATGGATCTAGATGATGGCCAATCAATATTCTAGAATTAAAAACACAAAGATTTCAATAAAATGCAAAGTTATATAATTTTAAGCTTAATACAAAAAAGTTGATGTTATTTTATGCAAACCAAAAATATGGGGCTTTTATCATTGCCAAGTTTTGCAAATGGTTCCGGGCACTGGTGGAGCCAGTTCTTCTGTATGGGGTCGAGGTGTGGGGCCCAGTGGTGTCTTTGGCGACTTGGAACGACTTGGAGCAAGTCCAGAAGGCATTTTTTACGCGGGCACTTGGGGTCAAGCCCTCAGTTCCATATCAGATCTTGTTGCAGGAGACAGGATTCATGCCCCTGCAGCATGCGGCCCTTGATAGACACATTGTTTATTTCCAGAAGGTGGCCAGCATGGGCGACACTCGGCTCCCGCACTTGGCTTACGCTGTGGCGATGAGCCCGCAACGACTTAGGGCTTGTTGGAAGGACAAGAGAGCCCGATTATCGGCGCTACTTGGAACGTAGAGGCACATAGGTGCGTCCAGTGCACCACGCACGCCGTACGATAGGCTGAGGGGGTACTTGGACTCTTGTTTCCTAGGGAAACTCTGGGACCACAATGCTCTGGAACAGGTAAAGATGGCACACTACAAACAACACATAAACCCCACCCTGGTTCGAGGCCCACAACTCTACCTATGTTCTCAGTTGCCCATGAAGAAGCGCAGATCATCATCCATTCCATTCGAACGAGGGTCCACCATCTTCGGCTTGAGGCGGGTGCCTATGGATTGGAGAGCCGCGCCCGACAAAGCTTTGTCAGTGTTGCCCGCTGGGGGTTGTTGAGGATGAAAGCCATGCCTTTCAGAGCTGTCAAGCCTATAGTCAGATTCGGGCTCGCCATGCCCTCTTGGTGCGACACAGTGCGCCACGATCGACGCTACTCGATCAAGACGGGTCGCTTCGATCCCTTGGCTCCTACCTCCGTGAGGTTTTGGATATCGCGGACTCACCTCGTCCCCGTAGCGCCTACGAGGTCTGCCTGAATTCATGTGTATATGTATATTTATGCAAATGCCGCCCAGCTTGTTGTTCGCGGCGGTTTTTCCCTCGTAAGGGGGTTTTTTAATCCGGGTAGCAACAGGCTTGCTGCACCCATGTAATTTGGGTCCCATAGGCCGATTGGCCTCCGCGGACGATAAAAGAACCTTCCTTCCTTCCTTTATGCATGTTTATCACTTTTCTTCGCCTGCCAAGTTTGACTTTCACACAAGATTTTTATGCCTTTTCCTTTTTGAAAGTACGATTGAGCTATGCTTTTGAATCCTGGCCGATGAGGAGATGCTATATTACTATGTTCTTTTAGCTTATAATTTGCAAATGCAGAGGGCGAAGCAGCATTATTATGCGTAAGCGGCATTGTTATGCGTAAGAAAAGATATTCATTTCTTTGGCCTATAAATAATTTTTCCTTTCGACGTGAATGTTGAATGGAAAGGGATATATATTACCGCCTCAATTACTTTTTACAGAAACACTGAGGATTCTCACAGAAAAATGCCAGAGAAGACTCCCTATTGGAACTTTCATTACAGTCATTTATATGGTAAATTACCAAGCTGGCTTTCTTTATTATTGATCAAACAGCTAATGTGGCAATGCCCTCCTTATTGCAGAAAGCAACGTGATAGATCTGGATGCCGAATCCCTAAGGGTGAGATTCCACTGCCGCAGACGGCAGTTCTCTGTTATACCTGGACTGCCTGCCCTAAAAAAATGGAACTGCGCTTGCTCGATTCCACTACAAAAATTGCATCTGGCTGAATTGCAGTCGTGGAGCAAATCCGTCGTCGTTGAGGAGCACCTGTCAAGGATCTAGGTCCGGTAATTCTTTCCCACCGAATTATCAGGGTCTATCCCCTGATAGTTATCCAGCAGTTTGTGGCTTCCCCAGCCTCTCCCCAAAGCTCCACATCATCTGCCCAAACCTAAACTACCGCTGCTTGTGGAATCAGAGAGTAACTCCGGAAGTTTATAATCGTTTGATTCGATTGGCTTACTGCTAAAAGCCGGGCACTAACAGCCGCTCGTGGAATCTGGACCTAAGGTTACATTTTAAAAGACCCTCTATATCTTATCTATTAAGGATTGGGCAATCAGGAAAAAAAAGACAGTAGCATAAAGAAATGGAAACAAAGTGTCTACCTGAATAGCCGATGAACCTGAAAAGCATATGATTGCGATCTAAGCATATATAAGCATACCATTGCACAGCAATTCAGGCTGCCAATTTCTGGCCATTTAGACCATAACTTACCAAAGAGCGACCTTGGGTTCTGTGGTAAATAGCTTAACGCAGGGCGACGTTCTTCTGCTACTCTACCTCAGGTCTGCCAAGTCCCCAAATCCAATCTCAAAAGCGCAGGTGATGGCTTAATTTCTCCCCAAGTCCATTGCCGAAACTCTAATTTTATATTAAATGCTTATCACTGTTTCTTTCCATTCCAGTGGAGGTTCCTTCTTATGTTTCTTTGCAAGAAAAAGGCATTTATTTTAGTTAGCATGGAAAAAAAACTTAAAAAATAGCAAATCCGATAAAGAGTGGCGTAGAAGCAAATTCGGTTGAAAGCTCTGCCTCCTACTGGATTTGAATTCAAACTTGATTTTCTTGTCTTTTCTACTTCAACAGGAAAGGCTGTGTGTATGCCGAAGAAATATAGAAGTTTCCCATAGATTTCCATAGCTATGAAGTTTCTGGGTCTTTGGCTATGGAGGTTTTAGCGAATGTGAAGCAAGAGGTACTAAAAGAATCGACCTGAACCATATAATTATCAGGGGGAAGCTGCGTTGGCGAAATGGTTGGAGAGGCGTGTAACAGCCGGAATCGATGATAACACTGCCTCTTCAAGCAGACAATGCAAGATTTGAAGAAAAAAAAGAGTTTCTTTTCGACGCGTGTCATTCATAAATTATTTTAGATTGCCTGGCTTGCCAAAAGCAAATTAGTAGCCTGGCAGGCTTTACAACCAAAGGAGCAATCAGACAAATACCATAAACCCTTGCAGATTACTAACCATCAATAGAATGTCATATATAAAGATGTTCTAAAAGCATGTGGTGGAAAACCATCAAACATCCAGTAGAGGCCATTTTCATTTGGACACACATTCCAAAAGACGAGGTTTCAAGCTTTCATCAAAACCCACATGTGTAATTCTATAGCGTCCCATAAGATGTTCTCCGCTCCTTATGGCTGCATATCTATAAACATTTACACCAGGTCATAGAATTACAGAAGATCATAAATCATGGAAAATTTGCATGTAATAAAATATTTATTATGACCTACTTGGGTGGATCTGTTTCTGAAGAACAAGTTGGTAAGCATTCAACCAAACAGTCATAATTTGGCTCAAAGAAGAATGCCACCTGCACATGCCATACAACATAAATTAAAAAGAACGCGATATTTGCAGCAATTTGTAACTAACCCATAAAAGTTTCTTTTACACATGCTATATCATAGTGACATACCGAGTATCTCTCAAGCCCAGGATTTATCACGCGGTGAAGGGTTGACCTGCATCAGGAAGCAAACTCTGAAAACTTGTTGCGCCTTTGTTTTACAATATTATCAAATCAACGGAACCGGAGTGTAGAAATAGATATAATACTAATATCCTGTTCTTAATTTCCTTTCTAAATGCATTATGGACCTTTAAGTTAAGCAATTTAATTACTACCAATGATAATCTAACAAATTGGAGCTTTCTTTTCCCTGGTTAAGTGCGCAATTCAAAACATTTGGGTTGAATGCAAGGAAGAATGCGGAAATGCAACCAGCACTGTGATTTATCAAATTTGTATTCAGTGAACATCTTGCCTGCAGAAAATTTTAACTGCCCGTCCAACTTATGAACTTTGGGACAAAATGGCTTAACGAAAATATCCTCTTATACCTAGAGGGTTTAGGAACATTTTCAAAAAGGTAGGGACAATTTCAAACGCAATGTGTCTCACACAAAAATAACACAAAAGTAGGCTAGAATTTTTTTGATGTACCTAAAATGATCATTGCTCCAGCGTTCAAGCATGTCGCCCAAATTCACTATAAAGGCCCTTTTACAAACAAACTGATCAGCTAATGAAGTATTTCTCAATGCTGATTATTGGTTAATGTGCCTTACCCCTCAATTGGTGGGACGTCTTCCCATCTCTGGGGAAAATCATCCTTCTTTCTACAAATCTGAAAACCAAGATATCATTCAGATAATATAGACCTATAGAGATCCAAGAAAAAGGATATCACACTACCTGGAGGCCTGGAACATTGTCAGTTAACAGAAGGGTAAGCATTCCATAATCGCTATGCGCTCCAGCACCAAAAATGCCATTTTCTGGCTGTGATCTATCAGCTTCATAATATCATTCCTCTTCTTTAAGTACAATTGTTGCCAAAAGCAAGGGTATCTAAGAATTCATAAATAATAACCTGAATAGTGAAGCAAGCGAAGGGCTGCCATGGGGATGTCTAATATTCCTGGTTTGTCAAAAAAGTTTTCATCCAAGTTAAGAGCCAAGGCAATAAGCCTGGTTAAGCTTCTTGCTAAACTCCTGGAACCAACACCAAATTAAGAAATAGATTTTGAATTATTAATTCAAACAGTTTAATACTTACAAAACTTTTTTGAAGTAAGCCTCCATCGTCTCCCTCCAATGTGGCAATAAATCTGCACCCTTCTGTGTATATCAAAATAAGACTACTGGTACCGGACAGAATGATTATGCTCTTATACTTGATTCAACTATAAACCCATACTCTTGGAAGCTTGGTTCTATACTCCTCCAGCACAATATATATAGAATGTTTTTAACTCACAATGAAAAGTGTTTCTAATGATCATTACACTATGTACCGTATCAGTCCAATCAGAAATAGTTGATAGATGATAAGCAGAATATAACCTGAAGGTGGCCATTGATTTGGTCCATGGAGAGGCTTCTTCGCTAAGGGATGACTCTTTGGTACATCGATTCCAATGTAGTACCCCTCCTTCAAGTCTCCTGCCAATAACAATTAATTCTGCACTGTCCGCTGCTCTAAAGTACCAAACATCTTCTTACCAACTACTTGTGAGCTAGGGTCAAGTGTTTCCTCTTTAAACGGAGTATAGCCTCGATTGTTCTCGTCTTGAAGTAACTTCATCTTGTCCTCCAAAGGCAAAGAGAAAAATCGCTTGCTCTGTTCCAAAACTTCTCGTAGCAACTCCTTTTCTACACCATGGTTCACGACATAAAAGAATCCCACCTCAATACACGCCTGCCAGTACAACACAGGGCGTCGAAGAATTGCAGGTTGTCATATCCAAAAGACAAAATTTGCAAAAGGTACATGGCATGGTGCTAATTACCTTGCGCACATTGGATACGAGCTGATCACGACGAGGGCACGAAAGATCAATACATTCGACGGACCTATTCGTCTCCTTCGCCATCGCCCTGCAAAGTAGACAAGTAGAGAACAAATGACCCTCCTCGCCATTTTCCGGCCAGTCAAAGAGCCAGAAAATGGCCTAGAGGCCCAACGTAAAAAACAGTGTGTTTGAAATTTGCTTGGCTGCGTGGCACCTTTCTTTCACTGCATGGGCAACAGATTGATCAATGTTGTATTGTATGTGCAACAGATCGATGTTGTTCTTCATGGTTTACCAGGGGTTCTAAAGATTTACCTCAAACAGTGGGACCTCTTCACATTTTGCTCTTCTTACCCCACATTTTCTCTAGTTTACATCACATTCTGAATTTCTAGAAGTTGCGATGAATGTCAACATGGTTTCCACGCGGAGCCCTGCTCACAAGCCATGAATGGCATCAACATGGTTTCCATGCGGAGCCCTATTTACAAGCCAGGAATGGCATCTAAATTACCATTCCTATATCCGTAAAGACCGGCCAGATGTAGTCATTGATGCTTGCGACGTGGATGGTTGCGATCACGTGGTTGCAAACTGTGGAGTACGGACAAAATAAACAAGGTGTTGCGCACGAGGGGTTGCCCTTTGGTGGCCCGAGAGTGTGTTTTCATGGTTTGTGTAAGTGCATTTGTTCAGGCGCTTGGGTTGCTTGTTCTGTGGTTATCACTCATATATAATTCAGTTTGATTTTTTGTTTGAAGTGTGTGGATTCTCTCTCCCTCCCTCCCTCCCTCCCTCTCCCCTCATTCACTCTCTCAAAGGTGGACGCTAGGGTTTTAGCAGCGAAACTTCAATAGGCTATAACTCTCGCATATGGTGTAAGATTATCACATATTTGGGCTCATTCGAAAGCTGGTTGCGAGATCTTTCCAAATATGGTATGATAGGTTTGGATCTGTTTAGCTATCTGAAATTTTCATCTTCTGGTCGGTTCAGTTTTATGGCCAAGAAGAAAGTTCAATGGGGGTCTCCTTCTCATGGGTCCTCTGATTGAGATGTTCCAGCCTCCTCGGCATCAGATCTTGATTCTGGTACCTTGCTTGCAGTGAAAATTGAGTCTCCACTGGCAATTTTCATTGATAAATTTGAAAGCTCTATTGAAAAATCGCTAGCCCTTTCTATGGAATAGATGATGGAAGCTGTGAAGGCTGATTTGATGGCAGCAATGCAGGAATCTCTAAAAGAAGCTATGAACTCTTTGATGAAGGATTTGAAAAAAGTTTATGTGGAGCAGATGTAATCAAAGATGGAGAAATTTTAAGAAAGCATCCAATCGAAGCTTAAACTATTTAAGGACAGCCCTGGGGAACCCACCTTCTTTATACAGGCCTGCGTGCATAGTGTAGCCAAAAAGCCCCTAGTATACGGGTTTATAATAGAAAAAATTGACCTCTTTTCGTATAGTTTTATAACTAGAACAACATCCAAAAACCCTTATGACCTTTAGTATACATACGAAAAAAGCGTCAAAAACTACCTCCTCCCGTTCGTGCACATGGTTTTGACAGGTTATATAGGGTGAAGCCCCCTTGAAGAGAGTTCATGAGATGATGCAAAAAGATGGAGATGCAAAAGATGAAGATAATACTGGATATTCTGACAATAGGGCATTACACAAGTACAACATCAACTTACTTCTTTCATTAAAGATTAATATGATTCATTTATCAAAGAGCAAGAGAGGCGGAAAAGGGATATGAGAATTCGCGTGGTTGGTCTACCAGAAGATACAAGGGAGAACGTAACGGAGAAGGTAAGCATGTTTATCAAATCCAAACTAGATTTGGTTCGTGACATAGTTGAGGCATTTCGGGTGGGCAAATCCTTTGTACACAAAGCATATTGATGTGAAATTTGCAGGCAAGGAGACTAAGATGGATGTCTTGAACAAGTGGGCATCATTGTGGGGAGAGAAGGTATGGATTAATGATGATCTGTCAAAAGAACAATATATTGAGTATAAACAAGAACTTTAGAAATTAAAAGATGCATTCATAAGGCATTTTGGAGGAAGGGACATATTGTTGTGGAAGAAAGGAATGTGGAAAATGCAAATGCATAGAAAACAATAACTGTAAAGTTTACTTGGTGGAATATCAATACACTAAACGCAAGCAAAAGTTGACACTATGGGGGACATTTTAAGTAAAGTAGATGAAATATTCTTTCTTAAGACGTGTGAAAATGAAGAGGTAGGGCTTTTTGACATTATGGGGTTTAAAATGATGTATTCATTATGGAATAAAAAAGAATGGAGGCTGAAACGTTTTGTGCCATTGCTTGCTATATTAGACATATATTTACACATTTAGTGACAGTCTTGGATAAAATGGCATCATTTCAATATATTTGGATTGAAATATCTGGTCAATCTGGAAAACTTTATATTGCTGGTTGCTACGTTCCACCAAGAGAATCTCTGCATGTTTTATAATTTCGATAGGGATGATCTCTTTTCTCATTTGAAACAAGATATTTTAGCGCTTGGTTCCACAGATGATGTGCTTTTGCTATGTGATTTTAATGGATGCATGACACAAAAAAGTGTGCATATACAGTTCGTCCAGATGGAAATTCAGAATGGATGGAGATGCTTGATGAAGATGAGCTATCAATTTCTGGATGGCATAGGCACTCTGATGATAGATTAGATGGCCTAATCCACAAGGATCATGTTTTGACATTATGTAGTGGCCTTGATATGATTATATGTAATGGCATAGCCAAATTTCCCAGCTCTGGAAAATGTACTTGCAGGAGTGCAAGTGTTGTAAACTATATTTTAGCTAAGCCAACATTCATAAATCAGATGGTCAATCTTTCTATTAAGATTGTCAGATCAGAATAGACTTTTTTAGGGTAAGTTTCAACACCTTAATAAGGATTTATCCGCCATAACCATGGCTTCAACCTTCGGGAGGTTCCAGCCAGCCATGTAGCCATGTATTTCAAGATGGTAACAACCATTTTCCCACGGATTTGCTTCTCGAAAATTTTGTATGGATGCTACATTCGTGTGTCAGAATTTTCCTAGATTTTTTATGGAACTTAGAGGCATGCTTCTGGCCACTTCACAACTCGAAATCTTACATGTTTTTCCTACCACAATTGCATAGAATATAGTTTGCAACGGCTCCCTGCATTCCCTGATAATGTGCAACTACCGTACCAACGTTACTATCGGTGCAGTTGCATGCATCATAAGATCAAAGATCTTGTCCTTTTTTTTCTTCTGACCCCATTCTCTTGTCCTACTGCTGGCCCAGCATCTACTCTGTTGTACTAAGGCAACATGGCCTGAAACAAGATGGTCTTTGGCATATCTACTTTCAGAGACCTGTCAATGAGCTTTGGTTAGGCTCCACCTCAGGCCCTCCTCGTCAACTCTCGGATTATCATTATTAGCTCTGAACCTCCCTCTTTCCATGCTGCCAAAAGATTAGCTTGGAATAGAAGCTTGAGAGCGAAATGGGAAAACTAGTGTAGGGACAAGATTTAGTAAATAGTAAAGAACTAGATTTCTTAAGATTAGAAAATGTCTATAATTATTAGAAGGTATGATTTTCAAAACTTTTATGGTAGTCCACATGTGTAATGCCTTGATAGCATAGTGATGTGATGTGTGGTGTGGGGTGCATAATGTCTATGGTGGCATGTTGGTTTGTGCATGTTCACTGTATGGTGTGTATGGATTCATTATTATATTCCCTCCCTCCCTCCCTCCCTCTCTCCCTCCCTCCCTCCCTCCCACACCCCCAAAGCACACAAGTGCAACTTTAGATGGCTCACAAATGCTAGTGGTTGCCTTGTCCCACACATAGGGTATACTTTAACCACAATCTTTACTGAACTTGAGCCTATGCTAAAAAGGGAGTGTGCTAAAATGAGAAAGGTTTATGCACAATTCTTCAATGCAGACGCATCTGCTTACTGGCCATGCAAGTCCAATACAAAGTTTTTTATATATTTGCCTTCCAAAATTGAAAGCATTTTTTCCTAGTGAACATTTGATTTTCGGAGTATCTAGAAATAGTGTAAAATGCAAGATAGCTAATCATGTCCCCAAAGATTGGAAATGTTTAGATGTGGAAACAGTTATGAGTTGGAATGCATGGCTTCTGAAATGTGGTATTATTAGGTGCGGCAATGACCTATGGCAACAATTAAGAGGAATACCCATGGGATTTTCGTGTTCACCCCTGTGGTGTAATTGGTACTTGTCATTTTATGAAATTACCTTCTTTAAAAGACTAGCCGCTTTAGCTAGCTATGATCTGATGAGGCTCTTTAGTCATTCCTGTCGCTATATTGATGACTTGAGCATCTTAAACAATCCCGTTGCTATGTCATTCTTCCAACTGGAGCAACGAAGAGTTAAAGATAATCCCTATTGGATCTATCCGAATGAACATTTGAAATTTAAGTTCCAATCCAATGACCTGATTCGTGGTCATTTCCTTAGGACGGAGATTGATTGCTCTGATCCAGATAATGTAGTAATTAGTAAATATGACAAAAGACGGGAACTGAGCCTTTAAATTTGTGCAATTCATTCACTTGAAGTCTAATAGGCCTATTGGAAATGCATACAAGGTTATACTTTCGCAAGTATTTCCGCTAGTATATTGTTGCAATTCAGTGGATATTTTCACAACGGAATTGAGAATTCTGATAGACGCATTTATACGCAATGGTTTCCAAGAGCAGAGATTAAGATCCTTGGTGCGCAACTATTTGAAGGGAAATTCTTTCCCGGCAGTTAAGTTCGACATTAATATTGCAACATCTTCAACATTGCTAGAAAATAAATACTAGCAAGGTATTGATTTGCCCCTGTTTATTTAAAATGTTTCGATTCTCCCTCTTCACAGATACTTAGTCTTTTGCAGGTTGTAGCCAATACATTTGAGTTTTCCATAAACGCGATGATGGTATATAAAAGACTTTATCAAGGTCTTTCATCATTTGCCATTAGGGATTCCCTTTGATACTTGACTATTACTTTAAAAAATGTTGGCTTGTTATATATCAAAATAGATTTGCCCTTAACCCGAGGATTCAAATGCACAAACAAGTATAATTTGTGCTAAACTTATGTTTATACTTAAATATGGTCTTGCTATGCTAATAATTGGTACTTAATGGCTTTTTAGCAAACATTTGGTTGGTATATGGATATTATAACCATGGAGTTAAAATAAAGAAATGCTTTTCCTTAGCTCATTGCTTCAAATCCACAAAGCTGCTACTGTGCAATAACTGATAAAAAAATTTCACATCTTTTAAAAGCTTTACTTGTCAAATTTTGTCCAAAAATGGTCGTCCAACGTAGTATTGTCATCGAGGGTTTTCTGCAGCAGTATAATAGAACCTTGAAGAATGAGCTTGCTGCTTTGAAAACAGAATTGAAACAAGAGAATCAAAGTCTTAGAGAGGAAATTAGCATTTTGAAATAAAGAAAATCTGAAGCTCTGTGTGATGGGGATGAGAATGAAGAAGACACTGTAGCCAATGAATCTGTTAAAGAAGCAGTAAACAAACTGAATGCATGAATGAAAGATGTCTTGGAGCAGCAGGAGAGGCAGAAAAAGGGCTCTTAATATAAGAGTTGCCGGCCTCCCAAAAATGGAAGGTGAAAACACCAAAAAATGAAGTTGCTCGTCTATTCTCAGATCAAATGAAACTGGAAGGCATTTAGATTGAAGACGCCTTTAGATCAGGCCTGAAGGGTTCTAAGCCACGAAACGTGGTGGTTAAATTTGCTAACCGGTCCAGCAGAATGAGGGTGCTACAGAAAAAGATAGAGCTCAAAGGGACAAATATTTGGATAAATGAAGATCTCACCAAAGAGCAATATGAAGCGCGTAAAGTAGAAATCTAGAAATTCAAGGTAGCAAAGCAGAATAACCAGAAGGCTTTTTGGAGGAATGGGAAGGTGCAAATTGCAGCATAGGGAATAGAGGCCATTAGGATTATGGCATGGAACATAAGCCAGTTGAGTGCGGAAAAGGTGCACTCAATGGATGATGTTCTAGCATCAGTAGACTTGGTCTTTTTTCTAGAGACATGGGAACATGAGGAATTTGGTTTGCCAAACATTCCAGGTTTCTGTTTGTTACACTCGGTATGGAATAGGAAGGGGTGGAGGAGAAGAGGATATGGAGGGGTTGCCTGTTATATCCGAAGGGAATTAAAACATACGGTGAGCATAGTTAAGGACTCACAACAATATATATGGGTGGAGCTGGGGGAAAGAACCGTAAGGTGTTCATTACAGGGTGCTATTTCCCACCTTTAAAACAACAAACTTATAGTATGTACAACTTGGACATGGAGGATCCTTTTCAGGCACTTGAGCAAGACATAACTAGTTTTTTGTCCATGAGGGAAGTGGTGCTTATGGGAGACTTTAATGGTAGAACAGCGAGAAAACAGGCAGCAATAGTAAATGCATCTGGGGACCCAGTGTGGATGGAGTAGTTAGACGAGCAGGAAATGTGTGATATTGGATGGAATCGTGCCTCAATGGATATGGATCTGTGGCCTACACCCATGGGTACCGCTCTGTTAAACATGTGCAGTGGCATGAATTTGTTATTGTATAATGGTACTAGAAATTTTCCAGAAACTTCTAAGTGTACATGTAGAGGCAAAAGCGTGATGGGCTACTTTATTGCAGCAATACACTTTGTGGATAATGTCACCTCTTTGCAAATTTTGGATGAGGGAAGCGAATCGGATCATGCGCCTGTCATTGTCTCTACCAGAATCAATAGTGTGCAATGGGAGGAGGAACAAGCGGATTCTAGAAGTTCTAGACGCATCTATGTGGTTGAGAGGAAAAAAGATTCATATCTTAGCCTGTTTGAGGAATGCTATGAGCACGTAGTATGGCCGGAAAGTGCAGGGGAAATAAGCAATCTCTTGATCTCTATGATCACTAGCACTGCACATATGTGCTTTTTCTTGGGTCGTAGGCAGAAGGGCCTACCATGTAATGCGTGGTTTGACACAGATTGTAAGGAGAAAAGAAAGCAGTATAAGAGTGCCATTGGGGCTCGTAGAGGGCAGTTGATCAGTTCAAAACTCTTGTGAAAACAAAGAAGATGGCTTTTTTGCAACGCAAACAGGAGGAGCTGGTCGCAGAGTTGTTGATTGATCCCTATAAGTTCTGGAAAAAGCTCAAGCAAGGTAAACATGAAAAAACCAATATGAATGCAAATGTCTTGTTAGAGCATGTTAAGAAACTCTATCACGTGGAAGGTATGCAAGATGGTTGGCAGGGCACGCAAAGTGATTTGGTTTTTTCAGGCATGGATGTCCAATGGGGGCTTACCAAGTTGGCTAATAGAAAGGCAGCAGATTCCACAGGCTTAGTTGCAGAGCTTCTGAAGTGGGCAGGACCTAAGGTGGTAGAGGGGATAACACTAATGTTTAATGCAGCGGTCAAAGAAGGCTTTCCGTCATCATGGCAGGTTAATCGAGTGGTTCCCATATATAAGGCGGGAGATAGAAATGATCCTAACAACTACTGAATGATTATGGTCAGCAACCTGTTTGCCAAGTTGTATGCTACAATTGTTGAACATAAAATTAGTATGTAGGCAGAGAAGCATGATGTCAGAGCTAAGGGACAGGCAAGTTTCAGGCCGCTGAAATCCACGATAGATCACCTGATCACTTTTCGGGCTATGATAGATGCTGTCAAAGGGACACGAAAACCTCTGTTTGCTGCATTCATAGGTTGTACTAAGGCCTTTGATACGCTATGTAGGGGGAAACCTTTGGAATAGTATGGAGCGCATCAATGTGCCGAGAGAATACAGGGATGCTGTGTAACGGACCTAGCAACCTAGCACCAACATTAAGATGTAAGTAACGTTGCCATTATATAAGAGTGCATTTTCAATGGTAAAATAAATGATTATGCACTAGGAACACATGCATGCAATGTGTCCATGCATGCAGTGTGTCCATGCATGCAAGGGCATTGCTAGGTTATATAAGCGCAACAATATTATGTTTGATTTCTTGGGAAGGAGTTTTCCATGGGAAAGAAGCCTTTTTTATTGTGGTGGATGCGCTTGCACTAGATTGATCATAATTGAACCGAGGAGAAGGAGCAAAGTATTTCCAGGTGGGGGTCAAGTCTTACACCTTGGGTTCTTGTGATGTCTATGTCATGGTTGACGTATTTTGGGAAAGCTTAATGAGCTTTGATGATAATTTGTAGATTTAATGGATTGAGGCATGATCTTAATTGAATCAACATAATCAAAGATAGATTTTGAATGTAAAAGAGAAGAATGTGCTTGTTGTTAATGGCTGCATTTAATTAAAGGAATTATGATTTATCATATTTCTGATTTGGTTGAATATGCTATGATATATTTTTATGCGAAGTGTAATGGCTAAGTTTGGACTAGGCCAGGGATAAAAGCTGAACTATACATAAATAGCTTTAATCCGAGATTGCAGTATGCCACGTACTTGGAGGAAAGTATTTCGATGAAAAAGCGGCACTGCATCAGTCGCTTCTGTATGCACTCATATCATTTGAATGTGGAGGTAGGAAGATGGTATAACACCACTCGACAGTCACGTGTGTGCAGAATGTGTGGCACATATGAGATTGAAGATGAGATTCATGTAGCCTTACACTGCCCAGCGTACCATGCATTGCATCTTAGGTTCAGTGTGGTTGCTTCAGATATGCTTCACTTCTGTGCCTTGCCTGCATAAAACATTGGTAGTTTTCTTATTGAATGCTTGCAGTTGAAGGAGACAAGGATTAAATAATTATGCAAAATTATATGTACTGATTCAGATTTGGAGGGAGATGAGGGTGAGATAGAAGAACTCCCTCAAGAGGTCTTTAATTTCCATTTGACAATTGATGATCCGACAGACAAAAATACAAAACTTCACTTCACTTCTCTCTCTCTCTCTCTCTCTCTCTCTCTCTCTCTCTCTCTCTCTCTCTCTCTCTCTCTCTCTCTCTCTCTCTCTCTCTCTCTCTCTCTCTCTCTCTCTCTCTCTCTCTCTCTCTCTCTCTCTCTCTCTCTCTCTCTCTCAAATAGACATGCTTATGTTGCAGCAAATTCAGGTGATCCCATTTGGATGGAGGCACTTGATGCAGAGGAGATGTATGCAAGTGGGCTATCTAGGAGAACAGACGATGGTTGTCACGAAGTTCAGCCTCAAGGTATGCATTTTTTGAACATGTGTAGTGGTCTTGATTTGATTATCTTGAATGGAATTGAAAAATTTCCCAATTCACGAAAATGTACATCAAAGGGAGCTTTAGGGAATGGGATCAGTGTAGTGGATTTTGTTCTAGCTGGAATACATATGTTGCCCAATATATCAAGTTTATTTGTGGATGATAGTCTGCCCATATCAGATCATTTTCCGGTAGTTATGTACATGCAGATAGAAGATACAGGGTTGTGTGCCTCACCCAATGTTGGGTACCATGCTGGGGTATATATGCATGCAGGTAAAATGAATGAGTATAAACTCCTTTGTGAGCAGCGTTTTAAAGATGTAGTGTGGCCAGAGGATATAAATGATATGGACAAATTGCTTATCACAATGCTTATTGATGCTGCGCATGATTGCTTTGTTTCACAAAGAAGGGTTAAGGGGCTACCATGTAATAGATGGTATGATGCAGAATGCAAAGCAAAGAGGTTGGAATTTAAGATGGCCATATCCGCAGACAAATGCAAGATAAGAATGAGTATCGTAAGCTAGTCAGAAGAAAGAAGAGAAGTTATTTGCAAAAAAGACAAGAAGTATTAGTTGGTGAACTATTGGAAAATCCAAAAAAGTTTTGGTCGAAATTAAAGGTAAAAAAGAATCATGAAAATGTATTGGAATTAAATGCTTTGATCACGTGGATAAACAAGTTATATCATGTAGAAGGTCCGGAAGATAATATGGAGGCGAGGACAAACATGTTTTGAGTTTACGAATTAGATGTTCAAGGAGGATTGCGAGTTTATCTTGTGGGAAAGCGGTGATAGTTTTGGCTTATGTGCGAAAATGATTAAATGGGCGGGGTGTGCCTTGTGATGAAAGCAATGGTGAAAATAATGAATAAAGCTTTAAAAGCTGGTTTTCCCAGGCATCATGGCAAATTAACGAGTTGTACCTATACATAAAAGCTGGGGATCTGAAAGATCCGAATAATTATAGAATGATAATGATTGGAAGCTTGTTTTCCAAGTTATTTGCCACATTAGTTGAGAAGCATATTAGTAGATGGGCTGAAAGCAATGAGGTCTTGAGCTCAAGGACAAAGTGGATTTAGGCCTAAAAGATCAACCACGAGATCATTTAATCACAATAAGGGTGGTGATGGATTCAATAAAGAAAACGAAAAAAACCTCTTTTTGCTTGTTTTGTGGATCGGCAAAAGCATTTGATATGCTAAGAAGAAAAAATATATGGGAATACATGCAACATATTGGGGTCCCAATAGAACTTAGAAGTGCGATTCTTGATTACTATATGGCGGTATTAGTCCGCTTATCCTTTCCAATCTTGAATCAACAATGCACCGGATGAGGTAATTAGTAATATTGGTGTGAAGCGGGGATGCCCATTGTCACCCACATTATTTGGTTTATATATAGATCACCGGAGGCATGGCTACATGAACATGGGGGTAGTGGAACTACCATTGCGGGGGTATGTGCTTGTCTTATTATTGTATCACAGATGATATTGTTATGTTTTCTCGAAGTGCAATAGATATGCGAGAGAAAAACTTAGATGCTTGCCGGGTTTTGTGGCGCTCTAGAAATGAAGGTAAATTTGGGTAAAACAAAAATTTTGATTTTGGCACCGAGATCACTTGGGACTATTATTTTCATTATAAAGGAGAGCGGTAGAGATAGCAAAAATTACAAATATTTGGGTCTTGTGGTTGATCATAATTACGGTTGGAATACTGCGGTTGAAACGAGAGAGAATAGACGCGGAATAAAATCACTTTTGCGCTCTGAGAGGAAATGCGAAAAAGCGAAATTGTGGATTGGAAACTTAAAAGATGCTTTATATATCTTTGGTTGGTCGGTGGTATTATATGGTTGTGAAACTTGGGGACCCGGCTTATCATTGGGCTGTGGAAAAGGATTGAGAAAGTACAAAAGAAATTTCTTCTTCACGGGCTGGGTGTAAAGATCTGAGACTCCCCTTCCAATGATGCTTCTTTGAAGGCGGAATGATGCCTTTAGAGTTGGAAGCATTGTATCAAACACTAAAGTATCTGAATCGGGTGCAAAAAATGGATCATGATAGGTTGCCACGTTTGGCGATGATTCAAAGCAGTCTAAAGGGATGGTATGCTAGTATAGGAGAATGGGCTCGGAAATGGGGGATGGAACTAGATGAAATACCCGCTGAAGAGAAGGAATTGGAAGAATACATTTTTAATAAAGGGAAACAGAAGTTATGGGAAAGGCCTGGAACCAAGATGATCTTCTATAGAGATTGCATTAATCTAGATATGATGGAGGCACCACACTTTGCAGGAAGATTGTCATATTTTAAAAGACACTTGATATGCAGGTTGAGACTTAGTTCGCATCATTTGGAGGTGGAAGTAGGAAGATGGGGGAACTTCTCGCGACATAGACGTGCATGTAAAGTGTGTGGGACAGATGACATTGAAGATGAAGCGCACCTTATATTAAAATGTACTGCTTATCAAAACTTGAGAGGGATGTATGGTATTACATCGGGTTTATCCCTACGAGAGTTTTTTGAATTACCAACTGAGATTATAGGAGGTTATTTAACTGAAGTCATGCAGGTGAGAGAATTGTCTATCAAAAGTTATAAGCATTTATTGGAAATATATGATGAGGAGGAGAGCACATCTAGTGGTATTCTTTATGATACACTGGATGGTTAGTGGAGGTGATTTGTATGTGTAATGATTGTAGTGGTCCTCTAGACCTGATGGTCTCATGGACATAAATAAAATCATTTCATTTCATTTCATCTCTCTCTCTCTCTCTCTCTCTCTCTCTCTCTCTCTCTCTCTCTCTCTCTCTCTCTCTCTCTCTCTCTCTCTCTCTCTCTCTCTCAAGTAGCCTACATCTTCAAGCTCGAGATGAAAGAACCAGACACATTGGAGGAAAAAGAGGACAAAACTTTGAGCAAGTTGCCTAAGCAGGTGGCAAAGCTAGTGAAAGAATTTCACGATCTTTTTCCTAATGAGATTAAGGAACTTCCTTCTTACAGGGCAGTCGAGTGTGAAATCACACTTGAACCAGGCACAAAACTCACAAGTAAGGCACCTTACAGAATGACAGCTCAGGAGTTGGCGAAATTGAAGAAGCAGTTGCAAGAGCTGTTAGACCTAGGATTTATAAGATCTAGTATCTCCCCATTCGGGACATCCATCCTATTCGTTAAGAAGAAAGATGGAAGTTTGAGGATGTGCATCGACTATCGTCAATTAAATAAGCACACCATAAAAAATAAATATACGTTACCGAGATCAGATAACTTGATGGATCAGCTCCAAGGTGCCAAAGTCTTCTCCAAAATAGATTTAAGATCGGGTTATCATCAGATCAGGATTAAGGAAGAAGACATCTACAAAACTGCCTTCAGAACAAGATGTGGCCACTATGAATTCACAACGATGCCATTTGGACTGTCCAATGCCTTGGCAACCTTCATAAGGCTCATGAACGACATCTTTTGTGAGTTTCTGGATACATTTGTCATTGTTTTCTTTGATGACATCTTAGTGTACAACAAGTCCCTAGAGGAGCATGTGCAACAATTCAGGAAGCTATCTGAGAAGCTAAGGAGGCATCAACTCTACATGAAGTGTCCAAATGTCATTTCGCTACTGCAAGAGTAGAGTATTTGAGACATATAATATCGGAAGAGGTCATCTTTACCAACCTCGCAAAAATTCAGTCGGTGATTGAATGGCCGCCACCTAATTCATGAGGTGAGAAGTTTCTTGGGCTTAGCAGGATACTACAAGAAATTTGTGATGAACTTTGCCAAGATAGCAGCCCCATTGATGGACCTCATCAAAGCAGAAAAAGTAAAAGACTGGGTGGATCATTGGCACAAGAAAGCGCAAGCAAGATTTGAAAAGTTGAAAGAAGCATTGACAACCATCCCAGTCTTAACACTGCTAGTTCTAGACAAAGATAAGATGGTCACTCATCCAATATTTGTGGTTCAATGAGTCTAAGCTCCGTATATAGTTCTTCCACTAGACCAGATATGTGTTTCCTTATTAATTCTCTGTCGCTGAGACCTTCCATTTGTACTGATAAATGGTTGAACTTGCTAGTATATTGATATACAGGTTCTCGTCCTCCCTATGTGAATATATCCCACTCCTTCTAAGATCTATGAAATATCTTGCAGGTAAGTTATGACTTTCGAGGTTCTTTTAAACCTTTGTCATATCTTTATCACATGAACCATCTTCTTCCTTCTTCGCCACCAAATTCTAGCAACATTTATAGGTACTTATCCATTGCACGCAGTTTTTACAATTCGGTTGTCCAACTTTTTTGAAGAAGCTTTCACATGAAGCTAAGAATCCCATAATTGTAGGGGGCCTCCTCTTCTCAGCTGAGAAATTTGGCATACCCTCCACTTTATCCAACCACTTTATCCTGGTTGAAGCATTGGCTGTGTTGAAAGTATTTGACAGAGAAGGATTAATTGGTGAAGGATTGTTTGGCAATGGAGGCTGTTGTAAATTGTTGGGCGATAATTCATAGAGTAATGCAATTTCCTCCCATGTCATTTGATAGTCTTGCTCAAATATTTGGTCATCTATTTATTTGGCTATGAAGTCCAGCACCTGTTGGTACTGACTATCAGGAATGTTAAAACAATTGACCATTTCATAGGATATCAGATTGAAACCTAAGCTCTGATACCAGTGATACGAATCATGGGATTTGTAGTATTTGAAAATCTTAGAACAATGTCTAATCGAAGAACAGATGATAAACAAAGGAAGGATAATAGTCAACGGGTTAATATTTTAGCTGAGCAAACTGATATGTGCATACAACTTAACCATCCAATCGGGTCCACATGGCTATGGCAAATCTATTGATACAGGCCTGAGCTCAGACTTTAAGGATTGATCACAACTCATTTGCCATAGTATGTGATCAAAAGATTACAACTGGTTTTGAACTGGCTTAGAGGAAATTACGAGTAGGAGATGGAAGCAACTTCGACTGTGTTCTATCATGTTAGTATTTAATTGGTGCACCTGGCCCCTCAAAGAACTCGGATCTTGTATATGGAAGTGTTGTGTTGATTGCTGGAGGTAGAACTGGTCACAGAACTGATTCAGTATTGGTCGATGGTCCTGAACAGGCCGGAGTCATGGACTATATAGTCGAAGTCCAAGCTTTTTGTCCTAAAGATACCCTTTGTTATATCAAAATATAACCTACCTTTTGTATGGTTGCTATAACCATGAACTTACCCTTTCCTTTATCAATAATTTTATTTTAAGATTAGATCACACTATCTTTAGAATACAAGAAATTTATCGCGGCGGCCTTGGCCGCCGCGAATATTTCCTTTGCCCTACTTGTGGCAACGGAGGATTTGTATTAAGTCGAAAGGAACTCAGCTATGGACTTGTGAAATTGAACCTCCATATTGAAAGCAATGCAAAAAAATAACGAATATAGCTTTAGGCATGAGTTTGTTTTGTATGCATGTCCAATGTCTTTTATATATGTCAATGTGAGTTGAATTATTTCAATTTTTGTTTTCCTAGACGAGGACATGTTTGTTGGTGATTTAGGAAATTTTAAATTCAATTATCGCATGGCCTAGGCTAGATGTCATGCTGCAAGTACTTGCAACCCAACAATCAAGGAAGCCAATATGATTCAATACGATGGAGCCTTTGGTATCAAGAGGCTAATTCAAACAAAGATAAGGATTTGGGTTTGTAATGCACTCAATAAGAGGATCAAAGGCCTACCCATTCTAACAAAAGTGCAAATTGCTGAAATGCTCAATGTCAAGTAAGCATAATGCCAATTGAATTCAATGGTACGGTGGAAAGCAAGCATAATAAGAAGCAAATAAGGATCTTGCAGAAATAGCTATGGTGAAAAGCAACCATAATGGTCCTTATCGATCAATCCATAGCCAGAAAGCATCTAGAGCACCTAGGCAAGCATCAAAGAAATGGAAAGCTAGAACATGAAGCAACAACAAACGGCAGCAAAAGAGTCACGTCTGACCGTAGCAGATAAATGAGCAGATGGTTTATTTCGACATAATCATCTGCTTCAAAATAATCGTTTCGGTGAAGTTCTGCTATATATCAGAACTTTTTGTTAGTCCTGTGCCTCCTGGTACAGGACTATTCATGCATACGACGGACCAGGTCAAGGCCAAGGATCCACAACCAGGCGCGGGTCAGTCGTCAAAGGCTCAGCAGAAGACCAAGCAGACCACGCAGACAAAGACCACGCCTGGCGTCAACAAGAGGCGGCGCTCAGACAAGTGACGGCCCATCACCGCCCGCGTCAGCGTCAGCGTGATTTCAGGCTTTTCAAGAGGCACCACCAGCATTCCTGCAAATCAGGCCTCCTTCCAGGAGTCGGCACTGAAATCTTTCAGAGTGTCTATATTGGGCCAAAGGCCATTGTACTATATATATGAGTAGAGCTAGCACATGAGTTTTAGATGAGTTTTGAGTCTTGTCTCAGTTCAGTTTTCTCTCGATTGCGAGAGCTCATGTATCTTCATTGACATCAAGGAAGCTTATTATTGTGATCTCAGTGTTCTTGTTGTTTTCTTTTCTCTTTTTCTTGTTTTTTCTTGCAAATCCCGCGTGACATAGCTCCCGGATTCTCCTGTTAGATCCAAGGGTCCTCACAGAGGGCTGTCTTGCAGGAGTTCCCGAAACCAGACCCCAAACACTGTCGCCGCTGCCGGGGCTGATTTTTCTTTTCCTTCCATCATGTCGGCTCGAGGTTTCACTCCTGAAGAGCTTCTTTGCCAAACGGCGGCTCGACTGGAGCGCCATCAACGACGAGAGGCTGTTAGGGATATGTATGACACTGCTTATGACATTGAGGGAGGTCGTATCCGCTCACGCGCTCAGTCGGCACCTCCTACCCCTCGTGCTCATTCTCGACCAGGGTCTCCCCCTGTGTGTCGTCATTGTTCACAACCGCAATCTCCACACCATACCCCTGTTCAGCCCACGCCTCACTATTTCCAGACTCCTGACAGCACCTATATTCATATCCCTTCAGGTCACACCCCTCTTCCGTCACAACCTTCTTCACCTCCTGCTGGGCAAAGTGTCCTTTGGCCCTCCCCATGTTCACGAATTTCAATCTTCTCCATCTTTTCATCACGCTCTTCCTGTTTATCAAACCACGGATCTCAAGCCCCATGAGGACGGCTCTCAAGGCCCTGCCCCACCAGATGCTACTTTTTATGGACCACCGGGTTTTTCAGCCCCACCACCTTGCACTCAGTCTCAGGCAGTTCCACCTCTCTATGCTTCTGCATATCCTCAACCAAATCCACCCGTCTATGCTCAAGTTCCACCTTCATCCCCACTCATAATTTGAAGCTGACTTATCCCACTTTTGGCAACACCCAAAGGCAAACCTCTGGATCAAAGTGCTTCGACACACATGGAGGAATTTGAAGCCTTGGCCATCCTGAACGGTCATGCGCAGCCACAACTCAAATTTCATATCTTTTCGACCACGCTCAGAGGCGCCCCTCATCAGTGGTTAATGGCCAATAAGAGTCACTGGAAACAAAGTTGGCAAGAAATGAAAACTGCCTTTATGTCTCATTATGGCACCACGGACGATGATCAGTCACTCCTCAAGCAACTCAATGACCTTCAACAAGAGCCCACGGAGTCGGCCCGGGATTTTGCGGACCGTCTTCACATTCTCGTCAGTAAACTCCAGGAGTACCCCACGCAAAGCCAGATCCTCGTCTGGTTTCTGCAGGGCCTTCCTCCTGCCATTCGACTCATGACAGAATACCTGCGTCCCAAGTCTCTGGAGCAGGCCATTGAACTGGTCAATCACTCGGTCAATGTTTCTTCTCGGGGTGTTGCTCTGCAGGAACTCCCTTTCATGCCCCCCGTCATGGTTCCTCAGAACTCTGTTCAACCTCAGCAAGCAAATCCACAACGCGCTCACATCTGGTGTACTATTTGTAAATATCAAGGTCATCTGGCAAATGAATGCAATGCCTCCAATGGACCTCCTCATTGTAAACGCTGCAATATGTGCAATCATGCCACGGAAGAATGCACGCGATCTCATCCTACACCTTTTCGTAATAAAATGGTCTTTCAAGTTCAGACCACCCCTCAACCACAACAGTCCTATCAGCCTCAGCAGTATCCAACACAACAACAGCCGCAGTATCAACAACAGTAGCTATCTCAGCAGCCCCGGGGACAAGGCAACCGTCCTCCCTTCGATCCTTCCAAAGCTCAATGTTATCATTGTCATGAATGGGGTCACACCACCACGGCGTGTCCTCAACTGCCTCAAGTTCAAGTTCAACTTCCAGGTTCCAATCAACCGGCTTCTGTCCGTCTCACGGCTTATCAACTCTGGGTGGCCAATGGTAAACAGGGCCCTCGTCCTGTTTTGAGAAAGCCTCCTCGGCCGCCTCAACAACAGAGACCTCCGCAAGCTGCGCCTACTTCCCATCCTATGGATCAACAAGCTCAGGAGGAGATTTATCAGGCTCTCAACCCTCCTGTCCAACAGTCCAATTGGGTTGGTCTTGTCTCGCGTCACACACGGGCTTCACGCCCTTTGTCCATCATCCCTCATGACACGCAACCTGCTTTTGCTGTGGAAACTGTCCCTCATGAAGATGATAAAAAAGTTCACTTCGCCCCTGATCTTGACAAACTGATGCCTCACGTCATGCCTAAAGTGAGAAAAAGTATTCTGAAACTCATGCAGGCTGCGGAAGGTCGAACACTGGCCAATGTTCATGCCACCACGCGAGCTCAGCAGCGTCAGGCAGCACCGTCATCCTCCACCAGTGCACGCTCTCAGCCATATCCAAATGTTGCTGTTGAGGTTGAGCTTCTCAAAGAAGTTTCTGCTTCTTTACCACAGTCCCCAGCTCCATTGGACCCTGCGGACCCCTTTTCACATGTTCCCTTGGAACTTCAGGAAGAACTTGCCAAGATCAAGATTCCTTTGAGCCTAGCCACTATTTTGAAACTCTGTCCGGCTCTCAAAGATCAGTTACCTCTTCCCACGGTTCTGGTTGGAGCTGTTGCGACTTCCACATCCACGGTGCATGCCACGGTGGGCAATCACCATATCAATCATGTCCAAATTGATGGTGGTAGTGCCGTCAATCTCATTACTGATAAACTCAGGAAGCAATTGGGCATCAAACAATTATACCGTGCCCCTTATGACATCAAGTTGGCAAATGGCCACATCACGCACCCTCAAGGCGTCACTCCTCTTCTCCACATCAGCATTGGTGATCTCAAATTCCTCTTGGAATTTGGTGTTTGGAAAGCAGGAGAAGATCCTGGTGATTATGAAATGCTGGTTGGACGACCTTTTCTTCGCCAGGCTAAGAGCATTCATTACTGGGCCACGGACCAACTTGTTATCACCGATGGCCATCTCAATGCCACAATGGACACGAAGCGGCCAATTGATCTCTGTCGAAAATGCTGAACCTTCCATCTCCGACACTGACTCTGAAGAAGCACAAAACATTTATCATGTTCAAGCTCCTCCAGCGGGTCTACCTCTCTCATCTTATCCTGAGTATGCTGATCCTTGGGGTGACATGGCGCCGATCGGGGACCGGTACGTGGGTCGCTCTTTTGGACCCTTACCTGGCTTCCTGCAATCGCATTCAACGACTTGATCATTTTTCTGACCCACTTTCTTCTTCAGAGACCGTTGATGTTCATGCCGTCATGAAGCAACCCTTGCTTGATGACGCTCAGCAACCTCTTTTCTTCACGACGCAAAATGCTGCTCCTCCCATCATGCTTCAGCCTCCTGCTCATCAGGTTCAGGACACGGAGGTTGTTCCTCACATTCAAACTCCAGAAGTGGAAATTGTGGACATTGGAAACAATCAACCAGTCCGCTTAGCTGCTAAACTTCCCCCGACCTATAAAGCACACGCTGTGACACTGTTCAAGAAATTCAAACATATTTTTGCTTGGAGCTACAAAGACCTTCGAGGTATCAAAAAAGAATTGGGGGAACTCACCATTCCTACCAAACCTGATGCACGCCCAATCTAGCAACGACGATCTGAGGCTCAACCCAAATTACCGTGACCGCGTCAAGGCTGAAATTGACAAACTCTTGGCTGCTGGCCTGATTTATGAGGTCAAACATTCTGAATGGGTGAGCCCCATCGTCATTGCTCTCAAACACAATGGTAAGATCCGCGTTTGCGTGGATTACAGAAAACTCAATCAAGCAACGGAGCGTGATCACTTTCCGCTTCCCTTTACTGACCAGGTTCTTGAAGAAGTCGCTGGTCATGAGATGTACTCTTTCATGGATGGTTTTTCTGGGTACAATCAAATTTCTATCAAGCAAGAAGATCAACTCAAAACCACCTTCACCACCCCGTGGGGCACTTTTGCCTACAAGGTGGTCCCTTTTGGTTTGTCAAACTCTCCTTCAACTTTTCAGCGCATCATGCTCTCCGTCTTTCAAGACTTTATGAAGGATAAACCTTTTCTTCAGATCTTTCAAGATGATTTTTCTGCCTATAGCTCCATGGAAGATCATTTGGAAAAATTGGAACTTGTCTTTCAAAAATGTGATGAATCTGGCATTAGTCTCAATCCTGAGAAGTGCACTTTCTGCGTCACCTCAGGCGTTCTGTTGGGTCATGTGGTCAGTAAAGAAGGCATCACCACGGATCCTGCTAAGATCAGTTGTGTATTGAAAGCTCAAGCACCGTCTAATATCAAAGAGACACG
The DNA here is from genome assembly GCA_021234155.1 of Isoetes taiwanensis. NCBI lineage: Eukaryota > Viridiplantae > Streptophyta > Lycopodiopsida > Isoetales > Isoetaceae > Isoetes > Isoetes taiwanensis. Next base: position 9,383,935 of record JAJEKV010000041.1, read on the forward strand.
CTCTTTTCTGGGTAAGGTAAATTACTATTCCACCTTCATTCCTGGACTTGCAGCTATAGCTGACCCCATTCATAAACTCACGTGTGATGAATCCACTTGGGCTTGGAATCCCCAAGCGGAAGCTGCTTTTCAGAGGTTGAAGCTGTTACTTACTCAGGCCCCGGTACTTGTTCCTCCTCAATGGGACAAGCCCTTTCATGTTCATGTTGATGTCTCTGCCTTTGCAATTGGTGCTGTTCTCTCTCAGGCCTATGATGAAACCACGGATAAACCAATCCGCTATGCCAGCCGGAAACTCAATCCTGCTGAGCGCAACTATTCTGCCATGGAACGGGAAGCCTTGGGCTTAGTCTTTTGTGTCCAACGTTTCCGACTATTTCTTTGGGAAGCGGATCAAGTTCTTTGTTGATCATCAAGCTCTTCTTTATTTGATCAACAAAGCCACGCCCACGGGACGCATTGCTCGTTGGGTCCTTCTTCTGCAAGAGTTCGCTCCCTTTGAAATTGTTCATAAGGCAGGCAAATCTCATGTGGTGCCTGATTATCTTTCCACGCATCCACCGCGGATGATCCGGCCCACGGGTGTTTCGACGCCTTTCGGATGCTCAATTGTTCTCGGTCACGCCACGCCCCATTGGTTTCACAACTTTCAGCAATATCTTCACCGGTGCTCTTCCTCCCGCCGATCTGACACTCTCTCCAGACAAGCTCGGCTCCCGCCACCGTCAGTTTCGCAGAGAAGTCCGTGACTATACCATGGTTGCAGGCCATCTGTATAAACGAGGCAAAGACATGGTCCTCCTCGTTGTGTCCTCCCTCATGAGGTGCCTGATATTGTTCGACAAGCCCACGATGGGCTTGGTGGTGGTCATTTTAGTGGTGACGCTTCGGCGACGCAAAAATTCTTTGGCGGATACTTCGCCCACGCTCTTCAAAGATGCCCACGCTTATGCTCGCCGCGTGTGACGCTGTCGGCGTGTGGGAAAGCCCACGGCCCGTGACGCTCTTCCCTTGACGTCGGTCGCCACGCCACACCCTTTCAGCAAATGGGGAATGGATTTTGTGGGGCCCATGGACCCACCGCTGCACACCCCGCGTTTATATTCTCGGTCATCACGGATTATGCTACTAAATGGGCGGAAGCTTGTGCACTTCGACAACAACACCGCCCGGCCACGACCAAGGTTCTCTACACGCACATCATCACGCTTTTTTGGTTGTCCCACGGAACTTGTTAGTGATCGTGGGCGTGCATTTTGTCAACCATACTATTAAGGAGCTGACGGATTATCTTCACATCCAACACCGGAAGAGTACACCCTATTATCCTCAAGGAAATGGCTTGGCTGAAAGTACCAATAAAACACTCATCACCGTTCTCAAGAAAATTTGTGACGCTTCACGAACTGATTGGCAGGAAAAGTTGCCTACTGTTCTTTGGGCTTACAACACTAGTTTCAAAATTGCTACGGGTCACACTCCTTTCAAACTCGTTTATGGTCAAGAAGCTCTCATGCCCTTTGAATATATTCTTGGGTGAAAGCATGCTACGGTGTACCACTTTTGGAACCCTCAAAAGTACCTACACTGGGTACTTTTAAAACTGGTACTTTCTGTTTTTTCTTCTCATTAAAATCAATTCAAAAATTTTGAATTCAAGGTCAATAAAATGTTAATCTATAGCAGTAATGGGTAACAATACTATTAAAGATTAAAATGAATGAATCAACTCTCAAACTTATTGCTTATTGAGACATTTATGCAAGTTCCCAGTACCCAGTGCTGGGTACTTTTCTGGATAGTTTCGCACTCCCTAAAAAGAACTTTAGATGGTACACCCTAGCATGCTTTCACCCTCTTCCGACTCTCCGTTTCCAATTGGCCACATCACATAATCCACCTGCTGCACTCAAGGAAAGGGTTTATCAATTGGAACAGTTGGATGAACTTCGGCGTGATGCTTACTTTCGTGTTCTACATGGCCAACAGTTGCAGAAATCATTACATGACAAACGACTTAAGACAAAAACATTCAGAGAAGGAGATTTGGTTCTTCTTTATGATTCCCGTTACAAAAAATTTCCGGGAAAGTTAAAGTTTCGATGGCTTGGTCCTTATCAAATTGTTCAGGTGGTACAACCCAGCGTTTTCAAGCTGGCTGAATTAGATGGCACTCCATTACCTACACTGGTTAATGGCTTTCGCCTCAAACAATTTCATACAACAGAAAGTCACAATCATCCACCAGATGCTGTTCCAGACACAGACACAACAGATAGTGACTAACAAGCGGCATATTTATATTATAGAGGTGAAATTTTTACAGAATGTGAGCAGAGCCCATTTATTTCCGCTATGGGCAGAGCCCTATTTACAAAAACGTGCTGAGAGCCCTATATACTAAGTCCTAAGAGGAAAACCCCTCTACTCCGGGTTTGGAGCAGAGGTGATACGCAGGATGTGGTAGTAATTCTGCTCAGGGTTCCAGCGCAGGTGCAGAATCACCTCCATCCCGTTGGTGTGGGGATCGGGATGCTCGGCCATCCCGGCACACCACCCGTCCATGACAATGCCACAGTTGTGGCACCGCCAGAGGTCCAAGCAGTCCATCTTGCATGTAATCCACTCCAGGCAGTTGGACGGCATAGTGCACTTGTCGTGCAGTCCAGCAGCAGACATACTGAGCGCCATCAGGTGTCTCAGCTTCCACCACTGTTCGTCTTATATAGCCAACCGAGGACCTCCCTGTCGACGTGGACCAATCAGAAATTTTTGCCAACGTGTTTGCAATGCAAGGCTGTTTCTAAATGGGGAATCTTTTCTCCCGCCGCATATCTAGCCATGGTACCTTCTGACACCTTCGTTTTAATGATATCCCACTTCGAGTTGCCAGCATTAAATGCCATTCCTTCTTTTCACGCCCGTCCAAAGTTAATATGTGTCCCTTCGCAAGCTGTCACATCCGATCATTCTCTTACGTCTAATCTCCACCGTTCCTTGCTTCTCCCTTTACCGTTTGGGGACTTAGCCAAAATTTTGACTCTCCATCACCTACTTCGCATCTGCCGCCACCTGGCATCATCAACGGTTGCCGGTTCGCCCTCATCATGCCCCTTCGCCTACACTTGCGCGCCCTAAAACCTTTTCGTCTATCTGCGCCTTAGTCTTCTGTTCTTGGCTCTCCGCCTTCTCCAGATAGTTCTTTCTGTTCCGACGCTCTTCGCCATGGCTGCACCCAAATTTCCTACACTTCAAGCTTCTGCTCCAAGGGATGCGACTCTTTTCGAGTCTGTGTCTTTCTTGACGCCCACCTTTCGCGAGGCCCATGTTGGTCCAAGTCGCGACGTAGCGGAACGCCAGAAGCTTTACGAATTCTCGCAAATGGAGCTCCCGGCCCCAAATCCGGAGCAATTGAAGCAGTTCATCGCTCACATCGTCAACAGCCCGGAAGGACTTGCGACGGTGGTCGATGGCACCACCATTTTACTTACTCAGCCCTTGATTTCTGAGGTATTCCGTATTCCTTTGCAAAAACCTTCTGTATCTTGGGCTGCTTTACAGGACATGGACGTCACTCAATTCGGTGCTCCTGCTTATCAAGCCAACCAACATCGCCTCACAAATATTGCCAAGTCACATGACACTTTTGTGAAGTTTCTGTGGCGCAAATTGCTTGGGTATTCTATCAAGAACACCCATATCAATAAGCCGTTCTATAATATGGTCATCACTGTCATCTGTTCCAATCTCCATGTTGATTGGCCACAGGTGTTATTCTACCGCCTCCTTCATGAAGTTGACCGCATTCGGGCTGCCCCCTCCTCTGTCTTTGAAGCCTCTGTGGGTGGCCATCTTCAGGCACTCATCCGTCATTATCTTCCTGTTCCTGTGACCCCTTCCACTTCTCATGCCTCCACTCAGCACTCTCTGCATTCACATCGTCAAAACCATCAGGCTGTACCTTCACATGATCAACACCAGGACACGCATGTCACCGTCTCCTCTTCCTCCACTGAAACTGCGCCTTCCAATTCCCGTCATGTCTCTCAACAATCTCAGACAAGGCAGCAACAGGGCCCTGCACCTCCCAATCCTCGTCAGCTTCTGTACCAATTCCAATAGGATGTTCAAGCTGCTGCCCTGCAGTTACAAGCATCACAAGATGCTCTCATGAATGGTGTTCAGGCGTCCCTGGAGGCTTCGGATGCAGTTCACCGAGACCTTCACGCTGCCACTGCACAAGTTCAAAACTTGGAGGACAAACTTCAAGAAAAGCACGCGGCTCTCTTACAGGCCCGTGTAGACCTCAAAAATGTTCAGGATCAGACCAGCCTGCTTGAAGATCAACAGGCTCAGTTACAAACCACCATCCAGGAATTGTTGGAGCAGAACAAGACAAAGGATACCCTCCTGGGTGACAAGGAGAAAGACATTGCTAAGCTCGACACCTTGTACACGGAGCTTTCTCACAATTACCGCACTCAAGTTCATGACCTTACCGAGCGTGATGCTCGACTCACCTCCCTCGAAGCTCAGATTTCCACGCTGACCAATCAGTTAACGTCCCTCCAGGATCAGCTTTCTGAGGCTCAGAAACAGAAGGTCATTGATGACGCCGAGATTGCCACGCCGACTCCAAACTCGGGGCAATCCTCTTCACATGCCACGCTTCCTATTAAACGGGTCCGTGATCGACCACGCCTTCTATTAGAAAAGGAGAACCGGATCCGTGACACGGAACATCGGCTCCAAAGCGGTTCAATCGCCCGAGGAAGCCCAAAACAAACGGGGAGGTCTATATCGACATTGCTACCAACATCCCTGGACTTCTCTACTCCTTCCAAATATCTTGACTATGTGGTGGCTGGCGGCACCTTTTCCTTTTGAAGTGGGTACGCCCAATGGCAATGTTCATCAACGACCACCGAAAAGTGCGCGGATTTCCTTCCGGATCTGGCGGATCTTTCAGAGAAGACAAGGGTTTATTTTGTGCACTCTTAGTCTTTGATCAGCTCAATTCTCAAGACCCGACTTGGTCATTTTCCGTTGTTGTTCACCAATGGCTTATGTTTTCATGACTTCTACCCGGATCTCCATGATAAATTCGAGATGAGGCCCATTGTGTTTTTCGAGGCAACTCCAATGTTTGCTTGGTTGTTATCACCAACCAACCCATATTTCAAGGATCCCCGCCGGTCTCGGACTTTTGAACGAGAGTACATGCCCGAACTTGCTTAGCACTTACCTCCTCGTGGCGTCAAACATTGAACGTAAACAAAAATTTGGCGCATCCCGACGATCTTGAGTTCGCCCAAATTTATATCTGCAAATTTGGGTGGCTACAATCAACTACGTGGCCTTCCTCGAAAGCAAGACCATCCCAACAAAGTTGGGTAAATCCTCCCCGCCTATCAATTACTCTCTACTTGAGTGGGACCATTGGTGTCGTGCTCTTGATCGAGAATCTTGTTCGAGAATTTAGGGACATGGCTCGCAACCCACTTTCACGGGCATGCTTCCCTCTCCATATGCTTCCTTAGGAGTCCCTCCACCCCGGTTCCTCTCTTCCGACCGGGCGTCTTCCCTTTTGGATGGCCCGCGGCCGGGTCGACTCACCAGGATCTCGGCCGGATCTCCAGTGGGATCCCCGATTTGTCAGACGTTCCAATTGGGCGGATAATGCCACCTTGGACTCTACTGAGAATTGGATCTATATCGCTAATGAGCGTGGTTGGCAAACGACACTGCGATGCTCTTCATGGTCTTGATACCTTCTTGCGAGAATGCATACCTCACCCGGACCCTTGATTCACCGTCAAAGGCGGGTTTACGTGGCGCTCTCGGATGCATCTGGTAAGCTCTTTAAATCGGCGGCGTCAATCTTTTCTTGCAACCCGAATGCGGTTAATCGGTGCCTTCCCGGTCTCGGACTGCCTTCTCATGGAGTGCCAGTTCATTCCTTCTGATGCACATGCTGCCCTGGAAGACATGGTGCGCTCTCACTTCCTCATTGATGCAGATCCTGCCCTTGGGCTCAACACTCCTGATGCTCTTCAAACACGCCAGGACCTCATTGCCCATTACCATAATGGCGCTCGTCCTCATTCCCGTGAGGATCACTTTCAGACTGTTGGTTTCCCGCCCTCGGAAGCACTTCCTCCTTTTCTTCAGACTGAGTGTCGTTTGGTGGGGGGGAGTGTTAGTCCTGTGCCTCTGGCGGTAGGACTATTCATGTATCTGACGGACGAGTCAAGGCCAAGGATCCACAACCAGCCTTGTCGATGCGTCAAAGGCTCAAGAAAACCAAGCGGACCCACGCAGACAAAGACCACGCTTTGGCGTCAACAAGAGGCGGCGCCCGACAAGTGACGGCGGCCCCACCCCGGCGTCGGCGTCAGCGTGATTTCGAGCTTTTCAGAGGCACCGCCGGCATTCCTCCAGAATCGGGCCTCCTTCCGTGAGTCGGCACCGAAATCGATCGAGTGTCTATATTGGGCCAAAGGCCATTGTACTATATATATGAGTAGAGCTAGCACATGAGTTTTAGATGAGTTTTGAGTCTTGTCTCAGTTCAGTTTTCTCTCGATTGCGAGAGCTCATGTATCTTCATTGACATCAAGGAGGCTTATTATTGTGATCTCAGTGTTCTTGTTGTTTTCTTTTCTCTTTTTCTTGTTTTTTCTTGCAAATCCCGCGTGACATAGCTCCCGGATTCTCCTGTTAGATCCAAGGGTCCTCACAGAGGGCTGTCTTGCAGGAGTTCCCGAACCCAGACCCCAAACACTTTTTAATCCTGCAAATAATCGCATGCAATCTTGTGCTTGGTGCATGAAGAGAAAGACAAACAGGTGGTTTGATCCATCGCCGACAATATTTCCAGAATCTAAGAAACCCCAACGAATCTAGATTAATTCAATCGGAATCCTTTGCTTTCTGCCGTGGGCTGACCAGAATCTGCCATAGCCAGAGATTGAAGAAAAAATTCTGACCGAAGTAGGAGCCGTGGGCTCTGAATGCATTCATGCGGTATGGCGCACATCAAGATTTACTTCAAGGAAAGGGGCTCACGTTTTGATAGTCAGTGAATACGAAACCCGGGATCATGTTCATGTGCATGGAGGGCTCATGCATTAGTAAGTTGAAGGTCCTTCTAAGATGAGAAGGATTGGTATGCTATTAGCATGAGAAGGATTGGTATGATATTAGCACCTCGGAAAAAGAAAAATGGCAAACTGCTTTATATATATATAGAAAGGTTATCCCTTTAAGCTAAGGTGCCCCATTTTATAATTTCGATGGCCCTGATGCTTAGATACCATTAATGGTGTAGATATCTTCCCAGGCTCCTTGTCAACCATTAAGAATAATATTTACGTAATATTTGCCATATTTTTCCTTAGCCCTTTTGACGTGGACCGCTCCCCGTGCTTCCCCCATATCACCAGTAGCGTTTATAGAGCACGTGATGTATTTCTAGTTAGTTTGCACTCCCAATCTATGGTTTTGGCATGCACACGTGCATGCATTACATGTACACAACAGTGCATGCATACAATATATACATGCATGTTGGAGTCCCTCTTTTACTTAATGAGTGAATGGACCGGCGGCATTCCAACATAGGAAAACTAGCCGACGCCAGAGGCAGAGGCTGGTTTGACTCCAGTTTAGATGAAAGTGGTCTAGTTTGAAAGGTATTATTTTAATCTACAACGTTTGTAAAGACAACTTTTGAATTCAATGAACAACAAAAACTATATTACCATATATTTATCAAATCCCCTTCATTTTGGAGGGCTTCCCTATATTAAAATAGTTGGACTATAGCATTTTGCACTTGTACGCATTTCAAATATGCAATAAACCACTCTAGAGGTGTAATCCAAATTACACACAAACGTGTTAATACTTGGGGTATGGGGATAGGTAAGAAGAAGCATGGAGTTATTAGCCTTAGAAAACGAATGGCCACTTTTATTCTTCACCACCAGAGTAAGCAGTACGTGAACAACATGGAAACCCTAAAGGAAGGCATGTGGCCGTTTGGGACCACAAGGGCCTGAGGAAACAACAGAAATATATGAGCACCAGCACATTGTTGACATGCTTTGTAAAAAACCATGTAGTTGAACAGACCTAGCTGCTGGTCAGCAGTGGGGGAGGGAGGGAGGAGCCTGTGGTATTATTTTTATTATGCAAAATGGTTGTTTAATAAATAACAAATATTAAAAGCTTTTGCAATAAGAAAGCGAAGGCCATCACAATAACCAAGGGACAAGACATAAGTCCAAAATGTGGGATCTGGCTGCGCTATGTGCCTAATACAGCCTGCCCTTCATTGCCCGTCACGGTGACGGGCGTTCCGATGCTATTTGCACGCAAACGGCCCGTCAACGCCCGTCAGCAAAAGCACACACAGCGGCAACGAGGAGGAGGCGAAGCAGAAACAAGCAGGAGGAGGAAGAGGAAGATTTGGCCGGACCTGTGACCTCGCCTTATTATAGGATTTAGCATGTGAAGAAAGGCCGCCCGATTTGGGCCTTGGCCTTACAGGGGAATGCTCTCAGAAATTACCAGGCGGCCATGAATCGAGCTCTGTTTGATGCCCAGCTCGCATGTGTCTCATGGCTTCTCTTGTTTTGGATGCACATGAAGACGAAGGATAGGTTGGAATTGAGGACTTGGTGGTGGCGGCCTTGGCTTATCTCTCCTTGTTATGCCGAGCCCCTGGGATAGTAGCAGTCCCAGGTCGAGCTGCCAATAATGGCTTATGTAGTTTGCTTTTTGTTTCGGTATCGGTATCTGGGTAGGCTTTTTTAATGTTTGTGAGTTTTGGGAGGAAAGCTTGGAATGGTCATCGATTATGCTAAAATTTGTTGGATAGTTTGTAAGCCTGATTGACGTGGATTTCTAAGCAAGCTTTTGGAGCTCAGTTCTGGATTGAATGATGAAATCAGTAATGCCTTCTGCCTTGTTAGGGCGGAGAATCATTATCATTCTGCATATGACTTGGATTTGAGAATGAGGATACGATTGACTTTGAACAGGAGTGAAATAAAAGGCTGATTGTCTGGTGATGAAGAGTCCAGCGTGGGCACAATGACCACCTTCTAGACATTTTAGCTGGATTACTTCGACCTAAGCTGCGGATGCTGGAGCTTCTGTTTCTCTTTCTGGAAGAAATGCAGTATTTATAGTAACTCAAATCCGATGGCTGAACATTATACAAGAACCATGCTAGATCCTGTCCACGAACTTGCAAGAAGAAATTGTGAGCAAGAATGTGAAACTGCAGAGGCTTCAGGAGGTGAAGTGGGTAGCAGCAGAGGCATTCCTTTCCTACCCCACACGGTTTATCTGTGTGATCTGCGTCATGAGGCCTCCGAAGCATCTGCATCTTCAGGCCCTTCTGAAAATGGGGTTGTATCAAAATGGAGAATGAAGGACCGGGTAAGATTTATAGCTCTATTCTTTTCCCTACACATTTTATATGCATCTCTATGTTAGTTTTTATTTAGGGCGAATTGTCTTAGCCGTGTATATTGCCGAACATGCAGCATGAACGATATTTCCTTAATTTTGTTAGACATCTCAGGATGTTTAGTATTGCAATTTCATATACCATCTCTTACAGTATTTAAATCAAAACCAACGTTGTAAACATGAGCTTCTTTTTATGACAAATTTGTTCAGCGCAAACCTGATTAAAAAGGCTTTATTCATTTAGGTCCAAATACATCACAAAACTTAGAAAAATTGAAGGATAAGGTTTCTGAGACATACCCATGTGGAGTGCTTAATTTAAGCAAATAATTGATGCTACTCAAACATTTGTATAAATTGTGTGTACGCAGCCTAACATCCAAAGCAAGTAGAAGAACATCAATTAAGCTGAATGTTGCTAAAGGATTCAGCATTATGACGAATACTATGTTCTTGGTCTTTTTCAGATGAGAACGGGCTGTGTGGCACTAGTTCTATGCTTAAATATTGGCGTGGATCCGCCTGATGTCATCAAAATATCTCCATGTGCAAGAATGGAATGCTGGATAGGTATTAAAGTTGCTTTCACTTTGTATATGGGTGTCTATGTTATTCAGCAAAGTAGGTTATGTTTGGTCTCAAATGAGCAGCTCATGTGCTAGTGTTGTGCACGTCTGGCAGTATCAGTTCTCTGTCAGTGTTAATAACTGCTAATTGGACCTCTTATTGAGCAATAGATGCATATGAAGTTTAACTTGTTGCCTGGTGAATATTTGCAAGGTTTGGACATGGCAGCAAATTGGCATAATTGCTTGTTAACATTATTTTGTTTTTCACCCAGATCCTCTTTCCATGGCATCACAGAAAGCTCTTGATGCAATTGGAAAAAACTTGCAAGGTCAATATGAGCGATGGCAGCCAAAGGTGTGTTTATCTGCATGTTTTTTGTCCCTAGCTGCGTCTTATATGTCACATCATAGAGCTTTCAAGTAATCTGTTGTACAAACAGGCCCGTTACAAGCTTCAGCTTGACTCAACGGTTGAGGATGTTAAAAAGCTCTGTTTACAATGTCGGAAGACTGCCAAATCAGAAAGAGTGTTATTTCACTATAATGGACATGGGGTCCCAAGACCAACTATTAATGGGGAAGTTTGGTTTTTCAATAAGGTTTGTCTCTTAGAGCATCCAGGTTTTACCGCACGATATTGATGCTCATAAGATGTCCATTTGTTGTTATTTTGCAGAATTATACCCAGTATATTCCTTTATCTGTATACGAATTAGATTCTTGGCTAGGAACCCCCTCGATATATGTCTTTGATTGCTCTGCAGCTGGAATGATTGTCAATGCACTTTGTGAGGTAAAGCAAAAGTTGCTCAGTTGATTAGAACGCAACTGAAGAGTAGGAATTCTGATTCTTATGTACTGTTTGCAGCGACAAGAATGGGCAATTGGCAACTCTTCTTCAGCAGCTGCCAAAGATTGCATTCTACTTGCAGCATGTGGTGCAAATGAGCTTCTTCCACAGAATGCAGATCTTCCGGCTGACGTATTTACCTCATGTCTCACAACACCAATAAAAATTGCATTGAGATGGTATGACACTAGCGGGTTAACTTGATATTTATTCAATACTAAACAGGATTGCCATTATATTGACAATTGCTATTGTACTGACATTTTTGCATTGGCAGTTATATTTTATATTGACATTTTATTGTATTGGTCATTTTTTTGAGGCAAGGTCAAGTAAAGGTGCTATTGGACTGATGCAGGTTTTGTTCTCGATCGTTGTTGCATGCGACAATAAAGCCAGAACTTATAGACAAGATTCCTGGACGGCAGAATGATCGGAAAACCCCATTAGGCGAGCTGAATTGGATTTTTACAGCTATCACTGATACCATTGCCTGGAATGTTCTTCCTCGAGGTGCACTGGACATACTATGTGATTCTGCTGACAAAGCAATAATTTTTGCTTCAGTGATCTTATTTGTTTCGATGATTTTGTTTATTGCAGAATTGTTTCAGAGGCTGTTTCGGCAGGATCTTCTGGTTGCTAGTCTTTTTCGTAATTTTCTCCTGGCAGAACGAATAATGCGGGCTGCAAATTGTGCTCCTCAGTCTTATCCTCGGCTACCTTTGACACATCAGCACCCAATGTGGTAATTCATTGTTGCCAGTTTTCTGCATTCAAGATGTGTTCCTACATGCATGCTTGTGACACTCACTTGGTCGGAGTATTGGATGTATGTGCTTGTACACCAGTGCAGCTATGCTCTTTAAGCATAGCTATAATTGTTATTAGTAGCAGCATGTACCCATAAAAGATGTGAGATAAGATGCGATTTTCTTGCATCCATTTACGGTGGGCTCTTGCTGTCCTTGATATCTGCAGGCATGCCTGGGATATGGCAGCTGAAATTTGTTTGTCCCAACTTCCAGCTTTATTGGACGATCCGAATGCTGAGTTTCAGGTAAATTCGATTGATAAGTTGTGACGGTTCAACATTGGAGGCCGAGCATTGAAGGGTTTTCTAATTAGTAAAATTTTTCCTGTCTTAATGCAGCCAAGCCCCTTTTTTACACAGCAGCTATCAGCATTTGAAGTCTGGCTTGAACTTGGATCTGAACGAAAACAACCGCCTGAACAGCTTCCTATCGTGCTTCAGGTGCTTTGCATTCAGTAGTCTATCATGCAAATTACTGTAAAAAATAACTCATTGCAATGAGACATCTTCCTCATTCTCCATGTTATTAGACTCTGGTTAAACAGTGTACAAATCTCATATATGCAAGGTGAGGATTGGGGAAGAACCTCGTTTGGAGCTTCAGTTGAGACAATTGTGTCTAAACTGACAACTTTGTTATCTTAGGATAGTTTATTTCCTGGAGGTTATACTTCGAGTATCTGTTATTCACCTTTCTTTTGTCTTACTGGCATATGTGCAGCATGCTATGCCAATGAGAATGGGATCCTATAGACATGCTAGATTAAGAAAGTGCTGAAACCTTATATCTACTATGATGAGGTTTTGGGCAGAGAGGTCCTGGCTCAGCTATGGGCTTTTTGAGTGAAGACAGATCTGCCAATTTCTGCTATTCTCTGTTTTAGTAGCACGCGTGCGACATGCCCTGCCCATGATTTGGACGTGGGTTTGATGCCAGGGTGCATCTCCACTGTTTATACAAGCACTTCGGCCAAGCTTTTCGAAAACGGCTGTCTGGCTTCCATGATTCTTCCCATTTTTGATACCTTTCCTCCTAAACGTTGTTTGGGTGCATATGGCCTATTCTTGTTGTATTTAACAATTCTGATTCTTAAAAGACTTTCGTCCCATTCACCGTGACCCATATAAAGCTGCTGGCTTTTGGATGGAAAAGCTTGATGTTAGTGCTTCTATCAAAGTCAAAGGAATTGGGATGACTATTAGCTTTGGTCTCTTGGTCTAAATTGATGTGCTCATCAAGACCACACCATTTACTTTTGCATTCTTCACCAAACTGAAATGAATTGCAATCTGAGTCTCCAGTACTTAAAAGACACCAAGGATGATGACTTTCAATCTGAATATCTCAAATCAAAAGCAATTATATAAATATCTCAGGGGAGTGGTTTCTTGTGAAGCTACTTTTTGTCCCGTGAAACAAAGGGGAGACTGCTATCTATCTTGTGCCAATTATGAACTTCTATGTTTAGCAGTTTATGGTTTAGCACTGAAGGATGTTCTCAAAGCAATTTTCATCCCGGACAGGTATCTGGAACGAAATTGGAGGTGACAGTAAAGAGAAGGTAGGCCTCTAAAATTGGGGAGATCCTCTTTACGTGGGAAATCATTTTAGTTTTCATGATCCATGTTATATCTTTGCCATGCTCCGTTTATTTAGATAGTTTATAATGTGCATTTTTTCATTTGGATCGCTTCTAGAGCTCTGGCAAAATCGATCATTGAAAAGAAACACCCATTATCTGGTAGAAAAGTATTGATTTGGAAGAATTGAAACATAGAAAATGCATCCGAACTTTTGTAACTAACATTTGCGACCAACTTTGGTGACTTGGATTTTCTTTAGCCATAAAGAGGAAAAGTGACAAGCAAACTACATTAATCCAAATGAACAACTCGTTTATGACGCTCATCAGCCTATTGCATACAAAAGGATGTCGCACGATGATTAAAAATTGGAACATGATCAAGTCTTGGAAAAAATGATTTTGAGCTCCATAAACACTTCAGAGCATTGATCCCTTTGCAGCACTTTTAGAAGATCCATTTACTATTCGTCTACATGTCCTTCAAGTTTCTCTTACAACTAGTCACTCTTTTTATGCACCTAGCTAATACAGACATGCCTAAAAGGAGCAGTTTTCTTGAATTCTGATGGAATTATTATAAAGTTGAATCTTGACGTAAATTGTTTTTAGGATTTCTGAAAAAGTGTGCACAGTGGTTGGATTTGAAATATTGAACCATGGTCCAGAACATCAGGAATGGGTGTAGGAAAGATGGATTTTAGGCATTTGTTATCCATCTATACAATCATGGATCAAGGAGATGGGTTATCTGTATGTCATAAACTAACTTAATTGCAACTAGAGAGACTCCAAGTTTCATGTAAGACAGCACTTCTGGCATTGTTTGTCTGAGAGATGTACGTATATACTTTGTATCTGTATATGCCTCATAAAGCATGGACAGCGTATTTATAAGAGATAGATATACTTGCTCTGCACATGTACTGATCTAGGGAAGTATGCATAATAACTATATCTGCGCAAAGTGGCCTCATATCATGGAAACCTCTGGTTGGGTGGCGTAAGGAACATGTCGAAATTTTAAACATAGAAGAACTGGACAAATTGAGGCAAAATTGCTTAAGCTCCCCTTTTTGATGGGACCAGAAGAACTTCTATGAAGACAGGAGAGTAACTTTTTCCAAGGAGTCAGGCCAGAGGCTCCAGAATGACCCATGAGAAAGGGAAGTATAAGGTGCATGAAGTAAAGTTTCATAGTTCTAATTCTTTGTGCGTTCTAATATTTATTTTATTGTCCAAAATATTCAGGATATTATTATGTCATATTTATGGTACCAAAAAAACTTTCACCAGGATTTTGAAGACTCTGTTCCTTTTTGTTTTAATTTAAACTCGTATATTTTGCAAAAGGTAGTTTTTAATTGTGCATCAGTGTGAAATATGAAGATTAATCTTGTAGCTTCAACGTTGAAAGAGTTTAATGACTGACTAAGGTAGAAATTAACTGGTCATAACAATACTCCTTCATTCTTGAAGGTGCTTTTAAGCCAGTCACATCGTTTCCGAGCACTGGTGCTTCTTGGACGATTTTTGGACATGGGAGCCTGGGCAGTTGATTTGGTATCCCATCTATCCTTAATTAGTATGTGGTATTTTAACATTTCGTTAATGCTATCTTGTGGCCAGGCTCTATCAGTTGGTATTTTTCCATATGTACTAAAACTTCTTCAAACCACCGCGACTGAGTTACGCCAAATTTTGGTTTTCATATGGACGAAAATTCTAGCACTTGACAAGGTAGGAGTGATGATATGTATACCTTGATATTGCACCAAGCAATTTACATACTGCTTCCTTCTGCAGTCATGTCAAGTTGATTTAGTAAAGGATGGAGGTCATAAATACTTCATCAGATTCCTGGATAGTCCAGACATATATGCAGAGCAACAGGCAATGGCAGCCTTTGTCCTTGCTGTAATTGTTGATGGGTATGCGCGTGGACAAGTGGTGTGTTTTGAGGATGGTTTGCTAGGAATTTGCCTTAGACACATTCAGGCTGCATCCAATGGAGACGCACAACCAGAGCCTCTCCTCTTGCAGTGGCTTTGTTTATGTCTTGCTAAGCTGTGGGATGGTATGCCGGAAGCTCAGTTGTTGGCATTTCAAGAAAATGCTCCTGCAATATTGGCGCAGTTACTAGTGGAACCACAACCAGAGGTATGTGTGAAATAGCCACTTTACTTTTTAGTTTGCTTTCCTTTACTTTTTAATTTGCTTTATCAAGACTGTCACCTGGATTGTTGTGACTTGGGGTTATACTATATGTTGATAACCATGATGCTTGCATTGTTTCTGAAAAAGCCCTCTGTTTTGTGAACAGGTTCGTGCCTCAGCAGCCTATGCCCTTGGAACATTGTTTCGTTCTGGAGCTGGAAATTTGGAAGATTGTACATCTGGAGATGACGAGGATGATGAAGATAGGCACAGAGCTGAACAAGAAATAGCTCGTATTCTTTTAAAAGTTACTAGTGATGGGAGTCCCCTTGTAAGAGCTGAGCTGGCCATAGGTAAGGTTAGCTTATTTTTCTTCTTGTAAGATTTCTGTTAATTGATATTTGCCCGTTACTGCAGGATTGGCAAAATTCACCATTAACCACAATAGATATCTACACTCAGCTGCAGCTGCTTATCTGAAGCCCCCATCCAATCCTGCAATGCCTGCAGTAACAGTCCTTGGCTCAAGCAGGAGTCCCACTGGTAGTTTAACAGGAAGTAACCAGTTGTTCTTGATTGGGAAGGCACGTAGCTTAGATAGGGGAAAGGGGCATCTCGAATGCACGACTACGAGTCAACTGAGGCCAGCATATAGCAGCTCCACGTTGGCATATGGGAACATCAGACAGTCTCCTCCTTCTACTGCGTCATCACCCTCCGAAGAGCCAAAAATCCTGGAAAATGGTTCGGTTGGAAATGGCTTGTTAAAGTCAAAAAGATCACGAGCTGAAGACAGTGGTGTATATGTCCAATGCATTGCTGCTGCATATGGTTTAGTACGTGATCCTTGCCCTAGGGTTGCCGGTCTTGGACAACATATTTTGCAAAGGATTGGTGTTGAGATCCAGGCTAGCAGAAATGGTGGCAGACCTGGTCATCATCGGAACTCCTCTGTTCCCAGCATTCACCTTTCGCATACTGGCGGTAGTGGTGGTCTCACGCGTTCTGCTTCATGGGTGGAAACCAACCTAGGTACCGTCATTGCGGGATTTTGCATTTCCTACTTTTATATACTTTTATGTGTATTTAATATTTGCGCTTTTACAATTTTGATGTCCTTAACTAGGAATGTTCTGCAGGCGCCCCAACCATACCATTTAGAACCTCTGCTAGTCCTCCCTCAAGGTCAAGCTTTCTGACTGGCAGCCCCATTGGAATGCGGAGAGTGCCATCACTTGAATTCTCTCCTTCCTTAACAGTACCTCAAGGTTCGAGACTTCCATTACACATGCGAGCTGATATTGGAAATGCTATGAAAATTAGCACGCCAGCAGGCTTTGCAGAAGCTGAGTCTATACTTGGTAGCACTTCATCTCAAGGCGGAAGCTGCATGGGGCTGCCGGCATCACTTTTATACAGCTGGAGTTGTGGGCATTTTTCAAGGCCACTTCTGGAACCTGGTCATGATGATGAGGACGAATTGCTTTCTAGAAGGGAGGAACGGGAGAGGATGGCCCTTGATGGCATTTCCAAGTGCCAACATGCATGTAAGCTTGGATTTCTAGTTAAAACTGTCATATTGATCTCTGGAAATGTTCTCTTGTTGGTTTTTTTTATTCTGAACCTACAAGTCCACAAAGAAGCTGATAATGCTGCTCTACTTCCTTTACCTGTTTGCTGGATGGATCTGTATGAGGACCCTGGAACATGCAAAACAGTGGCAGGATACATTTGTTTGTTGCCTTCTAAGCTTTATAATCCATCATCTTGTTTAAACATTCCTTTTACTTTTCCCGAGCTGACATAGGATAGGGAACCTTTAATCTATACTTCCTATTTTGAACGACAAGTCAGTGCATAAGTATTGTGGAGCTGCATTTTCTTCGTACGTTAATAATGTCAATAATCCTCGCTGCCTCAAAACTAAGGAGATTAATTGGAAAGTTGTGCCACTGGTATTTTCATCATAACTAGGTTATTTATTGCGTGCAGGGCATGTCCTTGCGATTAGAGGTCCAGAAGGCATTGGATTTAGGTGAGGAAGATACCTGATAGTGAAATACAGGAAATATTAATGAAATTACTAAAAAACAATGTAGGTCAGCTCAATAGATACATTGGCCAGTTGAATTAATGAATTAACAGTTACCACTAGCTCTTCTGGTCAAATTTTTGGGCGTGCTTATTATGATCTTGAGTTTTGCAGCTGGACGTTTTGATCTATGTAGAATAAACTTGATTTTTCATTCGATATATTTAAATTTCTAAGTTTATATTATCTTGAAACAGGCGTTACAAAAGTAAGCGATCAAATTGCTAGCTGGGATTTATCTGAAATGGGTACAAAGGCAGTTCTTTTACATCCATTTCTTCCAATTGTCTGTATAGTCGATGACAAGGAGACAATAAGGTTGGCAACCTTGTTCCTTCTACAATTATAACTCAGCATCTGCTCAGCATATTCTTTTCGAACTTTCTTTCTGTCTTAGGAATAGCTGATGATTATTTGTTTGGTATTTCTCTGGCATTGACCTGGGTGCAATGTCTTACGCCTTGAAATAGAGAACGCGAGGTGAATTAGATAGACGCGGCTATTATAATCCATAGTATATGTTGATGTGTTTAATGAATATTAAAAAAACACGTCATACAGTCGTGTTTGACGTCATTGTTGCTATGATTCTGTCAGTCCTGTTTGTACCCTGCTAATGCATTATGGTTGCTCTTTTGGCTCCTTGTATTAAAGAGTCACGGCCTCTTTTGAAGAATTTTTTTGCTTTCTGGACTTAATCTGAAGGCCGTTTTCTAATGTATAATATTTTTCCTTCTTGTCTAGGATCTGGAATCACGAGGAGGGAACTGTTGTTAACACTTTTGATAACCATAATTCTCAAGAAAAGGGCGTGTCACGGCTTTGCCTTTTGAATGAACTTGATGAAAGTTTGCTTCTCGTTGCTTCAAGTGGGTTTTAGCTTTATGATTTCTAGCCAGAGATGCAATGGCATTTTTCATATAGCCGAGTCTGTTGTTCAGGTGATGGCAGTGTTAGAATTTGGAAGGATTATACTCAGAAGGATAAGCAGCAGCTTGCAACAGCATGGCAGGCATTGCAGGGACATAGACCAGGTGCTCGTGCCATCTCGGCTGTTGTTGATTGGCAGCAGTTGACAGGTTATTTGGTAACTACACGGACTTTATTATGCAAAACATCCAAATGGACTTTGATATTCATAGTTTTGGTTTTGTGCAGTATGCTTCTGGGGAGTTGTCTTCGATAATGGTCTGGGATCTGGACCGTGAGTTACTTGCTTCAAGTATACCTTCTCAAGCTGACAGCTCTGTCTCTGCTCTGGTTTGTGATTGATCAGCTGATTTATCTGACTTAAATTAGGCGTGCTATTTAATAATATGCAATTATTTATATGCCTTCGCAGTCGGCATCCCAGTTACATGGTGGGCTTTTGGCAGCGGGGTGTGGTGACGGTTCTGTAAGAATATTTGATGTGCGAATGCATGAAATGTAAGTAGAAACTTTTGCGGAGCCAGTAATCATCCCATGTCTCATGTTTTGAAGTTTCTGTTTCTGTTTCTGTCTTCTTTACCGAAGGTTGATTTGTGGAATGAGGCCCCATGCTCACAGGGTAGTTGGTATTGATTTTCATCCTGGAATGGATATGGGAAAGGTAAGTGGAATACTTTATAAAAAGGGATATTTCCTTGTGAGGACACTTTTATAAAGATTGATGTGATTGCATTGTTGCTCATTATATTGCAGGTTATATCAGCATCTCATGCTGGTGACATCAAGTTCTTTGATTTGAGAAATTGTAGTGCCCCTTTTCTGAGTATAGATGCTCATAAAGGTAATCTGACAGCATTTGCAGTTCATCGACATGCACCAGTCATTGCAAGTGGGTCTGCAAAGCAGTACATCAAAGTATTCAACACAAGTGGCGAGCAGCTGAGCATGATTCGCTACCACAACAGTTTTTTAGGCCAAAGGATTGGTCCAGTCAGCTGTTTATCCTTCCATCCCTACAATGTCTTACTTGCTGCAGGCGCTACAGATTCTATAGTGTCAATTTATGCAGGTGAGAGCAATCACATGAGGTAGCACATGGGGCACAAAAGCACCCGTTTTATCCATGAAGAAAAAGTCCTTTGGGAGGCCCAAGCCTGCTCTTTCAATGAAAACTTGCTTGCTTTGGGTACCTACAAGGTGGCTTCATTGTATATTATCTTATTATTGTTCCTTTCTGGAGGACAATGTCAAAGAATAAAATTAAAGATTCAGGGCATGTGCATGTTCCGGTAATTTGGCAAGGCTCTATATATAGTACATAACCTTCCATTGAATTAGTCCGCTATTATAACAAGACGATTTGATTTGTCAAAAATTCAGATGTAGAGGTTTTTGTAAATAAATGATGCTAAAGATTTTTTTCCCCCATTTAGAAATTGTTACCTTGCTGGGATGGGAATTGAACTCTGGAATTCTAACCTTTAAGGGCCTGAGTGTCTCTGAGAGAAGCGTCTTGAAGGAAAAAACTCGATCATGAATAATCCTAAGGACCATCAATCTTGACCACTAACAATGTTGTAACATTTCTTTCTTTTTTGTTGGGTTTGGATAAAATAAGTTTTCTTGATGATAAATACAAATTACCTATGCAGCCACAAAACTTACTTGATTGACTATCCACTTTTCTGGTCAGGGGGATCTGGCATAGTTACCCGGGACGGGAACGAAAACGGGAACGTGGACCTAAAATTTGGAACGGGAACGGGAACAAATCGGAACGGGAACAGCCAACATTCGAATTTTTAAAATCTAAAAACAGTTTTGGTGTTCTCTTTTTGCATAATGATCATTGTGGAACACTTAGAATTTAAAAATGATTCATAGAGACCGCTTTGTAAATGGAAACATATTAAACCGCTCAGTAGATGCGTAATTTTTTATATAACATATTATATTCAAGACTTAAAACATTGTATTACATCTCTATAATTCTAACACAATAGAAGTCTAAAATAAATAAGATAAGGAAATTAAGCTTAAGCACTGAGGCCTTTGACAAACTAAAAAAAAAAAAGCCTGTTGCAATATTTCCCTTCCCTTAGAGATAATGTTTCCCAAAATCAATACAGAACTACAAATGGATAGATTTGTAGTTTTGCATTGAACTTGCTACAGAACTACTAAAATGCAAAATGGATAGATTATAAATGAGATCGCAAATCAAGAGATACAGCAGAGGAGGAACGTAAATTAAACAACAAACAAGAGAGAGACAGTCACGAAATATTTGTGTAGTCCACTGCAGAGCACTTTATGTGTGTGTTTATGAAAAACACTGAGCAAAGAGCCATTGCCAGTTGCACCATTCCTTCCTACCAAAAAAAGAAGCAAAGAAGGAAAAAAAAATGAACTATAAACCATTGATTTTCTTATCTTTTTTGGGAACTTACCCGGAACGCCATTCCCAAAGATGGGAACGGCGTTCGGAACGACGTTCCCGGTAACAAACCATCCGGAACTGGAACTTGGCGTTCCGGGAACGTAGAACCCTAGGGAACGCGTTCCGGAACGGGAACGCGTTCGGAACGGCGTTCCCGGTAACTATAAGATCTGGATGGCAAGCAGCTTCAACGACTTAAGTAAATTTAGATTGAGTATTTATATTCTGCTAGAGAGAGAAATGGCCAAAATGGCGCAAAATGGCTTGTCTTATTATAAGCAAGGCTTCACATAGGAGGAGACTACCTTTCTCTAAATCAATAAAAGATGGGATATACCTTTCTCTAAATCAATAAAAGATGGGATATGAGCTTCCAAGTTACCCTTCTGAAGGATGCAGATGTCTTTACATTATTAGATCCACAATTCTAGTCAAATTTGCTACATACCATATGAGCTTTCAAATCGCCTATCATCGGCCATGCGAAGCAAAGACTCAGTGCAAAACTATAACCAACATGTGAAGAAAAACAAAACGAAAGGAGGTTAATTGTAACATTCTTATGAATCTCTTTCACACTTGAATCTAAATATCTCTCTTTCAATATGCTAATTTGTAGGGTGCGAGTCAAGAATAGAAGCACTGAAAAGTCCCTTGCCTTTTGAGAATCCAGTGAAGCAACGACATGGATATAACCAAAAGTACTCTCATGTCGTGCATGTAAGCTGCTATTTCATGGTGGATATGCTCCGAGAAGAAAAAGAATATGTTAAAGTTTGTCAATAGGACCTTCAATCATAACTCTTAAAAGAAATGGAGCTCCCTTTTCATGAAAATAGGGTGCTAACTCACTGTGGGTTGCCCTTACAACTATTTTTTAAATGGGGCTATCGTTTATCTTTGGACCACAATAAACTGTCCAACAGATTATGGATTTTGTGTATCATAAACATAAGTGTGATGGTGGAATTAATAAATTAGTTATCATGTTTTGTTACTATATAGTGACAAAACGTAGTTGACCGGTTTAGATCCTTGCGTCCAACCAAGAAATGATATGACGTTCCCTGCTCGTATACGGTGCCTTGCACGTATAGAACTAGAGTTCATCCCTCCTGTCAGCGCATACCCGCTAACACAAGGCCGCCTACCTATTATCGGGTTCTTGATGGTGGGCAAGAACCTCGACTAGGAAGAATAGACGTGTCATTCGTCCCGTTTCCCTCGGGGTCTACCTAGCTGCGGAAGCGCATAAAATATATGCACATGGCATCACATAAAATACATATCCACCTCGAAGGGTGGCTCACCATAATATAACATCTGAACAACAATATCAGTAGCATCAATAAAGAAGGAAAATCCTACCTAAGGCTCAGACTCATGGGGATTGACTGACGAGTTGAGTCTCCAGATGTCAATGCAGGCAGAATTCATGGCAAATGATTTTGGTTGGCATGCCGTTGGGTAGTCCACTCCATCCGCTGCTCCTGTGCATACTTTGCAGATAGGCTGAAAAGTATTGGGGATGTGACCATAGCCTGCCGGGTGCATAGCTAGAGGGACTAGTCCTGGGTTGCATCTCCTCCAGTCCTAATGAGGCAAAAGGGGATCACTCCCCTCCAGAAGATCCATGCCAACTACAGGCGAGCTAGAGAGCCACTGCTCGTCTACAACTTGAACCCCATTGAGGCGACGCATCACCCAGGAGGTGTCGAGGCCATACCTTGCCCACACTCAGTGGCAAACTATTAGGCCCAACCCACAATGTTCCCCGGCCGTCGCTACGCACCAGAGGATCAACTGTAGCCTAACAAGCCCTTCTTATCAGCCGGTCTAACCCCATCACCCACAGCTAGGCGGGGGGCTCCTATGCACAGGCCACAATTACTGGGTACTAATGAGGTTACTCTAGGAACATCATCTATAAAGCCTCTGGGTCTCTACCCCCCTTCCCAATACACAAGAGGTGAAAACAGAATAATACAATATCATCAAATGAACTGAAAAAATAGAATAAAGATCTAATCTATGTACTCTAACATACATGGTTAGGTTCGTTCGTTATATGCTGAGACCTGAGGATCTAGAGGTCCTCTAAGACTAAGAAAAGATGCAAACTCGGCTTAATGCCGGTCGAGAAACTGGCATTGCATATCAGATCAACCACATACCAGATCCTTGGCTTGCTCCAAGTCCTCGAACGACGTCCATGCTGCCGGGATGGCTCGGGATGGTCGAGTCTTGGCGATCTGCTTGGAAAAGCAAGCTCCACGGGTGCTGGCAAGTCAGAATGGATCTGTCACTGGTGCAATGTGAGCTGCTCTAGAGACTGCACACTTTTAGGGTTCCAGGCTCCTTTTAACATGACGCTTTTAGGATTGGAATCTAAAAGGTCACTTAGGGCTTTGCCACATGGTAATCGGTTATATGCACATATTAATGGGAACATGTTAATGGTTTCAGGGGTTGTATTTCAGGGTACAATCCTATACGGTTGTCTTGTACATGTCATTGCCAATGACATGGCAATATAATATACGTATTCACTCCATATATTATGCTAAAATGTCACATTCTCCCCATCCTGAGTTAATGCTGTCCACAAACATCGCGAGTCTCCCCAGCTTGGAGACCTGCATGACCCCTGCCGGACTCTGCATGCAATTACAAGAATTATGTTGTGGTAGAATTAGATTCTTATCATTTGAGTATTTAAAGTTTTACAAAATATAACAAGATGATCAGTTAATGCCCTGCTTTAGACATGTCATTATAGCTTAAGCATATCTCAACGTTTCGATGCTTATTCTTCCCTTGTCGCACGCTCTGACGGTCTCTGTGCCACAAGTCCTCCCGCAGTGCGACACTCTTCCCATTTTGTCGTTCCAGCAAGTCCACACTACATTAGCGTATTTATTTTATATATAAAGATGGTTCTCCTCATCTCTAAAGTTGACTTCCCCTCTCATTTTTCTGACTGGAGACCTATCTCTCTCTATGTACTACCTCTTATAAAATCTGTGCCATCTGAAAATCAAGCCTTTCTTGCAAGTTGCTATAAATTTGAATTAATCTGCCTTTCTTTCTAAAAGATTCATTTTGGACAATTATATTCCGGCCACAGAAGGTTTACATTGGAACAAAATAAGTGGCCAAGACTGTGTTCTTTTTAAATTGGACTTCAAAAGAGC
Organism: Isoetes taiwanensis; assembly: GCA_021234155.1. Lineage (NCBI taxonomy): Eukaryota > Viridiplantae > Streptophyta > Lycopodiopsida > Isoetales > Isoetaceae > Isoetes > Isoetes taiwanensis. Next base: position 9,408,047 of record JAJEKV010000041.1, read on the forward strand.
CTTTGACACTATTTCCTGGAATTTCATTGACTTTGCCATGACTAAAGTTGTTTTTTCTTTGAAGCTCAGACAATTAATTATTGGTCTCAATTCTGGAGCCAATTCTATAATTCTAATTAATGTTTCCCCTCCAAATTTCTTTCCTTTTCAAAGAGGTGCGAGACAAGGATATCCTCTAGCTCCTTATCTGTTGTTGAGCTTCTTACTAAAGCAATGATTTATCGTAAAAATCAGGGTAACATTAAGTGTCTAAAGTTGCCAGATTCTGATAACTATCCTCTATTCTTCAATATGTTGATGACACTTTCTATTTTCTCAAGGTTAACAATACTAATGTGAATTTCTTAAATCAATCCTCTGATGCTTCTGGTGTCTACCTTAACTTGCAAAAAAGTGTAATCATTGGTGATACTATTTACAATACTATTGCTGGAATTGAGGTATTGAAATCTAATGTTGTCTCTAAGCTTCTGGGAATGCCTCTTTCTCTGGACCCCAATCTCAAAGGTCTTTGGTCTCCTATAACTGGCAAAATTAGAAAAAAAGTGGAATTATTATAAAGGTTGTCCTAGCTTTGCAGGGAGAAGTAGCATTGCTAATTCTATCCTTGCTAGTTCTCATGTCTTCTATTCCTTTCCCATGATAACCCCCAAGGTTGTTTAGAATAAGATTGAGAGAATTTTAGAAACTCTGTTTAAGGCACTTTGGTCAATTGCAATTTTTTTTCCTGGATAGTTCTACAGCAGCCTCCTCCTCTTCTTCAAAGCAATTATCTTATCTTGCTTCTCAATCCCATACTCTTCATTCCATGCTTACTTCCCTTTGCCAATCTTTTCTCTTGCTTGCTTCATATTTCTATATGGTTTATGTGCTTTGTCAGGTTTGTTTAGCAGGATATCAAGATGGACTTCAAGACTCAAGTGAATTGCTTCTTCTCAAGACTATATGGAGGTTATGCACGAACACTTTTTCTTTAGTGACCGAGATTTGCCTAAAGAAAAATTTCCAGTTTGAGACTCCTTTTCTTCCAATATTTTTTTTCAAATTGGCAATTGTCCTGGATCCTATATTTTCTATGATGGGAATTCTCTCTTCTATTACCTTGTCTCTTATGAGAAAGAGCGACCATCTTTTTCTTGCTGTCTTTTTATAATTAATGAATAAAAGATGCTCTTGTTTAGTGGCTAGTCCATTGGGCTATCAATTAAGAGATCTTGTGTTCGAGTCTCTGGGGGTTTGTCATATGTCCTCATGGATGCTGCCAATGTGGCATGACGTAAAAATCTATGTCCGACGTAAAAATCTATCTATGGGCATGACGTAAAAATACAATCTATCTATCTAAATAAAAATTAATATAGATTTTAAGGATCATGTAATTTTTTCTGTAGCTAAATGTATACATCATTGAAAAATATATATCTATAGGGGGGTCATGCAGAAGCCACTATTTGCTTGATAGTTATAATTTTCACAATTTGGGCTTTGAAATTATGGTGTCAGCTTTGCTTTCATATGTTTGCTGATTTAATTCATATGTAGTGCTTCATAAAGCAAGAGTTATTTTTTTTTCGTGTATTTTTGTACAGTAGCTTTACCTACATAAAATCTTTTTTCGTGTATTTTTGTACAGTAGCTTTACCTACATAAAATCTTTGACCTGCATGTAGGGACTACTCACCATGTGCTAAAAAATAAAGAATCAGAGCCACTGCTTTTCTGGGATCAACAGGGGGTCTAACTCTTATTCCTAGTCTAGTTAGGTAAGGGACAATGAGACCAACTAGTGTCTCGAATGTAGCCCTCTTTATACGATAGATCTGGTGCCACATATCATCCTCAAACGAGGGAGGGCAGTTCCAAGCATTATCATCAATGTTGTCCCATTGTGTGGTCTGCCTTGGACATACCCAAAATCTCTCTAGGAGGCCTCTTTAATCTCGAAGAAACTGCTAGCAGCAAGGTGGAAGATGCACACATGTAATTTATATTGTTTTCCATCTGTCTGTCATGTTCTAGAATGTTGATTAGCTTTTCTTGTTCAGTTTCTTGTGTCAGAATGAAGACAAAAGCTTTGAAGGCTAGTCCGAGGAGAATGGCGCAAAATCATGGCATCATGCCTAGAATTACCGGATTCATTGAAGTATTGTAGCTAAGGACGAAAAAATCAGATTCTAAGATCGGAATTAAGTGAAAATGAGGTCTATATTCAAAATATGGGATTCAAGAAACTAAACTCAAAACCTGAAATGTGGGATAATTCAAAGGTCACTTTGCTGCCAAGAAAGAGGCACGAAGAAAACTCGGCAGAACGATCTCAAAAATCCAGTCGGATAGGGTCTAACAGGGCTAGTAGGGAATATCTCTCACCGAATAAGGTATAAAAACCATCTCTCGTTGTATATGACGAGAGATTAAAAAACAAACATGCATGTGGCCGGGGAGGGGGCTCGGCCACATGTGAGCCGAGAGATCGTGAGAGATGAAATGAGAGACAAAATGGGAGGAGATATTATGAGAGAAATGCGGGAGTCCACTTAGTGGACTCTCGCATTTAGAGATATTCGCCCATAACTGCTGTTAGGGGCGTTTCCATTAATAAAATGTCCGTTAAGGATAACGTCCCGAAAAATTTATGGAGCCAATTTTTGGAGGCCGGAATTTTCGACCTTAATTCCGGCCTCTGTTCAAGGTGGACGGGCTCCAAGAATTGAAGCTCCAAAATTCTTCCCTCCTTGCATCGCATTCAACGCCAATTGTAAATCCGGTAAGCATTTTTGCATTTCTTTACCTCAATTTGTGAAATGCTTTGGTAATAGCCACATTCTTAGCATCTGCCTGCGTGATAAATCAGTGGTTGTGCACGAAAGCAATTCTGTTGCTCTAAACCAGGCCAAGAAAAGGAAAACTCTTGTAGATTGGTCGGACAATGCAATCTCCACCATGCTTGCTTTGATGAAGGAGTACAAGGTGCATAATAATTTATTTATTTATTTATTTGTCTAGTGCTCACTTAGGACCTTGAAAGGCCATGGAGCAAATATTCACAACTTTAACAAAAATGTACGGTGTGTATCCACCCTGTTCATATACTCTCCTACAAAGAATGGTTCCAGATTTAACAATGTATAAAAACTGTCTATGTGTACCTCGAACTCCTCCCTTATATGCTCATATGCTGTGCAGTGCAAAAAGGTGTGGGCTTTATCCTCCACGTCTCCAGCGCCACATATCTTACATTTCCTGTCTTCCATGGGAATGTTAAACCATCTGCCTACTTCAATCTCTAGCCGATGAGAGCTGGTTCGGTATCTAGCCATTACTCGTTTATATGCCTTTGGGATATCCGAGCATAGATAAGCTTGGCTTTTGTATTCTCTCATGTCATTAACTTTACTTCTATAATGAGACATTTTGCTACCCGGGCAGCCCATAAACTATCTAATGCAAGCTTTTCCAATAAGGTTCTAGCTTCGTTTTTATCATTCGCCGGTTTGCTTCGATATAACCCCCATTTTTTGCCCAATTCCAAAATCTCTTAGCCACCCTTTGTTCTGAATTTGCCATAGCTTGATAGGAGATTCGAGTTGACTCTTGTTCTTGTAGCCCTGTTCATAAAATTTACAGCTTTTGATAAAGAGCTTCAAGCTCGAGAGGTAGCAACCCAACTTCGCTAGCATTATTGCATACCGGAGTTTGAGCTTTGATCCCAAGCTCTTCTCGCAGAAAAACATTTTTTGCACGGATTCTACTTGGCTCCATAGCTTAGCCTGACATCCGTGCCCCCACACCGGTGTACCATATAACAAAGACACCGTTTGCACAAGAGTCTTGAAAAGCATTTTTTTCAGCTCCCAATCAATTAACGAAGCTTTATTACATCTTGTTAGCATGCTGTATAAGGCTGATTTTCCTCCTGTGACTCTTCTTTTCACACAATCTTTCCAGCTGTAATTTGAAGCAAAATCAATGCCCAAGTATTTGTAGCATTCTACTGTTTCAAGTGCTTGACCCTGATATAAGAAATCTGGTCTCTCCCTAGTACCAAAAACCATAATTTTGGACTTAGCTATATTTACCTTCATCCCCTTTGCAATGCAGAATAATTCCAGCCCGTGCAAATGTTTCTGTAATACTTGCTTTTTGTTGGCTAGCAATACGATATCATCTGTGTATAACAACAATTGAATAAGACAGTTACCTATTTGTGTGCCCTGTAATGATTGATCTTTGAGCCATTCTTCCAATTCGTCTATGAAAATGCCAAACAAAGTTGGCGATAATGGGCAGCCTTGGCGTACTCCGACCGTGTTTCTCACTCGTGTGCTCAAATCTGTTGAGATTTTAATCAGAACTTCTGAGTATAACTGGGCTATGGCTGCTCTGATTTCTTCAGGAACCCCTAGCTGCACCATCCTTTCGCTTAGCTTATCTCTTGGAACGGAGTCAAATGCTTTGGCGAAATCTATAAACGCTACAAACAGAGTTGCATTCGGATGTCTAGCTTTCTCCACCAATACTCTGAGTGCAAGAGCATGGTCTAACGTACTATGTCCTTTCCTAAAACCAGCTTGGCATGGAGAACGTTTATCATTTCCTTCTGCTCACAAGCTAAGCTTAGATTCCAAAAGGCTGCCCAAAATTTTTGCAAAGGTACTCCCAATAAGAATTGTTCTGTAATTTGATATCACTCTCTTATCACCTGCTTTGTGTATTGGGTGGACCCTGTTTATGTTCCAATTATCTGGCAAACCTTGTCTAATCCCTTCATTTAGCAAGCTTGTAAGCGTGGACAATGTCTGCTGCCCGCCCCATTTTAGGAGCTCCACGCACAGTCCATCCATATCACATGCCTTATTGTTGGCCATACTGCTTAGTGTTTCCTGCACCTCCGATTCTGTAAAAGTTATACATGTGCTAGAGGCTATTTTTGTCATGCTATTTTGGCCACTCTTCTCATATAAATCTTGGACTAATTTTAGCAAAGCATCTTCCTTTATACTAGTACTCTCAAATCTGCCTCTAAACATATCCCAAAAAACTTTTGGTGTGTGTCTGAGATGCTGTGTCAATTCCTGTTGCTTTTTCTTGTAATAATCACGTTTCTTCTTCCTCAAGAGCTTTTTGTACCATTTGGGTTTGAAAATGCAATTTTGTGGCAATCTGTTTCTAGCACGCTTGCATTCCTCATCCCACCATGAATTACTTTCTTTCTCCTCAAAACTTGAAATTGAACCCAAGACCTAGCCATGCAAGACCAAAGCCACAACCACTAGACTAGCATGCAATAATGGAAGTATCAATCTTTCTTTAAGCCAATGGAGAGAGATTATGGTGAAATTGCAACCCACAGTTCATGGCCTTGAAGACTTGAGACAGTTAAGAAACGAGTGGGATAAATTTAAATAAAATTCAAGGATGAGAAAGAAGCATCCAAAAGAACTTCTCTTTTACTATGCCAAATCCATTCTCTACACAAACTCTGCCCTTGCAAATCCTCTTGTTGAACCTGCCAGAAGCCCCTGTGCCATTTGGAAATACCTTCATAAAAAACCTTCTGCTTGGATATGCTGAATCCCCTAAAAGCATTGGTGGAATAGTAATTGTCACATCTGCATCCAGTATTTCGCCTCTCTTGTTAATCTTTTTTCCTGTCATTTGGACAGTAGGTTCCTGCAAAATCTGCTTTGATGCTAGCCTCTTGTACAATAGACTCTTCTTGAACTGATTGGAATCATGTATAGATCCTGTTCTACTAACACATACATTGATAAAAATTCTAGAGTGTGTTACTACACCTTGCATGAGGCAGGAATGCCTCTTGTGTCTGCTGTAGTAATCATCCCCTTTGTCTTTCCTCCAAGGCTTCCTGTACAAGAAAATGTGAGAACCATCAACAGCACCAAAAATACTAGGCAAGCATGTGGCATCTTCAAATTCCTTCATGATATCTAGGAGTCTCTGACCCGAGGGTAAGGCAATGAATTTTTTGTAAAGCATGGTCTTGGATGCTAAAAGTAAAGTCACTTTCTTGGTATATTTTTGGACTGTGGCTTTTTCAACATAAAACCTTTGACCAACATGCAATGGCATCTCACCATGAGCTAGAAAATAGAGTACCATAGCTACTGCCTTCCTAGAATCTACAAGGGGCCTGACCTTCCGGCCTGGTCTGATCAGGTATGGCACAATAAGGCCAACCAGTTTTTCAAATGACCCTCTCTTCATTCTGTAAAACTGATGCCACATATCATCTTCGAATGAGGGAAGGCAATTTCAAGCATGATTGTCAATGTTATCCCATTGAGTGGTCTGTCTGGGACAAACCCAGAATCTCCTCGGCGGTCTTCTTAATCGAGATGTTGCAGCCAAGAGTAAGATGGAAGATGCACCAGGGTATTTTTTAACCTCCCTATATATTTGATGGGGCGTAATGTATTGGCCACTACTTACCTTGGATAATTTGCTAAGCGTAGTTTGGCCTGGCCCTTTTTCGCATTGTTACACCAAGAAGTTGTAAATCGAGAAACTATTTTATTTTTTCAAAAATTTGCATTGGCCACATCCATACATCTAACTCATAAAGATGATAGCCACATCAGTAAGACAGTCTCTAGTTTCTATGATGCTCTATGCAGTTCACAAACAAATACATGCTACTACGCTTCTCCAACTAAGATTACTATAAGATATGTATCAAACATGCAGAATGTAGTAAGAATCACAAATGGATTTCGTAGGATGGATCTCATTGAAAATTATATTGCAGGTACTTGGTAAATGGAAACCAACCTTGATTTTAGTTAAGATGATAAAGAGGATATTTGGGTTGGATGATGAAGAACAAATTCGAGATGCGAATTGCAATCAAATCAAAACAAATTTGAACCTAAGAAAAAAAATACTATGTTATTAGAAATGCCTTTAGAATTTTAGGGCTAAACTCAAAAAGATTTTAACCCCCTACAAGTGGCAAAATTATGTCCCTACACCTGGCCAATATAGAGCCTGGCCATAATCCTAAAACTATAAAATTATTCCATAGTTTAAATGGCCACCACAACAAGCTGCTAGCATGCATAATATTTTGGAATGGCCACGCTCTAGGAGTTTAGAGATTTGGTAAATATCAAATTGGCCACTTACAAACTGAACTTAATAAGTTGGTGTTTTGAACTGGCCACTACCCTTTGGTCATGGTGAGAATGTATCCTACTCCGGTGTGGCCGACCATTTTATGAAATATGTGAATGTGTGGCCAACTGGCCCGCCGGGGCCACTAAAAAACACCCTGAGATGCACATGGAAAACTAGTGTTGTCTTCTTGAAAATCTTGTTCCTCCACTATTGCCATAGGATCCTCGAGCTCGTTTTCTTTGATAAGATCCAAGCAAAATTTATGCATTGCTAAACCTAGCACAATAGTCCTAAGAAGCATTGCAATCATACCTAAAATGACCGGATCCATTCTTGAAGGACGCTGTCGGTGATGATTTCCTGCCTCAATGGTCTAGGGAATGGATTTTTTACAGAAATGAACTCGAAATGGGACGCGGGAAGTCTGTGTGGGCGAACTCGAAATATCCCATATCTTTCATTTTGAAGATTGAATGAAGAAAGAATTATCCCATATGGGATGGCCAGCCGGAATCAAATTGGAGGGAAAAAATCCGGCGGGAAGGAAGAAAACTGCCCGAGACGGCCGCTGTTAAGGCTCGAGAGAAGGTCATCTCTGATCTTCTCTCGAGCTATACTGTATAATTTTTGTCTCTCGCCGTATACGACGAGAGATAAAAAAATTTCGATCATGTGGCCGACCTGAGAGAGGAAGGGAGGGAGGGAGGGAGGGAGGGAGGGAAATGAAATGAAATGTTTTATTGCATCTTTGAGAGACCATTAGGTCTATAAGACATAATTATACAATTTTTTATCCTTCCTTATGTTTTTCCTCTTCGTCTTCATCTTAATCTTCTACATCTATCAATAATTTGAAAGTCTTTATACAACTCTCTCTTATTTCTAACCTCTGCATGAGGATACGTGGAGCTGTGTCGAGGCCATCAGGAAAGAAAGTTTGATAGGGGCTCAAGTACGTATGAAGTGAAGCTATATGGAGATATAAGGTCGTATAAGCGTCAAGTCAAATTTCCCCCTCATAATCAGTGGTCAGTCAGGCAAATTATCAGGGATATTGAAGTGTGTATGGCAAGAGAATAAGCAGATCTGGGCTGCAACTTTTACTATGTACTGGTTCATTTACAAGCATCATCAGGAATTTACTGAAAGGCAATTTGCTAAGTATAGGCAATTATACTACACTCACAGGATGTTAGCTGATGCCTATGGTACATTATTGTTGCTCATGGTACAGCAGGATTTCTACAGGTTGATAAGAGGTCATATGTGGATGGCAAATACTTATGTCAAGGGCACTGCAGACAGCGACACCATTAAATATAAACAATTATTCACTTCTGTCATAAATACTGTTGACCCCAAGATTCCTACCATTCCTTCAGCCCAAATTCAGCACCATGCTCTCGTCCTGATTCTGCTGTGGGTGCGTATTTTCAGGCCCTTATAAATCAGCGCCTTCTAGTTCCAAGCACGTCCCCCTCTAATGCCTCTAGCAAGGTTCCCTCCAAGATCACAACTATCAGAGAACTTATGGATCAAATCTCACAGCAACAGAATACCGCCGCTGCTCGGGAAGAAATTCGGGTTTCTCCTCTCAACATGACCTATCCTATTATTTCCATCTCTTCCTCTCATTATTCGGCCAAGGATACTCCATCGGACTCCAAACAGCTATCCAGGGCTTCCACTCTTCACGAGGTTCACTATCAAGCCCCCAACTTTCTCAGCAAGCCTTATATGAGTATGAGCAACATATTCCCGGTTATATTCTTCAGTTGCAAGAATATCAAGACAAGCTCATGAATGGTATCAAGGTTCATGTTGATTCCTCGGATGCCTTAAAAAGGGAGCTCCAGGATCTTCATATTCAGAAAGTTAATCTTGAGGAGAGCTCCAGCAAAAACATAGTATACTCCTAGCCAACTGTAATGAACTCAGATGGGCTCAAGAGGCTAAGGCTATCATACTTTGTCTTCGTGCCTCTGGATCTGTAGAAGGGTCGATCATCGCCAATCATTTTTTGCGTTTCTGGTCTGACTTCAGCATAGAAGAATGCGGTGTCCTGCGCCCTCTGCTAAATTTTTTTAACTGATACCTTTTAAAGATCTTCAATTATTTATCTTACGCACGGTTCAACCTATGGCTTATGTATTCCATGACTTTTATCGCCTACTCTCAAACAAAGTTCTTTGAAGGCCATCCCTTAGTATTCACAGGCAAGGAGTCTACTCTTTTGTTACTCTAAAGGATAACAAATATCTCTCTGATTCCATTTCCACTACTGCCCTCCAGAAAGAATACATGTCGGAGCTTCATTCACAACTCGCATTCTCGACTCAAGAAGCTCTTCACTATGCTCAAACACACTTACATAAAGACAATGGAATTGGCTACGCGCAATTATTTTTACAGCATATTGGCACTTTAAACACCCTCCCGTAGTCCGTATCTACCTTGAGAATCAGGTCATTCCATTTGACTGGGAACTGTTCCCTCTAGAGACCTTGATGCTGCCTCAAGATTGAGACATTCCTTGCAAGCAATTGGATCCACCTCTGGTTACATAATTCAGGGCTCAGTCTCAGAATAAGTGTATACATCCATCACCCCATGTTAGTCCTTATGCTTCTCTGGGTGCACCTCCACAGTGTGAGTATCTCACCTCGGGCTAGCACTCTTCCTTTTGGACACGCACTTTGGCTGCATGTGCTGAATGGACACCCATGCATATTACCGTGGATCTCCGCTGGGACCCACGTTTTGTATGTCGATCTGCATGGAAGGATTCTAATACACTGGATACCACCTCTAATTGGATTTATATTCCAAATAATAAGTCGTGGACAACTCATGCGAATGTTGTTGCCAGCTTAACACAATTATCGATCAAAGCTGCCCCTTCTCCCAATCCTTCAGTCCACATGCAGGCTGGTTTTTGTGTTGCATTGTGCTGCATCCTCACGAGCTCCTTGAGTCGTAGACGACCCATCTTCCACTGCAATCCTAAAGTGTCAGTGCCTTCGACCTTGAGACTCTTCTATCGGCTCACCATGCACTAAAAGAAATGGTGCAAACTGGGTTTCTGATAGATGCCATGCCCGCTCTTGGATAGGCCACGCTGGATGCACTCCATCAATGTGAGAAACTCGTTGCTGAATATCATAATCAGGTCAGATCACATAGCCGCAAGGATGATGCTGATGGACTCGACTACTTCCCTCCCACGAAAATGGTGCCTTCTTTTCTTTTCTCCCAGTGTTCTTTGGTTGTTGGGGGGGTGGGGGTGTGGAGGAGGAGGGAGTGTTAGTCCTGTGCCCAAAGGCACCAGACTATTTCTAAGATTTACAAAGGAGCCTAAAGGCAAAGTTTAGACATCTACACCAGGAGCCAAAACCACGCCAACTAAGAAGAAGAGACAAAGAGAGTCCACAACATAAGGGAAACCAGGGCCTGTCAGTCCTTAGTGCCACGAATCAAGACAATTATAATTCCAGAGATCATGACAGTATTACCACATGGTCAGCAGAGATTTTAGGGATTAGGTAACCAAAGAATCTGAAATGGCAATCTGTTTGCTATTCTGGGCCAGAGGCCATTGTGCTATATCTATCTATCTAACATATATATGTTTGTTGCGCTTATCCGACTGTCCGTCTGAGGTCCGACGGTTCACGTGGCTTTGGGACGTATCCTACGGCCCAGATGGCTTGGGAGTTTCTATATAAATTCTATATAGACGATCCTACGGTCTAGGTTAATTTGATCCTGACCGTGGATCTGAGATCCTACGGCTCACGTGGCTTTGGGACGTATCCTACGGCCCAGATGGCTTGAGAGTTTTTATATAGATTCTATATAGACGATCCGACGGTCCAAGTTGATCTGATTTTGATCGTTGATCCGAGATCGTACGGTCTCACGTTGCTTGGGGATATATCCTACGGTGCACATGGCTTTGGGAACTATATGTAATCGATCCTACGATCCAGGTTGTTTTTTATCCTGATCGTCGATCCAAGATCCTACGGCTCACATTGCTTGGGGACATATTGTGACGTCCCCTACTCGTATACGGTGCACTCACCGTATACAAACAGGAGTTCATCCCCCATACCAGCTCCATACTGATACATGGCCCTCCACAATCACTGCACCCGTAACGAGTCCCAGTGGGAAGAGTGAAGGGGTCATTTTACCCCGTCTCCCTCAGGGTCTACCTAGCTGCGGAAGCGTAAACATACACGTCAGTATACAACATAATCACATATCCACCTCGAAGGGTGGGGCATCAATATCTGCATAGACAATGATCAGCATCGTACATAGGGGTCCTACCCAAGGCTCAGACTCAAAGGGATGACTGACGGCTTGGGTCTCCAGAGTTCATTGCAGACAGAATTCATGGCAATGGATTTGGCTGGCATATGAACATGGCAGGTTTATTTATAGGCGGCCGATTTTTAGGTTAAATTTCAAACTACCTTTTTGGGTTGTCTAAAACACCTAGAACACCTAAATTCAAGCATGGTCTCACACGTTGCGCCCAGACCGATAATGAAAAGTTCATTTTTTGTCCGGGCGCGACGTGTCCGGCCAATTATACTACTTCTTAGCTCAATATTAGAATTATCAAGTTATTTTTCTGTAATTTATGACTTTTTAGTGTGTTTCAAGCTGAATGTCTCACACGTTGCGCCCAGCCCGAAAATGAGATTCTCATTATCTGTCCTGGCGCGACGTGTGAGACCATCCTACTTTTTGAAGGTTGGCTCACTAATTTTAGTCTTTTTATGTTTCCATTCATCTTAACTGTTACTAGCTTAGCATATACTACAAAAATGAGAAATGTTTTTTCCCATTTTTCGAGGTTTGAGAATCCTATCAAGTTAATACTACTGGGAGCATGGTCAGTGCTTTGCTCTTGGTCACCAAGAACATTGCTCTGATACCACTGGATCGCGTCCCTACTCGGTATCACGATGCACTCACCGTATACAAACAGGAGTTCATCCCCCATACTAGCTCCATACTGGTACAGGGCCCTCCACAATCACTGCACTCGTAACGAGTCCCAGTGGGAAGAGTGAAGGGGTCATTTTACCCCGTCTCCCTCAGGGTCTACCTAGCTGCGGAAGCGTAAACATACACGTCAGTATACAACATAATCACATATACACCTCGAAGGGTGGGGCATCAACATCTCTGCATAGACAATGATCGATTATCGCACATAGGGGTCCTACCCAAGGCTTTCGGACTTCGAAGGGATGACTGGCGGCTTGGGTCTCGAGTTCATTGCGCATGTAATTCATGGCAATGGATTTGGCTGGCATATGAACATGGCATAGGGTTGTCCACTCCATCCGCCCCTCCCATTGCACACTTTGCGCGTAGTAGGCTAAAAGCGTCGGGACTGGCGTAGCCCGCCGGATGCATAGCCAAAAGGGCTATTTCTGGGTTTCATTTTCTCGCCCGATGGGGCGGGGAAGGGATCACTCCCTCCGAGAGATCTACATGCTGACTCAAGGTGACTAGAGGGCCACTTTGCCCGTGATTCGACCAACCCACACTGAAAAAGTGTACACCACTTCACGGGTGTCGAGTCCATGCCTTACCCGCACTCAGTGGTAAGCCATTAGACCTAGTCACAATGATCCCTGGTAGGCCTTACACACCAGAGGGATCGTTCAAGAGTCAGGACACGAACCTCCTTCTTAGCCAGTCTGGCCCCTTCACCCACAACCAGGTGTGGTTCTTGTACACAGGCCGAATCTACAGTGTGCTAGAGAGGCTAATCTAGGAGCATCTACTACCAAGCTTTAGGTCTCTACCCCCCTTCCCAATACAAGGAGTTCATAGAGATATATCATCTATATACATCACAAAAGAACTAAAGAACTAGATCTATTCTATATCATAGAGTTAGGTTCTTTAGTTAGAATCTGGTATCTAGAGATCTAGAGGGTTGCTATGGGCAATTTAATAGGCTAAACCTACTGATTCTATGACTAAAAGATGGTTTAGGCTATTAAATTGACTAAATACCTGATCCTTGAGTTGCTCCTCCTGACCTGAGTTCGACCATCCTGCTGAACTACTCGAATCAAGGGAAACTAATGGTGCAATTCGCTCAGACAGAGTCTGGGAGGCGGTTTTGGCTCTTGAAGCAGCCAAAACAGAGCTCTAAAACCCTAGGAACGAAAATGGCCAAATTAGGGTTTCTTCTACCTAAATAGACAAGGGGGTTAGGCTAGAGTTTCCAATTATCCCTTTAGGCATGTGGGATAATTGGGAATGGGCCCACTTGCCTTTAATGGCTAGGTGGCAAAATGTGCCCACATGGAAAGGTGTGCCCACATTAATGTGCACATTGGTAAATGTGCACATTAATAATAAATGCACATACCTAGCAAGTTGCCCCCTAGGGGCTACCCACCTGGCTACACGTCGGCGTACACGTCAGTCGGAGTGGCGTGTACGCGTGACGAGGCAGTACAGTATACATCCTGGGACCGTATACTGTGCTGGAACGTCACATTCTCCCCACCTTGAAATGATGCTGTCCGCAGCATCGTGGGTCTCCCCACCTTGGAGTCTTCCTAATCTGCAATCAACCTGATGCATACAATATACTACTATAATACTTACACATTTATCAAGATTACCTTAAGGTAATATTTTTAAACATTATTACGTCATTACTTATGAAATAACTTATCGATTCGTAACATCATTAAACAAGTTACTCAATAGTTTACTTATCACGACAATTAAGTTTAACAAAGTTTCAATATTTCATATCTATAATTATTGTTCGAGGTACTCTTCATTCCTTGCAACACATTCCAACAAAATTTGTGTTGCAAGTCTTCGTAGCTCGACCTCCTTGCCCTCCGGAGCGCTCTATTGGCCTGCAGGTCGACACTACGTTAGTACCATTTTAATTATTAATAAAATTTTGGTTATATGGTGACCACCCCACCTATCTACATGGATGCATGGCTAATCTCCCGGCATAGGAAGAGGGTGAATCTTCCATTATGGCCGTGGAGACAGCGCCTATATGCCTATATGCCGCTCATGCCTACACCTCTAGTTGCCCAGCGTGGAGGATATCCTTCCCGTATATGGGGCGTGAAGGATAGATTCCTCCTATCAAAGCATATATGGGGCTAAAGGTGCCTTTCCTATCAATGCATTCCTCAATGACCTTCTTTCTCTCGAGGTCGTCTACTTCCGTGGAACAGAAGTAGACTTCCTAATCTACCTTCCACTCATCCAAGCGGAAACGCGGTCATGCCTACATTAACATTACACCACGCCCTAGAGATCACCGTAGTGGTCCCATCATCGGTAACAACGCATGCAACCCATACCTAGCATAGGTGGCATGCGTAGATTAATCTTAACTATGCATAGAATTAATCTACACAAATCGACATGCCTGAGCCGATTTCTTCGGAGATGACTTTGCCGTCCCATTGCTCCATAAACTGTGGGTACTGTTTTACTAGATCTTTCTTAAGTACCCATGTCGCGTCTTCCACTGGCAAGTGTTTCCACTTGACCAAATATTGGAGAAACTCAGATCTCCTCGTTTTCTTGAAGGCTTTATCAAGAATCAATTCTGGAACTATTTCCAGCTGCTCCTCCATCATTTCCAATAACGTTGGAGTGTCCAAGACTTCGTCTGGATTGGGGGTATGTTTCTTCAATAAACTCACGTGGAAGACCTTATGAATCTTTAGGTGTGCTGGCAAATCTAGCTTGTAGGATTGATTACCTACTCTCTTGACTATTCTGAAAGGTCCAGCCCACCTTGGAGCAAGCTTCTTGCAATTACCGATGCGGAGCTTCGCCTGCTTCACCTTGATCTTGAGCCATACATCATCTCCAACTCGGAACTCTCTGATTGTTCGATGCTTGTCGGCGATGCTCTTCTGTCGACTTCTTGCTGCTAGCAGATATCCTCGAACTTCTTCCACGAGCTGCTGCATAACATCTGCTGTGAAACTTCTACTTTTGACACGGGGTTGTGCCAAGTGTCTGGAGTTAGGCATTGATAGCCGTAATTGATCATAAACGGCGACATTTGGGATGATTCCTGCTTGGTGCTATTGTAGGCAAACTCCACCAAGTGAATAAATTCTTCCCACATACCTTGCTTATTCCAGACATAGTTCCGTAGCATGTCTTCTAAAATCCTGTTGGTCCGCTCCGTTTGGCCATCCGTTTGAGGATGATACGCCGTGCTCATGGATAGCTTCGTCTGAATGGTCGCAAAGAGGTCTTGCCAAAAGGCGCTCATGAATTTCGGATCCCTGTCGGAGATAATCTCCCTTGGCATGCCATGAAGCCTGAAGATCTCTTTGGTGAAGAGCTTTGCTGTATCCATAGCGGTGTCTGTGGTCCTGCAAGGCACAAAATGTGCCATCTTCGACAACTTGTCGACCACTACCATCAAGGCATCCTTCCCTCTTGCTGTCCTTGGAAGCCCTGTGATGAAATCCATGCTGATCACCTCCCACTTAGCGTTTGGCACCGCTAATGGCTCTAATGCCCCTGGGATTCGAAGCTGCTCTGCCTTCGTCTGCTGACATAGCTGACATTCCCTGATGTAGCGAGCTACCTGCTTCTTCATTCCTGGCCAATAATAGCTGCTGCGCACTTTGAAATATGTTTTCACGAATCCCCCATGGCCAGCTATTGGGCTGTTGTGCGTGTCATGGAGGATCAATTTCCTTACCCCTGATGATTCGGGCACGCACAGCTTGTTCTTATGGTATAACAGGTTGCCTTCCTTCTTATAATGTTTGAAGGCTTCCCGCTCCTTATCTGTTCTAGCCTCCCTAGAGAGGCTTGCCCATACTTCCTTGAAATCCACATCCATTGCAAGGACTCTTCAATCTTCTTACCAAAGTCGCTGGAGAGCGTCGAAATTGTGTTGCAATGGACTCTAGTTGTCAGGGGGTGCCTTGAAAGCGCATCCGCTACCACATTGAGCTTCCCTGGCTTGTAGACTATATCAAAGTCATACTCTTCAAGGAACTCCATCCACCTTCTCTGCCTCAGGTTGAGGTGTGGTTGCGTGGATACATACTGGAGGCTCTGATGGTCTGTATCCAATTGGAACTTCCTTCCCAAAAGATAGTGCCTCCAAATTCTTAATGCCCTGACAACCGCAAGCAATTCCTGATCGTGCGTCGGGTAGCGCGTTTCGGCGTCGTTCATCTTCCTGGAATCATACGCTACCATACGCTCTTCTTGCATGAGCACTGCACCTGTAGCTATCTTACCCGCATCTATGGCTACAAGCTTATCTTTCTCTGAGTCTGGCAGGGTTAAGACTGGGGCAGTTGTTAAAGCTTCCTTCAACAATTCAAACCCTGCTTGGGCTTTCTTGTGCCAATGCTCTGCCCAATCTTTCACCTTCTCCGCCCTCGTTAAGTCTGTTAGCGGGGCCGCTATCTTAGCAAAGTTCTTCACGAACTTCCTGTAGTACCCTGCTAGGCCGAGAAAACTTCTGACCTCATGCACATTCTTCGGTGCCGGCCACTGAATGACGGCTTCAATCTTGGCAGGATCTGTCAAAATTCCTTCCGCTGATATCACATGACCCAGGTATTCCACCTTCTCCGTTGCGAAGTGACACTTCGACAACTTGGCGTACAACTGGTGCCTCTTCAATTTCTCCAGCACTCTCCTTAAGTGTTGTACGTGCTCTTCAAGGGATCTGCTATACACCAAAATGTCGTCAAAGAATACAATCACAAAGGTGTCTAAGAACTCCCTGAAGATGTCGTTCATGAGCCTCATGAACGTCGCGGGGGCGTTCGATAAGCCGAAAGGCATTACCGTGAACTCATAATGCCCATACCGCGTTCTGAAGGCGGTTTTATGGATATCTTCTTCCTTTATCCGGATCTGGTGATAGCCTGACCTTAAGTCGATTTTGGAGAAGACCTTTGCACCTTGGAGTTGATCCATCAAGTCATCCAATCTGGGGAGCGCATACTTGTTCTTAATGGTGTGCTTGTTCAACTGTCTATAGTCTATGCACATCCTTAAACTACCATCCTTCTTCTTGACGAACAGAATGGGTGCTCCAAAAATGGTGAGACACTAGGTCTGATGAAGCCTAGGTCGAGCAACTCCTGCAATTGCTTCTTTAGCTCCGTCAACTCCTGCTCGTCATTCTGTATGGGGCTTTGCTTGTCGGCTTCGTTCCTGGTTCGAGTGCTATCTCACACTCGACTCCCCTATAAGGAGGAAGCTGCTTGATCTCATCTGGAAAGAGGTCATGGAACTCCGTGATCAAGTTAACTATTTGCTTCGGCAGCTTGCTGAGCACCTTGTCTTCTTTGCTTTCTTCTAACTCCGGCTCATCAATCTCAAGCTTGAAAATGTATGCTACCTGCTCGCTCTTGATGCACTTGAACAGCCGTTTAGAAGACATACACTGCATGATGGGAACAACTTCTTTACCTGTGATCTCAATGATCTTGCCGTCGGGTGTTGGGAAGGTCACCTTCCGCTTTCCACAATCAATAATGGCCCCTGCTGGCCCAAGATACTCCATTCCTTTGATCAAGTCGTACTTGCCAATGCCCATTACTTCTGCTTCCATCTGGATATTAATCCCTGGCAAGTCGATGTCGAAGTTAATTCTCTTGCCTGTTGTCTGCCTTACTGTTCCACTTGCTAAGACAACGGGCCTCGGCTTCGACTTTAGCGGTTCCAACTTCAACATTTCAACTATTCTGGGGGATGCGAAGTTATGGCTACTTCCTAAGTCTATCAGGACTATGAAAGACTTGGCCTTGGCCTTGCCTACTGTGGAAATTACTTTATACTGGCTCTCTGCTTGCTCTGTATCTATTGCGCTGAAGCAAAGTTGCTTTTCTATGCACTCCTGCCTCTTTTCCTTGGGCATAGCCTGCAAAAAGGATCGCACTGCTTTGGAGTAGTTTGACCCCTCCTGCTTGTCCTTGAAGGACACCTGCTTTTTCTCCTGCTGCTTCCCCTGGTTGCCACCATATGGGGCTCTAGCTGGACCTGGAGTGGCTGCCCTAGGGCTATAACTCCCTGTTGCCTTGCCTTTGTCCTGGTAATACTGATGCCTCTGCCCGCTATTCTGAGGCCCTGTTCCTTGCAAACTTATTGCCTTGGACTCTGCTTCTGATACTGTCTTAGGGTTTATTGCCCTTACAAGCTTGCGGATCTCCTCATTCAGCCCCTCAATATAGCTCTCCACTGCGTGCTTTTCACCCAACTTTGGCACATACAGCCTTAGCCTCATGAATTCCTCTGTATATTTCTGGACTGATTTGTTGCCTTGCTTTGCAATCATGAAGAGCTAACTTGTATCATCTTTGGACTTATGCTCTCTTGGGACGTGAGTGGCGCTTTGAAGGCTTTAGCAAACTTTTCGAACACCGCAAGCATCCCTGCTCAAGCCGTGTGCCTTTGCATACCCTTTCCACCAAATGCGTGCTGCTCCTTTCAGGTTGGCTGTTGCCACCCTGCCTTTATCCTTGTCTTTCATACCATAGGCGTTGCCATATTCGCTCATCTCATCGAGCCAAGCCTCTGCCTCCATGCGACGACTGTTCTCGCTTTGAGAATTGCTTTCGAGCTTCACGGCCTTTCAAACATTTCCCAATGCAGAGTCTACCTTCTTCTGGTAGTCAGAGGCTCTTGTGTCCCTTTGTCGTCCATCTGTGGTATCCCTCTGCCTTCCATCTGTGGTGACCCTCTGCCTTGCATCTCTACGGTCCTGGGCCTGCTCTTCCTCTTCTTCGGAGTCGGAGTCTGAGTCCAAGCTTGAGTCGGAGGATTCCGAACTGGAGGACCTCCTTCTCTTGCGCCTCTTCTTGTCCCTTCTCCCCGTTTTTCGGCTGATGCTTGAGGCGGTGGCGTTGCCCACCGAACCCCCCTCACAGCGTGCGGCCAGAAAGCCTTTATCTGCTCAAGATCCGTCCCTCATCTGTGATATTTCCTCTTAAGGGGTTATGGGTCCAAATTCCTCAAACAGGGTTCCTTCTTAGGGGTGGCACAGGCGGACTGTTCTTCCATATGGTCTCGGCGTTGTCGTTCCCCTGAGCCTAGGCCTCTAGCTGCATACACAAGTAATTCATGGCTATATGGTTAGTTTTACTTGTTCTCTTGCATTATTTATGTTTGTTGGTATAGTTGGGGAACAAAATACATCAACAAAACATTTAAAGTGCAAAAGAAATTATATTTATATTATATAATATTTTAGTACAAAAATCTCCGGGATCAAGAGTCTACTAATCTTGAAATCGCCGGTAAGATGGATTGTCCTCGAGGAACTTTTTAACTTGGGTCGTTCCTATGGAGCGTCCCAAGTTCCTAAGGACGTTGGTCGATGTCCCGTCCTGCAAGGCCGTCACCAACTCTTCCATCCTGCGGTCGGAGATGTAGGCCGCGGTTACCGCCAATCTTCCCTGCTATCGGTAGGGCACGGCGAAGTCGAAGAGGTCAAGTGCCATTGCTCTCTTCACTAGGACAACATAGTCGACATTTGCCGCTATTCGAGCATGCCTGCCGAAGCCTGAGAGTGCAATAAGCATGAACACTCCTTCTTCACCTCGTGGGCTGAATTTGCAGTGTATCACCGCTATTCTCCCATCCAGCAGCAGGGGCAGGTAGTACCTCAGCGACCTGTCGTTGTGTGTCGCAGATGATTCCCCACTTGCTTGGCCTCCAGCTCTATGCCGTCCGGCGTACTCGTCGACCTCTATCTCAGTCAGTTCTCGGTAGTCTGCAATTGTGGAGTCGACTCGCCTGATGTCAATTCCTGCTCCTCTTGCGCGGGGTGGTGTCGAGGGGCTCGGCATCAAGATGCTGGTGGTCTTGCCTCTGATCCCCATCCGTTCCTGAATGGCGAGGAACTCTTCTTCCGATGGAAGTTCTCTGGCCTCCATGACCTGTCTTATGTTGCTGTAGGCCTGGATGTCAGAAGTCGACTCCCCTGTGTAGGTGTCGGCTTCTCGCACTTGAAGCGGAAAGTCTGAGGCTCCCCGGACGATGAAGTCGTCCAAATCTGATTGCTGCCGTAGTTGGTGCAGTAACTCATCAAGCCGGAGCTCCCTCTCCCTGCATTCGGGGAGGTTCTGGATGTCACTGAGGAGTAGGTACTCCTCTCCGTTGATGATGATGGGGGCTAGGCTTGTGATGCCTAGCCCAAGTGGGGGAGCGACTCTGAGGGTCTGCCGGCTCTGCTCGATTTTGGCCAGTTCCTCCTCTGCTTGCCGCCGTTCTTCCTCTGAGTCGAGCTCCGTGTACTCTTCGTCGTCCGACTCCTCTTCTTCTTCTCTTCCTTCTTGCTCTTGCTGGTACTGCAAAAGCATCTGCTCTTCTGCTTGGGCTGCTATGTCCATGGGAGGGATAGAGGTTGCCCCCATTGGGTTTTCGGCACGGTGGGATAGGAAGATAGCTAGGGCGGCGGTGTAGGAGAAATACTTGGTCCTGTCAACTGTCAGGACCATGTAATCTGGCAGCCTCTGCGCCTTGTTGGTCAAGTATTTGGCGATGTTCGGGACATCACCCAAGGCTGCTTGAAGGGATGGGCGGGGAACAAATAGCCTATGCAAGGGGGGAGCTGCACTAGGGAGGGTCCTACCCTAGCTTGAAACTCTGCTAAGACTTGTCTATATGCTGGGGTAGCATTCAAAGTGGCTTGGACATCTATTTCTTTCCCAAAGACTCGGAAGATGTCATTGACATCGGCTTCGGCAGCATGGGTACTGGCGTTGTACCATCGCCTGAAGTCAGCAGTGGCCATTGATCTAGCGAAGAAGAGACTAGCAAACAGATGCAGAAGCACCTTAGGGAGCTGGAAGATCGCCTAAGTAGTCGAGAGCAAACTTGTAGGGTGCTAAATGAGAAATGGGGGACCTATTTATAGAAAAGGGGAAAACCCTAATTTTTGGGTGACCTAGAATTTACTGGGATTAGGCGATTCTAATCTATTAAGAGGTGCAATTGAGAATTTGAAGACTACTTTTAGGGTTTGAGCATGCTAAGATCAACTAATGGACCTATTGCAACAAACTGGAGATCATTTGGATATGGCATGGTGAAGAAAATGCTGAGAGGTCTCACACGTTGCGCCCAGACCGATAATGAAAAGTTCATTTTCTGCCCTGGCGCGACGTGTGAGACATGGGCTCTAAATGGGCTAAACTTGATCAATTTGGGTGATCTAAGGGTCTAATTCTACTGGACTCGTCGAGTTAGGCAGAATTGACCCCTTATTTGGTCAATTTGGAGCTGTTTTGGGCATTTTTGGGGCATGGTCTCACACGTTGCGCCCAGCCCGAAAATGAAAAGTTCATTTTCTGTCCTGGCGCGACGTGTGAGACATCGTCTCAATTTTGCTCAAAAAGTCCAATTTTTCCAAAACAAAGGCCAGAATTCAATATCTTAACCTAATTAGGCAAGATTAAACATATTATTTAACAAAGAAAATCCTTTATATTAACAAAATTTCTGTTATTTACAAAAGGTTTAAGGGCGTTCTCCCTTAATGTGCCTAGCAAGATGCATGTCTTGCCTCATGAGTGTGACTCTCTTCGCGTGAATTGTGCAGGTCGTCGAATCTTCAAAGTGCTGCACCAGTTTTTGCTCGGCTGCCTCCTGTAGGCACAACAACATTTCGTTGGTCACCCTCATGTCCATGTTGTACTCCTGGATGACCTCTCGGACTAGGCGCTGGAATGGTGCTCGGGGAATCAAGAATCCGTTAACTTCGCTGGAAGTGCCGGATCTCCTTGAGAGCTCTTATCTCGGACTGCTTCCTGCCGGTCCGCTTCTTTCCTAGTGCTCTGGGAGGCTTGGGCTTTGGTGGTGGCGGCCTTAGGGTCTGGCCCTTTGTCGGACGTCCGCCCTCGATAGTCCGTAACCTGTTCTCCTGATAGTATGTGTTATATGCCTCCCACTTCGCCATGAAGGCGTTGTGTTCCTTCATCCTCTTTTGATAGACCTTTGCGGGATCTATCACATACGCCTCCCGTTGTGGCCGCTGGCCTTTGTTCCTATCCCACGTTGGGTAGGGTGGGGGCTTCGGCGCCTGCCCGGGCTGCTCCTGCTCGGGTGCCACCTGCTCAGGTACTACCTTCTCCACAACCGGGGGTTTTGAAGAGCTTGCCCCCTCAGTGTTGGGGACGTAGTCTTCATCTGAATCATCGATGGTGGGCGGGGTCTCGTCGATGACTACACCCTTTCCCCGCTTAACCTTCACGACTTTTCTTTTGCCCGCCTTTATGCCCTTGCCCTTCTTTTTCTTCGGCTCGCCGGCTGTGGTAGGCTCCTCCTCCTGTCTCTTTCTCTTCCTCTCTCGGCGGCGCTCTTTGGCTTCATACTTCTTGATGAATGCCGCGAGGTCCTCTTCTTCAGCTGGGTCGAGCTTCGGCTGCTACTGTTCTTCTCTCTCCTCAGCCTCCATCAAACGGGTCCAAGCTTCAAGTTGTTCATCGATGGTTGGCTGCCTCTGCTCTTCGCGTTCTTCAGCCACCCGATCTTGCTCCTCTTTCTTCCTCCTTTCCTCCTCGGCGATTTCTTCGAGGATTTGGTGCATGACATCCGGCTGCTCCTCGCCTAGGACCTCTGTTCCGTCGCTTTGGTCTGAGTCTGCCTCCTCACTCGATGAAGATTCGCCTTGCCTGAAAAGGCGTTCTTGCAGTATCCTCTGTATGAGAGCAGGATCATGGGCGCTGGAGGATTCGCCTGGGCGGGGCTTCCTAGCAGTCTGCTTTGTTCGGGCCATATTCGACGGTTCGCCGATCCGAGCTGTGCGCCAGAAGATCGCCTTGGCAAACGAGAGCAGATTTCTGAGGGAGGGACGCGGAAATGGGGGGGCCTAGGTTTATTTATAGGCGGCCGATTTTTAGGTTAAATTTCAAACTACCTTTTTGGGTTGTCTAAAACACCTAGAACACCTAAATTCAAGCATGGTCTCACACGTTGCGCCCAGACCGATAATGAAAAGTTCATTTTTTGTCCGGGCGCGACGTGTGAGACATGGTGGGTCCCGCCGCTAAATTTTATACTTTCTAAGCATGTAACATGCCAATTCTACTACTTCTTAGCTCAATATTAGAATTATCAAGTTATTTTTCTGTAATTTATGACTTTTTAGTGTGTTTCAAGCTGAATGTCTCACACGTTGCGCCCAGCCCGAAAATGAGATTCTCATTATCTGTCCTGGCGCGACGTGTGGGACCATCCTACTTTTTGAAGGTTGGCTCACTAATTTTAGTCTTTTTATGTTTCCATTCATCTTAACTGTTACTAGCTTAGCATATACTACAAAAATGAGAAATGTTTTTTCCCATTTTTCGAGGTTTGAGAATCCTATCAAGTTAATACTACTGGGAGCATGGTCAGTGCTTTGCTCTTGGTCACCAAGAACATTGCTCTGATACCACTGTGACGTCCCCTACTCGTATACGGTGCACTTACCGTATACAAACAGGAGTTCATCCCCCATACCAGCTCCATACTGATACAGGGCCCTCCACAATCACTGCACCCGTAACGAGTCCCAGTGGGAAGAGTGAAGGGGTCATTTTACCCCGTCTCCCTCAGGGTCTACCTAGCTGCGGAAGCGTAAACATACACGTCAGTATACAACATAATCACATATACACCTCGAAGGGTGGGACATCAACATCTGCATAGACAATGATCAGTATCGTACATAGGGGTCCTACCCAAGGCTCAGACTCGAAGGGATGACTGACGGCTTGGGTCTCCAGAGTTCATTGCAGACAGAATTCATGGCAATGGATTTGGCTGGCATATGAACATGGCATAGGGTTGTCCACTCCATCCGCCCCTCCTGTGCACACTTTGCAGAGTAGGCTGAAAAGTGTCGGGACCTGACTGTAGCCCGCCGGATGCATAGCCAAAAGGGCTATTCCTGGGTTTCATCTTCCCAGTTCCGATGGGGCAGGAAGGGATCACTCCCTCCAGAGATCTACATGCTGACTCAAGGTGACTAAAAGGGCCACTGCCCGTATTCGACTGAACCCACTGGAAAGTGTACACCACTTCACGGGTGTCGAGTCCATGCCTTACCCGCACTCAGTGGTAAGCCATTAGACCTAGTCACAATGATCCCTGGTAGGCCTTACACACCAGAGGGATCGTTCAAGAGTCAGGACATGAACCTCCTTCTTAGCCAGTCTGGCCCCTTCACCCACAACCAGGTGTGGTTCTTGTACACAGGCCGAATCTACAGTGCGCTAGAGAGGCTAATCTAGGAGCATCTACTACCAAGCTTTAGGTCTCTACCCCCCTTCCCAATACAAGGAGTTCATAGAGATATATCATCCATATACATCACAGAAGAACTAAAGAACTAGATCTATTCTATATCATAGAGTTAGGTTCTTTAGTTAGAGTCTGGTATCTAGAGATCTAGAGGGCTGCTATGGGCAATTTAATAGGCTAAACCTACTGATTCTATGACTAAAAGATGGTTTAGGCTATTAAATTGACTAAATACCTGATCCTTGAGTTGCTCCTCCTGACCTGAGTTCGACCATCCTGCTGAACTACTCGAATCAAGGGAAACTAATGGTGCAATTCGCTCAGACAGAGTCTGGAAGGCGGTTTTGGCTCTTGAAGCAGCCAAAACAGAGCTCTAAAACCCTAGGAACGAAAATGGCCAAATTAGGGTTTCTTCTACCTAAATAGACAAGGGGGTTAGGCTAGGGTTTCCAATTATCCCTTTAGGCATGTGGGATAATTGGGAATGGGCCCACTTGCCTTTAATGGCTAGGTGGCAAAATGTGCCCACATGGAAAGGTGTGCCCACATTAATGTGCACATTGGTAAATGTGCACATTAATAATAAATGCACATACCTAGCAAGTTGCCCCCTAGGGGCTACCCACCTGGCTACACGTCGGCGTACACGTCAGTCGGAGTGGCGTGTACGCGTGACGAGGCAGTACAATATACGTCCTGGAACCGTATACTGTGCTGGAACGTCACACATATCCTACGGTGCACATGGCTTTGTGAATTATATGTAATAGATTCGACGATCTAGATTGTTCTTGATCTTGATCGTCGATCCAAGATCCTAAGGCTCACGTTGCTTTAGATTGTTGCCACATGGGGCGATCTCGAACCTTGATTGGATCTAAGATTCAACGGTTCACGTTGAATGCTCAGCCTATTGGAAGAGGCTTTTAAAAATTTTATGTTGTTTGGAGGATTTGAACCCTGGTCATTGCCTCCTAAACACCCTCTAAACCACTAGACCAAGCATTGATTCATTAAAAAAATTAATTTTTCAAATATACTTAAGGGTAGTAACTTAATTAAGATAAAATAAATATAATATTCTAGATAGTTCTAGAATGTTCTAGAAGGCTCTAGAAAGCTTTAGAAAGTTCTAGGATCTTCTAAATAGTTCTAGAATGCCATAGAAAGTTTCAGAATGTTTTAGAAAGTTCCAAAAAGTTTAAGAGAATTCTTCTAGAAAGTTCCAGAATTTTGTAGAAAGTTGTAGAATATAAGGGAATCTAAGAGAATCCTTCTAGAAAGTTCCAAATTGTTCAAGTAAGTTCTACAATGTTCGAGAAAGTTCTAGAATATAAGGCAATCTACAGGAATGTAGGAAATCTAAGAAAATACTTCCAGAAAGTTCTAAGATGGTCAGAAAGTTTCAGAATGTTTCTGAAAGTCCTAGAATGCTCTAGAAAGTTCTAGAATGTAAAAGAATCTAGGAGAATCTAAGGGAATCTAAGAAAATCTCATAAAATGTAAGGGAATCTAAGAAAGTATTCATGTGTCTAAGGGAATCTCTTAAAATCTAAGGGAATCTTCATAAAATCTAGGGGAACCTTGATGAAGTCCTAAAGCAAGCAAATATCTGTTCCTAAAGCATTTATTAAATAGTCTGCCATTCACCATTAGGATTTTCAAATTTAAGTGTCGTCTCCTAGAACTTTGATTCTTCAATTTTCATTTTTAAGTTCTTACATAATTAAAGTGCAATTTGAGCAATCCCAATAACTTCTTAATATTCCAGACAATGGCTCATTTGGCCAAATGCAGCCGCAACTCGTGTCCTGCGCCCTCTGCTAAATTTTTTTAACTGATACCTTTTAAAGATCTTCAATTATTTATCTTACGCACGGTTCAACCTATGGCTTATGTATTCCATGACTTTTATCGCCTACTCTCAAACAAAGTTCTTTGAAGGCCATCCCTTAGTATTCACAGGCAAGGAGTCTACTCTTTTGTTACTCTAAAGGATAACAAATATCTCTCTGATTCCATTTCCACTACTGCCCTCCAGAAAGAATACATGTCGGAGCTTCATTCACAACTCGCATTCTCGACTCAAGAAGCTCTTCACTATGCTCAAACACACTTACATAAAGACAATGGAATTGGCTACACGCAATTATTTTTACAAAGATATTGGCACTTTAAACACCCTCCTCAGAGTCCGTATCTACCTTGAGAATCAGGTCATTCCATTTGACTGGGAACTGTTCCCTCCTCTAGAGACCTTGATGCTGCCTCAAGATTGAGACATTCTTTGCAAGCAATTGGATCCACCTCTGGTTACATAATTCAGGGCTCTGTCTCAGAATGAGCGTATACATCCATCACCCCATGTTAGTCCTTATGCTTCTCTGGGTGCACCTCCACGGTGTGAGTATCTCACCTCGGGCTAGCGCTCTTCCTTTTGGACACGCACTTTGGCTGCATGTGCTGAATGGACACCCATGCATATTATCGTGGATCTCCGCTGGGACCCACGTTTTGTATGTCGATCTGCATGGAAGGATTCTAATACACTGGATACCACCTCTAATTGGATTTATATTCCAAATAATAAGTCGTGGACAACTCATGCGAATGTTGTTGCCAGCTTAACACAATTATCGATCAAAGCTGCCCCTTCTCCCAATCCTTCAGTCCACAGGCAGGCTGGTTTTTGTGTTGCATTGTGCTGCATCCTCACGAGCTCCTTGAGTCGTAGACGATCCATCTTCCACTGCAATCCTAAAGTGTCAGTGCCTTCGACCTTGAGACTCTTCTATCGGCTCACCATGCACTAAAAAAATGGTGCAAACTGGGTTTCTGATAGATGCCATGCCCGCTCTTGGATAGGCCACGCTGGATGCACTCCATCAATGTGAGAAGCTTCGTTGTTGAATATCATAATCGTCGGATCACATAGCCGCAAGGATGATGATGTTGATGGACTCGACTACTTCCCTCCCACAAAAATGGTGCCTTCTTTTCTTTTCTCTCGTGTTCTTTGGTTGTTGGGGGTGGGGGTGTGGAGGAGGAGGGAGTGTTAGTCCTGTGCCCAAAGGCACCAGACTATTTCTAAGATTTACAAAGGAGCCTAAAGGCAAAGTCTAGACATCTACATCGGAGCCAAAACCACGCCAACTAAGAAGAAGAGACAAAGAGAGTCCACAACATAAGGGAAACCAGGGCACATGGGTCCTTAGTGCCACGAAATCAAGACAATTATAATTCCGAGAGATCATGACAAGATTACCACATGGTCGGCCAGAGATTTTAGGGATTAGGTAATCATGAAGAATCAAAAATGGCAATGCTTTTGCTATTCTCGGGCGAGGGCCATTGTGCTATATCTATCTATCTAACATATATATGTTTGTTGCGCTTATCCGACTGTCCGTCTGAGGTCCGACGGTTCACGTGGCTTTGGAACGTAGCCCAGATGGCTTGGGAGTTTCTATATAGATTCTATATAGACGATCCTACGGTCTAGGTTAATTTGATCCTGACCGTGGATCTGAGATCCTACGGCTCACGTGGCTTTGGGACGTATCCTACGGCCCAGATGGCTTGGGAGTTTTTATATAGATTCTATATAGACGATCCAACGGTCCAAGTTGATCTGATTTTGATCGTTGATCCGAGATCGTACGCTTGGGGACATATCCTACGGTGCACATGGCTTTGGGAACTATATGTAATCGATCCTACGATCCAGGTTGTTCTTGATCCTGATCGTCGATCCAAGATCCTACGGCTCACATTGCTTGGGGACATATCCTACGGTGCACATGGCTTTGTGAATTATATGTAATAGATTCGACGATCTAGATTGTTCTTGATCTTGATCGTCGATCCAAGATCCTAAGGCTCACGTTGCTTTAGATTGTTGCCACGTGGGGCGATCTCGAACCTTGATTGGATCTAAGATTCAACGGTTCACGTTGAATGCTCAGCCTATTGGAAGAGGCTTTTAAAAATTTTATGTTGTTTGGAGGATTTGAACCCTGGTCATTGCCTCCTAAACACCCTTTAAACCACTAGACCAAGCATTGATTCATTAAAATAATTAATTTTTCAAATATACTTAAGGGTAATAATTTAATTAAGATAAAATAAATATAATATTCTAGATAGTTCTAGAATGTTCTGGAAGGCTCTAGAAAGCTTTAGAAAGTTCTAGGATCTTCTAAATAGTTCTAGAATGCCATAGAAAGTTTCAGAATGTTTTAGAAAGTTCTAAAAAGTTTTAGAATATAAGAGAATCTAGGGAGAATCTAAGAGAATTCTTCTAGAAAGTTCCAGAATTTTGTAGAAAGTTGTAGAATATAAGGGAATCTAAGAGAATCCTTCTAGAAAGTTCCAAATTGTTCAAGTAAGTTCTACAATGTTCGAGAAAGTTCTAGAATATAAGGCAATCTACAGGAATGTACTTCCAGAAAGTTCTAAGATGTTCAGAAAGTTTCAGAATGTTTCTGAAAGTCCTAGAATGCTCTAGAAAGTTCTAGAATGTAAAAGAATCTAGGAGAATCTAAGGGAATCTAAGAAAATCTCATAAAATGTAAGGGAATCTAAGAAAGTATTCATGTGTCTAAGGGAATCTCTTAAAATCTAAGGGAATCTAAGGGAATCTTCATAAAATCTAGGGGAACCTTGATGAAGTCCTAGAGTATCTAGGGAAATCTTCATAGATTCTATTTGAATCTCATATAATGTAAGGGAACCCAGGGCAATCTCATAAAACATAAGGGAATCTAAAGAAATCTAAGGGAAGCTTCATAAATTCTGACATAACTCAGATTCTAGAGTGTCCTAATATATTCTAGAATATTCTTGATTGTTCTAGAGTATTGTAGATAGTCGTGGGTAAGCACCTAAAAATAGAAAGTTTTTTTTTTTAATTTGTGAAAGTCAAAATAGAATGTTCGATAATGGTTTAGATAGTTTTAGAAAGTTCTCTAATGTTCTAGATGTTCATGAGAGCTAAAATAAAATATTTTGGAATGTTGTAGTATGTTCCAGATGCTTATGGTAGGCACCTCAGTCTAAAAATAGAGATTTGTTTTTGAAACTTTGCAAAGAATCAAAATAGAATGTTCTAAAATATTTTAAATACTTGTGGGTAAGAACCTCAATCTATAAATAGAAAGCTTTTTTATTAAAGGTGTTGTAGGATGTTCTAGAAAAAGTTTCAAACGTATCTTCTAGAATGTTGTAGACACAAGTGCGAAAGCACCACACACCTAAAGTAACAACATGAATAAGCACCTCAGGATCAAAATAAAAAGTTTAAACTCTAATTCTCGATAATATTCTGAAAGATGCACCGATATGAAATTGCACCATAGAAATATAGTAAACTGGAACACGCACCATAGGACGTGCTAAGTTTCTTGTATATATAAATGTATACAAGTCCCTTATTATTTAAGAACTGTATGAGACCAATTGTGTATTGCATCAGTAGACTTTTGTTAGATTCATGTTCATTGAGATTCTATAAAGAGTATGATGATAAACAAGCAACAATAAAGAAGTAATAATACAATGGCAAACAATCATATTGTAGTTCAATCAAGTTGTGTAGATGAAACTGCATGGCTGGAACTTTACTAAACTTTGATGGGTGTTTTACTATACCTCTACAAAGTTGTGTGCACAAAAGCATTATCGTTTGATGTTCTTGAATTGAATTGGATTGAATAGCATGTAAAAGTCTCTTCTAGTAGAAGCATCTGTGTCCTTGTACAAAATCCAAAACTAGCTTGTTTAAGATTTTCAATATACAGGGATGTATCTAAAACTAGCTTGTTTAAGATTTTCAACATACAGGGATGTACTGTAAGTTCCATAATAATGAATCTAGGGAAATATGAATCTTCTAACCTGGCTGCATGCTGTTTGTCTAGATCATTATTTGCATCTTATTTAACAAATGTAAATACTGTGTTAGCAAACTTGGAATTGTGGAGATAGAAAAATTAACAGTACATGAGCTATCTGATCTAGACCACTTCGATTACCTATCTCAATCTCCAATGCAAACATAGTACAAAACCATATCATGCCTGATCTAGATTCCCTTATCTCTTGCTCATGTCAATACAAAATGCTTACTTTTACGGCAATCACCTAATGTACGAGCAATCTGCCAATGATTGCAATGCACTGCAATAGATGCTTTCATAAATGCAAGACTGGCGCAATTTGCCTCTGTTTCAGGATCACTTGCCATGGCACAATCCATAATGGGCTTTCTAATTAATCTTGGGATTTTAGCCGATTTTGCACCCTAAGAGCGCTTAAACCAAGTCCAAACACCTCACAACCTGCGTGTTATTACTTGCTAAGTTCAGGTAGCAAAACTACTATCTATCTATCCAAAATTTGTAACACCAAATTTACTATGAATGTTTAATGCCTCATAATAATGCTCAACAATTGCTAGGTCTTGCTCTGGATATTTAACATTTAGCAGTTAATGACTCAAGCGTAACATTTGGTTTGAAAATTAATTAGTTGAATGACTTATACCACATATAATCTTATGACATTAACTCGTTTAATGCTAACTAAATATCCACATTTCTTAATTCCGATGCACTAACATTTAATAACTAAATGTTCTCAAACTCCTTTCCTCAATGTGGATCATACATATTAATACATGCTGCACTAGGAAAAGATACAACTTTTAGGATAAAGATTGGAAATACAATCTTCCGACCATGTGAACCAATACATGGGTCATAACAGGAGAGCAAACAAATTAAAGGTACAACTTTGCTAGAAATATATGGGTATCAATGAACACAAGCAATATTTTCCGAGATGGGGCCTCGAAAGGAAAAATTATTTGTAATAGATAGATAGATAGATAGATAGTAGACCAACTTCACAATAATGGCTTCATTGTGGTTGTCGTGACATCTTGATTTACCATAGACCATGGAAATATTCTTTGAACAATGTTCTAAATCGAATTCCAAAATTTATTATGTTTCAAATAATGGTTATTGTTATAGACTTGGTGATCTTAAAAAGCACTGCAGCACTCTAACGACCATCCATAAGTGTGGAAACCTGTGAAAATCTGTAGCAATTCCACACCAAAAAACAAATCACTTTTGCAAGTGACATAGCATACACAAGGGTGCATTCACAAAAAATAGATGTTCCCCTTAAATCATATATTGGTTTTTTATTCTTTGAAAATCTTATTTTTCGATCAACATAGGTCCAAATCCTGTAGCCGCTCGAGCCTTTCTCCAGAGACTTATTTTTCCTGAATTACAAAATTTGCATTCCTCATAATTTTCCTGGTAGCAAGGGATGACATGGTCTCCTAATTTACCTTTGTCAGACCACCTACCGTCTCAACTATTATGTTAAGAGGCATATGAAAAGATACATTAGCTGTTCACTTTTGCATTAGAAAATTCAAGAAGTCAAAATAATCCTAAATTCTAGAAGCAATGTCACTAGAATAAATTGGAATGTTTATACTTTAAAATGCAGGTTAAAGAATATC
Organism: Isoetes taiwanensis; assembly: GCA_021234155.1. Classification (NCBI taxonomy): domain Eukaryota; kingdom Viridiplantae; phylum Streptophyta; class Lycopodiopsida; order Isoetales; family Isoetaceae; genus Isoetes; species Isoetes taiwanensis. Next base: position 9,440,025 of record JAJEKV010000041.1, read on the forward strand.
TATCAACCCAAAGTATAGGCATCCGTGTGGCACAAACTTCACCTATTTTTGGTGGTTCAACTTGAACCTCTTCAATAGGAAGATGTTTCATTGCCTCCCAAGCAATGCAACTTAATAAGAAAAGAATCATACGTTTTTAGAAAGCAAAATGAGAAAATGCAGATTCAAATCCTTGAAAACCGAGTGCTGACATAACCCTGGGCTTCACGTTCTATAAAAAATCCAAATGAAGGATGTAAAACAATTATATATTCAATATCTATGGATTTCTATACCACTGAAGCTTTTACAAAAGTGGAAGCATGTACCTGCTATTACAAAAACCAGACAACACCTTGAACATGGAGACTAGTTCTAGAAAGGCCATATGTATAAAAGTTTTGAAAGTAGTTTCAACCATAAATGTGCTCCAATCTTCAAACAACAATCCATCTTATTAGTATCATTCACACTTATTCCCCATTCATAATTAAAGAAACATAAAAAGTGGAATTATGAGACTGTGTTTAGGTAAATATGAGTGCAGATAGCTCACCTCCGATAGTAACAACTTTAGCAATATTGTGGGGAAGGATTAGGGTTGTTTAAGTGAATGAAGAGCATGAATATGAGGTTTATTAAGAGTTGCCTTGATTAATAAGCTAAATTTATTATGATCCACAAATGTCTGGTCCATTACAGCAAGCAAATATCTGTTCCTAAAGCATTTATTAAATAGTCTGCCATTCACCATTAGGATTTTCAAATTTAAGTGTCGTCTCCTAGAACTTTGATTCTTCAATTTTCATTTTTAAGTTCTTACATAATTAAAGTGCAATTTGAGCAATCCCAATAACTTCTTAATATTCCAGACAATGGCTCATTTGGCCAAATGCAGCCGCAACTCGTGTCCTGCGCCCTCTGCTAAATTTTTTTAACTGATACCTTTTAAAGATCTTCAATTATTTATCTTACGCACGGTTCAACCTATGGCTTATGTATTCCATGACTTCTATCGCCTACTCTCAAACAAAGTTCTTTGAAGGCCATCCCTTAGTATTCACAGGCAAGGAGTCTACTCTTTTGTTACTCTAAAGGATAACAAATATCTCTCTGATTCCATTTCCACTACTGCCCTCCAGAAAGAATACATGTCGGAGCTTCATTCACAACTCGCATTCTCGACTCAAGAAGCTCTTCACTATGCTCAAACACACTTACATAAAGACAATGGAATTGGCTACACGCAATTATTTTTACAGCATATTGGCACTTTAAACACCCTCCTGTAGTCCGTATCTACCTTGAGAATCAGGTCATTCCATTTGACTGGGAACTGTTCCCTCCTCTAGAGACCTTGATGCTGCCTCAAGATTGAGACATTCTTTGCAAGCAATTGGATCCACCTCTGGTTACATAATTCAGGGCTCTGTCTCAGAATGAGCGTATACATCCATCACCCCATGTTAGTCCTTATGCTTCTCTGGGTGCACCTCCACGGTGTGAGTATCTCACCTCGGGCTAGCGCTCTTCCTTTTGGACACGCACTTTGGCTGCATGTGCTGAATGGACACCCATGCATATTATCGTGGATCTCCGCTGGGACCCACGTTTTGTATGTCGATCTGCATGGAAGGATTCTAATACACTGGATACCACCTCTAATTGGATTTATATTCCAAATAATAAGTCGTGGACAACTCATGCGAATGTTGTTGCCAGCTTAACACAATTATCGATCAAAGCTGCCCCTTCTCCCAATCCTTCAGTCCACAGGCAGGCTGGTTTTTGTGTTGCATTGTGCTGCATCCTCGCGAGCTCCTTGAGTCGTAGACGATCCATCTTCCACTGCAATCCTAAAGTGTCAGTGCCTTCGACCTTGAGACTCTTCTATCGGCTCACCATGCACTAAAAAAATGGTGCAAACTGGGTTTCTGATAGATGCCATGCCCGCTCTTGGATAGGCCACGCTGGATGCACTCCATCAATGTGAGAAGCTCGTTGTTGAATATCATAATCAGGTCAGATCACATAGCCGCAAGGATGATGCTGATGGACTCGACTACTTCCCTCCCACAAAAATGGTGCCTTCTTTTCTTTTCTCTCAGTGTTCTTTGGTTGTTGGGGGGGGGGGTGTGGAGGAGGAGGGAGTGTTAGTCCTGTGCCCAAAGGCACCAGACTATTTCTAAGATTTACAAAGGAGCCTAAAGGCAAAGTCTAGACATCTACATCAGGAGCCAAAACCACGCCAACTAAGAAGAAGAGACAAAGAGAGTCCACAACATAAGGGAAACCAGGGCCTGTCAGTCCTTAGTGCCACGAATCAAGACAATTATAATTCCAGAGATCATGACAGTATTACCACATGGTCAGCAGAGATTTTAGGGATTAGGTAATCGAAGAATCTGAAATGGCAATCTGTTTGCTATTCTGGGCCAGAGGCCATTGTGCTATATCTATCTATCTAACATATATATGTTTGTTGCGCTTATCCGACTGTCCGTCTGAGGTCCGACGGTTCACGTGGCTTTGGAACGTATCCTACGGCCCAGATGGCTTGGGAGTTTCTATATAGATTCTATATAGACGATCCTACGGTCTAGGTTAATTTGGTCCTGACCGTGGATCTGAGATCCTACGGCTCACGTGGCTTTGGGACGTATCCTACGGCCCAGATGGCTTGGGAGTTTTTATATAGATTCTATATAGACGATCCAACGGTCCAAGTTGATCTGATTTTGATCGTTGATCCGAGATCGTACGCTTGGGGACATATCCTACGGTGCACATGGCTTTGGGAACTATATGTAATCGATCCTACGATCCAGGTTGTTCTTGATCATGATCGTCGATCCAAGATCCTACGGCTCACATTGCTTGGGGACATATCCTACGGTGCACATGGCTTTGTGAATTATATGTAATAGATTCGACGATCTAGATTGTTCTTGATCTTGATCGTCGATCCAAGATCCTAAGGCTCACGTTGCTTTAGATTGTTGCCACGTGGGGCGATCTCGAACCTTGATTGGATCTAAGATTCAACGGTTCACGTTGAATGCTCAGCCTATTGGAAGAGGCTTTTAAAAATTTTATGTTGTTTGGAGGATTTGAACCCTGGTCATTGCCTCCTAAACACCCTTTAAACCACTAGACCAAGCATTGATTCATTAAAATAATTAATTTTTCAAATATACTTAAGGGTAGTAATTTAATTAAGATAAAATAAATATAATATTCTAGATAGTTCTAGAATGTTCTGGAAGGCTCTAGAAAGCTTTAGAAAGTTCTAGGATCTTCTAAATAGTTCTAGAATGCCATAGAAAGTTTCAGAATGTTTTAGAAAGTTCCAAAAAGTTTTAGAATATAAGAGAATCTAGGGAGAATCTAAGAGAATTCTTCTAGAAAGTTCCAGAATTTTGTAGAAAGTTGTAGAATATAAGGGAATCTAAGAGAATCCTTCTAGAAAGTTCCAAATTGTTCAAGTAAGTTCTACAATGTTCGAGAAAGTTCTAGAATATAAGGCAATCTACAGGAATGTACTTCCAGAAAGTTCTAAGATGTTCAGAAAGTTTCAGAATGTTTCTGAAAGTCCTAGAATGCTCTAGAAAGTTCTAGAATGTAAAAGAATCTAGGAGAATCTAAGGGAATCTAAGAAAATCTCATAAAATGTAAGGGAATCTAAGAAAGTATTCATGTGTCTAAGGGAATCTCTTAAAATCTAAGGGAATCTAAGGGAATCTTCATAAAATCTAGGGGAACCTTGATGAAGTCCTAGAGTATCTAGGGAAATCTTCATAGATTCTATTTGAATCTCATATAATGTAAGGGAACCCAGGGCAATCTCATAAAACATAAGGGAATCTAAAGAAATCTAAGGGAAGCTTCATAAATTCCCGATGTAACTCGATTCTAGAGTGTCCTAATATATTCTAGAATATTCTTGATTGTTCTAGAGTATTGTAGATAGTCGTGGGTAAGCACCTAAAAATAGAAAGTTTTTTTTTTTAATTTGTGAAAGTCAAAATAGAATGTTCGATAATGGTTTAGATAGTTTTAGAAAGTTCTCTAATGTTCTAGATGTTCATGAGAGCTAAAATAAAATATTTTGGAATGTTGTAGTATGTTCCAGATGCTTATGGTAGGCACCTCAGTCTAAAAATAGAGATTTGTTTTTGAAACTTTGCAAAGAATCAAAATAGAATGTTCTAAAATATTTTAAATACTTGTGGGTAAGAACCTCAATCTATAAATAGAAAGCTTTTTTATTAAAGGTGTTGTAGGATGTTCTAGAAAAAGTTTCAAACATATCTTCTAGAATGTTGTAGACACAAGTGCGAAAGCACCACACACCTAAAGTAACAACATGAATAAGCACCTCAGGATCAAAATAAAAAGTTTAAACTCTAATTCTCGATAATATTCTGAAAGATGCACCGATATGAAATTGCACCATAGAAATATAGTAAACTGGAACACGCACCATAGGACGTGCTAGGTTTCTTGTATATATAAATGTATACAAGTCCCTTATTATTTAAGAACTGTATGAGACCAATTGTGTATTGCATCAGTAGACTTTTGTTAGATTCATGTTCATTGAGATTCTATAAAGAGTATGATGATAAACAAGCAACAATAAAGAAGTAATAATACAATGGCAAACAATCATATTGTAGTTCAATCAAGTTGTGTAGATGAAACTGCATGGCTGGAACTTTACTAAACTTTGATGGGTGTTTTACTATACCTCTACAAAGTTGTGTGCACAAAAGCATTATCGTTTGATGTTCTTGAATTGAATTGGATTGAATAGCATGTAAAAGTCTCTTCTAGTAGAAGCATCTGTGTCCTTGTACAAAATCCAAAACTAGCTTGTTTAAGATTTTCAATATACAGGGATGTATCTAAAACTAGCTTGTTTAAGATTTTCAACATACAGGGATGTACTGTAAGTTCCATAATAATGAATCTAGGGAAATATGAATCTTCTAACCCGGGTGCATCTTTGTTTGTCTAGATCATTATTTGCATCTTATTTAACAAATGTAAATACTGTGTTAGCAAACTTGGAATTGTGGAGATAGAAAAATTAACAGTACATGAGCTATCTGATCTAGACCACTTCGATTACCTATCTCAATCTCCAATGCAAACATAGTACAAAACCATATCATGCCTGATCTAGATTCCCTTATCTCTTGCTCATGTCAATACAAAATGCTTACTTTTACGGCAATCACCTAATGTACGAGCAATCTGCCAATGATTGCAATGCACTGCAATAGATGCTTTCATAAATGCAAGACTGGCGCAATTTGCCTCTGTTTCAGGATCACTTGCCATGGCACAATCCATAATGGGCTTTCTAATTAATCTTGGGATTTTAGCCGATTTTGCACCCTAAGAGCGCTTAAACCAAGTCCAAACACCTCACAACCTGCGTGTTATTACTTGCTAAGTTCAGGTAGCAAAACTACTATCTATCTATCCAAAATTTGTAACACCAAATTTACTATGAATGTTTAATGCCTCATAATAATGCTCAACAATTGCTAGGTCTTGCTCTGGATATTTAACATTTAGCAGTTAATGACTCAAGCGTAACATTTGGTTTGAAAATTAATTAGTTGAATGACTTATACCACATATAATCTTATGACATTAACTCGTTTAATGCTAACTAAATATCCACATTTCTTAATTCCGATGCACTAACATTTAATAACTAAATGTTCTCAAACTCCTTTCCTCAATGTGGATCATACATATTAATACATGCTGCACTAGGAAAAGATACAACTTTTAGGATAAAGATTGGAAATACAATCTTCCGACCATGTGAACCAATACATGGGTCATAACAGGAGAGCAAACAAATTAAAGGTACAACTTTGCTAGAAATATATGGGTATCAATGAACACAAGCAATATTTTCCGAGATGGGGCCTCGAAAGGAAAAATTATTTGTAATAATAACCTTCCCTATCACATATACCAACTTCACAATAATGGCTTCATTGTGGTTGTCGTGACATCTTGATTTACCATAGACCATGGAAATATTCTTTGAACAATGTTCTAAATCGAATTCCAAAATTTATTATGTTTCAAATAATGGTTATTGTTATAGACTTGGTGATCTTAAAAAGCACTGCAGCACTCTAACGACCATCCATAAGTGTGGAAACCTGTGAAAATCTGTAGCAATTCCACACCAAAAAACAAATCACTTTTGCAAGTGACATAGCATACACAAGGGTGCATTCACAAAAAATAGATGTTCCCCTTAAATCATATATTGGTTTTTTATTCTTTGAAAATCTTATTTTTCGATCAACATAGGTCCAAATCCTGTAGCCGCTCGAGCCTTTCTCCAGAGACTTATTTTTCCTGAATTACAAAATTTGCATTCCTCATAATTTTCCTGGTAGCAAGGGATGACATGGTCTCCTAATTTACCTTTGTCAGACCACCTACCGTCTCAACTATTATGTTAAGAGGCATATGAAAAGATACATTAGCTGTTCACTTTTGCATTAGAAAATTCAAGAAGTCAAAATAATCCTAAATTCTAGAAGCAATGTCACTAGAATAAATTGGAATGTTTATACTTTAAAATGCAGGTTAAAGAATATCTATCAACCCAAAGTATAGGCATCCGTGTGGCACAAACTTCACCTATTTTTGGTGGTTCAACTTGAACCTCTTCAATAGGAAGATGTTTCATTGCCTCCCAAGCAATGCAACTTAATAAGAAAAGAATCATACGTTTTTAGAAAGCAAAATGAGAAAATGCAGATTCAAATCCTTGAAAACCGAGTGATGACATAACCCTGGGCTTCACGTTCTATAAAAAATCCAAATGAAGGATGTAAAACAATTATATGTTCAATATCTATGGATTTCTATACCACTGAAGCTTTTACAGAAGTGGAAGCATGTTACCTGCTATTACAAAAACCAGACAACACCTTGAACATGGGGACTAGTTCTGGAAAGGCCATATGTATAAAAGTTTTGAAAGTAGTTTCAACCATAAATGTGCTCCAATCTTCAAACAACAATCCATCTTATTAGTATCATTCACACTTATTCCCCATTCGGCCTTTAGCCTTCATCCTGTGACCTTCGTCCTCGATCCTAGTTTGTTAAGGAAGTACTTTGGTATTCGGGCGCTTTGTTGATTTCATGCGAGTCGCAGTGCAAGAATGTCATCGATTCGCGTAGCGAATCGGCATTCTTGCTCAAGACGAGCATGCATGCATTGCATGCGTCGCATGCATGCATCGCATGCGTTTTGGGCCGTTCGTCAGGTTGGGCGTTTGCTACTTATTGCAGAGTTCTTCATCGACGTTTCATCGGCGCTTCCTCTTCTCTCAGCACTACCTTATTCTCTTTGAACCCACCCTCCTCCCCTTCTTTGTTTTTTATATTTTGTACAAGTTCTGTTTATCATGTTTTTCCACCCGGTGGGTGATGGCTTTTTTCCACCCACTGGGTGATGCTATTCTCTGGTATGTTTCTCGTTTGTTGTGTTGGTGATGTGCAGGTACAGGTTGGCGAGCGCCATCCGTTTTGACTTCTCCATGCGGGGGTTTTTGGGAGCGATTCTATGCCTTACGTTTGTCTAAGCCCCTTGCCGAAGGCTTATCACTAGGGTTTTTCCTCGAAAACCGAAAGGGCGGGGTTTTTTAATCCCGGTGATAAGCTTTCGGCAGGTACATCAGCCACTCATCTATTAGCATTGTATTTGTTTTTGGGGTCCAAATGATATAATTGGATTTTCCCTTTATTTTCGTGGGTAGTTATCCACTGTCCACCATTGTAGAAATCTGCTGAGATGAATGAGAAGCCTATCAAGAATTAAAGAAACATAAAAAGTGGAATTATGAGACTGTGTTTAGGTAAATATGAGTGCAGATAGCTCACCTCCGATAGTAACAACTTTAGCAATATTGTGGGGAAGGATTAGGGTTGTTTAAGTGAATGAAGAGCATGAATATGAGGTTTCTTAAGAGTTGCCTTGATTAATAAGCTAAATTTATTATGATCCACAAATGTCTGGTCCATTACAGCAAGCAAATATCTGTTCCTAAAGCATTTATTAAATAGTCTGCCATTCACCATTAGGAGCTTCAAATTTAAGTGTCGTCTCCTAGAACTTTGATTCTTCAATTCTCATTTTTAAGTTCTTACATAATTAAAGTGCAATTTGAGCAATCCCAATAACTTCTTAATATTCCAGACAATGGCTCATTTGGCCAAATGCAGCCGCAACTCGTGTCCTGCGCCCTCTGCTAAATTTTTTTAACTGATACCTTTTAAAGATCTTCAATTATTTATCTTACGCACGGTTCAACCTATGGCTTATGTATTCCATGACTTTTATCGCCTACTCTCAAACAAAGTTCTTTGAAGGCCATCCCTTAGTATTCACAGGCAAGGAGTCTACTCTTTTGTTACTCTAAAGGATAAAAAATATCTCTCTGATTCCATTTCCACTACTGCCCTCCAGAAAGAATACATGTCGGAGCTTCATTCACAACTCGCATTCTCGACTCAAGAAGCTCTTCACTATGCTCAAACACACTTACATAAAGACAATGGAATTGGCTACACGCAATTATTTTTACAGCATATTGGCACTTTAAACACCCTCCCGTAGTCCGTATCTACCTTGAGAATCAGGTCATTCCATTTGACTGGGAACTGTTCCCTCTAGAGACCTTGATGCTGCCTCAAGATTGAGACATTCTTTGCAAGCAATTGGATCCACCTCTGGTTACATAATTCAGGGCTCTGTCTCAGAATGAGCGTATACATCCATCACCCCATGTTAGTCCTTATGCTTCTCTGGGTGCACCTCCACGGTGTGAGTATCTCACCTCGGGCTAGCGCTCTTCCTTTTGGACACGCACTTTGGCTGCATGTGCTGAATGGACACCCATGCATATTATCGTGGATCTCCGCTGGGACCCACGTTTTGTATGTCGATCTGCATGGAAGGATTCTAATACACTGGATACCACCTCTAATTGGATTTATATTCCAAATAATAAGTCGTGGACAACTCATGCGAATGTTGTTGCCAGCTTAACACAATTATCGATCAAAGCTGCCCCTTCTCCCAATCCTTCAGTCCACAGGCAGGCTGGTTTTTGTGTTGCATTGTGCTGCATCCTCACGAGCTCCTTGAGTCGTAGATGACCCATCTTCCACTGCAATCCTAAAGTGTCAGTGCCTCCGACCTTGAGACTCTTCTATCGGCTCACCATGCACTAAAAGAAATGGTGCAAACCTTCCCTATCACATATACCAACTTCACAATAATGGCTTCATTGTGGGTTGTCGTGACATCTTGATTTACCATAGATCATGGAAATATTCTTTGAACAATGTTCTAAATCGAATTCCAAAATTTATTATGTTTCAAATAATGGTTATTGTTATAGGCTTAGTGATCTTAAAAAGCACTGCAGCACTCTAACGACCATCCATAAGTGTGGAAACCTGTGAAAATCTGTAGCAATTCCACACCAAAAAACAAATCACTTTTGCAAGTGACATAGCATACACAAGGGTGCATTCACAAAAAATAGATGTTCCCCTTAAATCATATATTGATTTTTTATTCTTTGAAAATCTTATTTTTCGATCAACATAGGTCTAAATCCTGTAGCCGTTCGAGCCTTTCTCCAGAGACTTATTTTTCCTGAATTACAAAATTTGCATTCCTCATAATTTTCCTGGTAGCAAGGGATGACATGGTCTCCTAATTTACCTTTGTCAGACCACCTACCGTCTCAACTATTATGTTAAGAGGCATATGAAAAGATACATTAGCTGTTCACTTTTGCATTAGGAAATTCAAGAAGTCAAAATAATCCTAAATTCTAGAAGCAATGTCACTAGAATAAATTGGAATGTTTATACTTTAAAATGCAGGTTAAAGAATATCTATCAACCCAAAGTATAGGCATCCGTGTGGCACAAACTTCACCTATTTTTGGTGGTTCAACTTGAACCTCTTCAATAGGAAGATGTTTCATTGCCTCCCAAGCAATGCAACTTAATAAGAAAAGAATCATATGTTTTTAGAAAGCAAAATGAGAAAATGCAGATTCAAATCCTTGAAAACCGAGTGATGACATAACCCTGGGCTTCACGTTCTATAAATAATCCAAATGAAGGATGTAAAACAATTATATATTCAATATCTATGGATTTCTATACCACTGAAGCTTTTACGTATGGAAGCATGTACCGCTATTACAAAACCGCATACACACCTTGAACATTGGGACTAGTTCTGGAAAGGCCATATGTATAAAAGTTTTGAAAGTAGTTTCAACCATAAATGTGCTCCAATCTTCAAACAACAATCCATCTTATTAGTACCATTCACACTTATTCCCCATTCATAATTAAAAAAACATAAAAAGTGGAATTATGGGACTGTGTTCAGGTAAATATGAGTGCAGATAGCCCACCTCCGATAGTAACAACTTTAGCAATATTGTGGGGAAGGATTAGGGTTGTTTAAGTGAATGAAGAGCATGAATATGAGGTTTCTTAAGAGTTGCCTTGATTAATAAGCTAAATTTATTATGATCCACAAATGTCTGGTCCATTACAGCAAGCAAATATCTGTTCCTAAAGCATTTATTAAATAGTCTGCCATTCACCATTAGGAGCTTCAAATTTAAGTGTCGTCTCCTAGAACTTTGATTCTTCAATTTGCATTTTTAAGTTCTTACATAATTAAAGTGCAATTTGAGCAATCCAAATAACTTCTTAATATTCCAGACAATGGCTCATTTGGCCAAATGCAGCCGCAACTCGTGTACCATTACCACCAAAGCACTAATATGTAAAGGTCCAGAAAATATCATATGAATTTAGAGCATTCTACAAATCACCAGCATTTCAGTCCCAAATACAACATATGTATCTCCTCGTTGTAGCTGTCTTCAGATTTGCATTTCTTATATCACAAGCCTATTACATAAATATCGTGGTGAACCCTTTTAATAAGTTATAAAATGAAAAGTAAAATTATGAGTGGGGAAATTCATGGACGATATAATAGATAGTTTAAAGTTATACTAGTTATGGTGCCCGGCGTTGCCGGGCGTAAATACAATTTTATTGTAGAATTATATGAATAAGATCTAGGATCTAAAAACATATGTAGGGTTGTCAATGATGCTAATTTTAAGTTATTGTCCAAGATGGATGTCCATTTATATAGGCACATATATGTAAGATTGAAGTTTATATGCGTATTATTGTTGTGAGTAATACAACTTTAGCGAAGAATGTAGAATCATCGTGAAACATCGAAATGCTTTAGCTTGTTATTGGTCATTGTTGTAGTGTGAAATACTCCATGAAGTAGTTCCAAAGGCACGTAACATGAATCATAATGGGTCATTATGTTTGCAAATATCAAATTCAAATGTGACAATAATATGCATGCCCCTATGAAGGTAATCATTGTTGCGAAGCTTTCAATGTGATTTTGTAAATGTTCAAATTATAGTTATTGCTCAGGATTCATTAGGACCTAAAGTTGTTTAGATGGAATGATGTTGCAAATGATGTTAGTAATCTATCTTAGAGACGATTAGTGAGTTACATAATAGCAGCAAGGGGTGTAATTTGTTATAGTCTATCTACCTCAGCATTACGTTGTTTGGAATTCACAGAACATGAGGGCCAACCAACTATATTGTTCATTATATTCTTATGTAATAACCTTTGGGTTTGAGTGAAGATACATAGTCAACAAATGGCGATGTCATTCAAATGCAAAGGAATCAACAGAAGACTCTAAGACCCTATTCAAATTAAGCAACATAAAAATTTTATATGATCCGGTCAATGAAATTTGTTCACACAGTAGTACAGCATTTCTTTATCATGCCTACAACAGGAAGCAGGAGGAATTAAATCGTAAAGGTGTTGCCATAAAAAGAGATCATAACCAACATTTAAGGCTCAATGATCTTTCAGGAGGAATTAAAGAGCAATTAAATCATAAATGTGTTGCCATAAAAAGGGATTGAGGATTTAGACTCATAACAAACATTTAAGGCTCAATGATCTTTCTATAATAGCATATTAATTAGTTGTGAACTAATTGGGATTCAATAAGCAGCATAAAGAATACTCGGGATACAGAAGGGCATTGTACAAATTCTTGCTTCCTTGCCATAGTCTTCAGAGCTTAGAGACCTTGGAGGTACAAACTAAAAAGCAAGATTCAATATCTTGGATTCATAAATTGGAGCACAAACAGGACATATTTTGAGTCTGCTAGTGTGAACAAATTTTTAATGCAATTTTTAGAGACCTGAATTCATTTAAGAGCCAGCTCCCTTAACAACTATATCAATAGGGAACCCATATTTATGTCAATAAAATCAACTATACATTCTTGTTCATGAGCTCCACATTCTTGTTCATGAGCTCCACATATGGGCCACAAATTTGAATCCCAAAGATGTCCTCACTTGAATGTCAGATTAAAAGTGCCCATCCAGAAGCTTGCCCCTGCCCAATGAAACATGTTATGGAACAACTTTTAATAGCACATTAGACCAGTCAATTAAAAAACATAGCTATCCTAGAGCATAAGCAATTTTTTAAATTCTATAATTACAATTCTTTCAATTGACTGCTGCAAGGCTATCCATCTTGAATACTCCCCTTCAAGTTCAATTATCGTGCAGCAAGGAATTAAATGCAAAATGCAACCATTAGCTTGCACAGGGACTTTCCATGAGCTCCTCAGTATGAAATATAAGGACGTGCATTGGATTCCAGAAAATTAGAAGTTAGGCAAAAACATAGAAAAAGACAAAAACCTTGAGCATTCTAAGAGGAGCATTATTCCCCATGAAGCAATATGCAACCAACATTAACTTAGAGCAAGGAAATGGGGTTCATCATAAAAGCACTCGGTTAGAGGCTCCTTCATATTGCATGAAGATGGCATGCCAGTAAGAATGTTGTTGCATCAGACAAACCTAAGAAACATGGTTCTGGAAGACGTACATCCAAACACATATTTCTGGAAATTTTATGCAAATGTCTTACCCAGCAAATGCTAAAAAAAAAAAAAAAAACCTTGTAGGCTAGATGTTGCTTATAACAGCTGCAAGAAAGCAACAAAGCATAAGGGGTGAAACAGAGCATTTAGATAGATAGATAGTATTTTAACGTCACGCCACTAGGCAGCATCCAACTAGACATGTGAAAAGAAGATATGCACAAAACAATCCAGAAATAGCCAGACTCCCAGAGTAAGAACATAAACAATTTTCTATTCTAGCCTTCTACTTATCTATATTAACTTTATAGAGTAGGATTGAACTGCCTATTTGAAAACCATCTGAATACTTCAACAACGCAAAATGGAACACAGAAGTGTTTCACCTGGTTTTCTTGCAGCAACATCCAAAGTAACAATGCCTGCCATTATACTCTGATTTGGTTTCTAGCTGAAGTCATTATCTGGGCGAATCTTCTAACTTTCTCCAGTTTGCCCAAGCATAAGTTCTCTCGAAACACAATAAATGGAGATGATATTTGGGAGATAAACATGGGTGGAAATACGTCAGAGATGTATATGATGTTTATTCAATCAACTCCATGCAACAAAGGCTGCATTTAGACATGCATGTTTTACCTCTTGATTGGCCTTAGCGTTAGTGAAATCTGAATTGGGCCATTACAGGCCAGCAAAACTGATTCTGCCTGCTAGAAAAGAGGTAAGAACCATGTAAATAATTGAAGAAAAAGGACGTCCACATACTTCATGCAGCAGTTGTCTCTGCATTATAGCAACTGGACAACAGGAATGGAAAAAAGAAGAAGACCTGTTGGGGATTTGCATTCTAGCAACTTGCATTAGTAAAAATAAAGGAATATGAGGGTGCATGCATTTAGCAATGGGATAAAGCATTTTGACGGATGACGAAAATGCAATAGGCTACATTAATAGCAATTTGTTGGACGCACTCCGCAAGTTATAACAGCAATGCTATTATAACATGTAAAAATCTATAAGTATTCTTAACCTTCTCAATTTCAGAAAAAGCCATATTGCACAGGAAGCATCATATCATGAACAATTGGGATGACATTTATCAAAACTAAAGCAAGACATTATTGCTTACAATGTAAACGGAGGGTTGCCCTTCATGGTCAGAGAGTGAAGTGGCTTAAATCATAGTTCAAAGTCATGTTTTGACAGTCAATTTAAATTGCTACTTCTAGACAATAGAATACTTGAACAATGTACTGAATAGCTACCTCTTGCTCAAGATCAAAAAGCTTGCAGACATCCTTTGCCACATCCAAAACACGCCTCTTCTTCTTGGTACCAATGTTATAAACATGGCCAACTTCTCCTTTGTGAAGAACAACATCAAAAGCTTCAAAGAACATCTTCACGTAAAAAGATAACTCCTTACATTGCTTTGCATCTCCATGGATCTAAGAGGTCTGCCCCTCGCATTGCAAGAAGGATTAGCTTAGGTATCGCCTTCTCGTGAAATTGATTGGGGCCATAAACCCATTCACCAAAGAGGCATAAATCTGGTTGGGATCACCATTATTTTGCGTAAAACAGATCATTATCTCATCATCTTCGATCGCCATGTCCAGCCATATTTAAACAGTAGGATAAGCCACTTTGCGTGGATTTACGACCAAACCCCCAGACCGCCTGTTAGATGGTTTGCACAAACCGCCGCCAACAACAAGGGCGACTGCCAGTTTATAGCCGATAGGGAATTTGGAGCAGTTTTTAGCATATTCCAGATATATACTAGCATATACCCAGAACATGCCAAAAACCCACATAACCAAGGGATTGCCCCCCTAGGGGCAACCCAAAAATTGCAACAAGACGCCCAACGAATTCATTGAAAAATCTACTTGAAGATGTACGGAACTACATCACTTGGCATGAAGGATATAGGTCTGGCGATCAACATGTTGAGCTGGGTATTCACTGTTAAATGTAGTAACAGTTAGTTGCAGTACTTAACACTAGAGTTGTCTCAGGGACCTGTTTGGGTTCATCAACCCGTATGGGTCCCTCAATTACTTCTCCATATTAGGGACTAGTTCTTCATGATACTTATGCGATTTTAAATATGAACACCTGAATTGTAAGACTAACTCGAAGTTGTACCACCATATTCAATGACAAAATAAAATTCTTCACAAGTTTGGCACAATCGCACCTTGAAATACACTCAATTCAATGGTTTTGATGATATGATATAATCCCATGACACTCAATATGGAATGCAAATTTCAAAATAACATTAATTTTCTACGAACGCAGCCTACAAATGCTACTCATTTTTCAAATTTCATGTGATTTTATAAAAATTTGATGTATGAATTATAATTTCAATCCTTGAAAGACCCAGTCAGGTCCCTAAGGAATTTCGGAAAAACAAACATCCAAGGACCATTTCATATCCATGATATTTGAAATAGAAAAAGAATGTGAAGGTACTATTATTTTTCCATGGAAATAGATACTAAATACTACATGTCTTGCTAAATGGATTTCATTTTTTCAAAAAGTGGAGTAATACTATGAATTTTCAAAATTTCAAACCTCAGGGGACCTAGCTGGGTCCATAAAGAACTTCTGAACTTCAAACTTTAAGGAATTATTTCTCGAAAATTCTACCATAGATTTTTCTAATTCTTCTCATGATAGATTTCTCATATCTTGATTTACAAGATGGAAGAATTAGAATTCCTAGGAAAAATCATATTTGCAAAATAATGTAAGAAATGTTAAAGACTTTGAGAATAAACTTGACCCCTTTGCATTCGGCTCCACATTATGTTTGGTAATAGAAGCTTTCTATATTTTTCATAAATTTTGCCTTATATGTACACTCATGTAGGACAACATATTGTGAGTATGTAGACAAATTCTTTATCTCGGAGCTATAATAGAATTTTAAATAAAGTGTACGAATGAACCCATAAGGGTTCATCAAGGGACAACTCTAATGTTAAGATGTTATAAACGATCTAGGTCCTTTTGATCTGGCATTTTATCTTGCATTTGTTCGTGAAGATGCTACGATTTTATTGAAACTCAAAAGCTAGAGAACAGAAGGACATATAAAATTCTGAGATGTGCACATCCTGTAAGCGCAGAAGCATGTCATTTATCAGCATTTAAAAATGTCCATCCTCCCATTACCATATTCAGAAATCCACATTACCACTCTTATTTCTTAAAGATAATGCAGCATGAAGCTCTGGAAAACAGAATCTGGTTACAAGTCCATAATGGTCACACTTAGACAGCTTCTTCCAAACAAGAACAAAGAACAATTAAAAATACCGCGTCATTTTGGACCATTCAAGAGCAAAATATAGCACTGATTATTGCATTACTCTACAGATGGCTTCAATAAAATTTGCTACATGAGAGAGAAACTGCACTGATCTGCAATTGTTAGCATTTGCACTTTGTCGTCTCATTTCCAGGTTAAGGAATTAGTTTTTCATTCTAACCACATGTTTGCATGTGGAGATGCCTTTGTTAACGTGATTACCTTATATAGTTGGGAAAAAATAATAGTCAAGATTACATAACTTTGTGTTTGCTGAAACTTGAATGATGTGAGCAATACAACATACGTCCGGACCTTTCTACTTTCTTTTCCTTGCACTACATTTGAGATATCCACACGAAGCAAAAAACATCTCAAGACTACATATGGCATATAACCGGATAGCTTATGAACCATGAGGGTCTAGTGGACATCCGTCGTTTCCACTTAAGAAGCGATTCGCTTAATTTGGTTTTATATATTTGATAGCTTTGAAAATATGCAATAAAGCATGATCCTGCTCTAAGCCAAGTGGCAAAATACACATATCAAGGATCATGGCCATGGCTATAGATCATATGGTAGAAGTGTTCAAGTGAAAGCCTATCAAATTATACAAATAATCGAATGTATTTTACAACTGTAAAATAGAAATTGAAAGGGTTTAGGTCAACAACAAAAGTTGGAACAATTACAATCATAATTATTCCCAAAGTTTTGAGCTCAACTGTGTTTGCACCCACCTGAGAACAAGAAAAAACAATGTGCATGAGTCCTGCATTTTGAACTTATCTAGCAGGACTGGTCTTCAAATTCAAACATACGCATAAAACACAAAGCTTAGGGATTTTTGTATATTGCATATATTCTGAAATGTGAAATACATGTCATCTTTGATATTGTCCCAACATTGTGTATCTCCATTTTCTCTTCTTAAAAAGGCTGTTATTCATATTGGACGAAAACACATAACCTACACTCTAATGAAATAAAAAATTGCACCTAGCACACATTTCCGTTGCATGAAAGCCTATCTCCAATGCGACAGAATATTAGTATGGGTATTAGCTAGATCTAACAGCATCTGGAGAAATTAGTGCCCTGCTCAGACATGCTAAAAAAAATTACTCTAGAACTAAAAATTAGTAGAAATGATAATGAAGAAAAGCTCATCAGATATAGTGGTCAGACATAACATACACTGCTTATACAGATAATATGGTGGAAATTGTTGAAGTGATTTGGACACCATTATGCATCACCAACATACCCTTGCATTGCTTCTTGGCTTCCAATTTACCACTAAGAACCTTGGATTGTTGAGCTACTCCGCAACCCCAATTAAATCGGGAAATAAATGGGTTGCAATTCGAATCAGCAAACTTAGCAAGCATCTCTAAACTGACAGTGGAAGCCATTGGCAATAAGAACTGGACATTGCCATCCATCCTAACTGAGACAATGCATATATTTCCACAATTAGTTGAGGAGAATAAAACCATAAACATTTCTCTGATAATGGCTAATTATTACAAGCGGTACACATTGCATGTAAATGTCGATTAAAAGCATAAAGTACTTTCGATGTTGTCTTCACTTTCATGCAAGCCTTTTTCGAAACCGGGTGGAATCATTTCGCCTTTGCCATGCTCCACATTTTTGCCTTGGAAAATGGGCAAACCCCCTTTGCTCAAGTTGTGCACCTCATTCAATCAAAGATTTTATACTTTAAATAGAAGAAGCGGGGGGCCTTTAAGCAATCAAACAAAATGGAATCATGGTTTGTCTCTCTAGTTAATCAATCCGAATTATGGCCACGCATGGGAAACAATGCAAGGTTTTCCAAGAAACAATAGCTCAGGCGAAGACAGTATCTTTTCTTTGTTGTAATCGAAGTGCAGAGCCGTTCTTCCTGAGGTCTTAAACCAAAGTCTTACCATAACCTGTGAACCCGAAACAACAAAAGGGTAGAGCAAAATACAGTTGGGTCACGCAAGCACATTGGGACTCATCGATCCCTGAAAGGATCTGCGCCTGCATCTGGTATCACACCTGTGTCTTCTTGTATCTGTATGAACTTATTCTCTAACAGATCTACATAGAATAGAAAGCCTTGATTCTTGGAGTCATCCACTGTGAAGTTAAATTTGACAGGGCCTTGCAAGTTGTTATCATGGATATCTATATTTCTATATCTTTGGAATGGTGGGAATTTCGAAGTCAAATGGTTATGTGAAAGATTTACCGGACTAGCACCCCGAAGTGTCATTCAAGACCCATGCGGTACATTTCCAATGAGTTGGTTCTGCGACAGATCTAGATAATGCAAGGTGCTAGGTAATGTTGGTATAGTGCCGCTAAGCTTGTTTGATGATATATACAAGCTAGCTAGCCATGTCAAATTGCTAAATGATGCTGGAATACTGCCAACTAAAGAATTATTAGAAAGTACTAAAGTGGCCAGATTTGACATAAACCCTTGGTGGCTTGGAATAGTGCCAGATAATTTATTGGACTGAAGATTAAGTATGTCCAACTTTTGAAGGTTTCCCACTCTGCGGTATCCGTCCCGACAACTTATTCCCATCGAGGCGCATATAGGTGACATTGCTAAGGCTCCCCAATTCTGGAGGTATACTGCCACTAAACATGTTATCCAAAATAGAGAACCAATTGAGTTTGTCAAGACTGCCAATGGATCTTGGGATTGCACCTGTGAACATGTTATCTTCAATTTCCAAATATGTTAACCGATTCAATGCTCCAATAAACTCGAAGCTTGCCGCCAATTTGGGTTCCATATATTTGACGTTTTTGCAGCTTTGTTAAGTTGTTAAGATCGTAGACTACCTATTAGGTTATTTCAACCAATAATCTCAAAAGTTTCAAGATTGCGGCTTGTTGAAGCTTGGCGGGATTTTTCCAGATAATCCCGAACCGCTCAAGCCGAAGGCCAGAGAGGTTATAAAGGTTACCAAGGGTTTGTGGAATTGGACCTGAAAGAGCACCTCCAAGGTCAAGGTATTGAAGGTATTTTAAATTACCAAGAGCAGGGGGAATGGCACCAACAAAATTGTTTCCCTCAAACTGTAAGCTATGTAGATTAGTCAGCTACCCAGGCTACTTGGTATTTTCCATTCAAGTTGTCATTCTCAAGATGAAGCTCTGTCAACCTGAAAAGACCCCCTAGACACTCTGGAATGACACCAGTTAAATGACTGTTTTGGCCTAGATTTAGATACTCCAATTGTGTCAGACTGCAGAGCTGAATGGGCATTTTACCACCAATATTATTGCGGCTCAAGTCTAGATAAACCAGTTCAGTGAGATTTCCTAGCTGTTCAGGAAGTTTTCCATTCAGATTCTATTTGGAAAAATCAAGGTGTTTCAGCTTGGTCATACTTCCCAAACAATGAGGTATAATTCCAGCTATGTCATTATATGCCAAGGAAAGGTAGTTCAGATTTCTAAGATGGCATATGGATTCTGGAAATGCACCTAACAAATCATGGTTATAGCTCAAATCCAGGTGCTGAAGCTTGGAAAAGTTGCCAATTTCTACTGGTAAGGTATTGTAAAGCTCGGAATGGCTGAGAAAGTTGAGACAATTCTGCTGGGAAAGATTGGTAGGGTGAGACACAAGACAGATTCAAGAGCTCTAAGGCTTGGAGAGTAACAAGGTATTGCATTACAGGACAAAAACTGCTGGCTACATTCACCTCCAATGAGGACCCAGCAAAGGCCATATTCAGGACACTTGACGCTTCCATTGCTGTGCAAGGAAAAACCCAATTCAAGCAAATAGGTAATGAGTATATTAGACAAAATAACTAAAGCATTTGAAACTACCTACTTGTTGCAAGTGATTCCTTGCCAGTGACAGCAGTTCCCACCCTTGGTCCATGTTGCGAATGCAATTTGTTTAGAATCAAAACCTGACCTGAAGTTCAGAAGAGCATTTTGTTCTTCTTTTGTAGAAGCCCAGTATGGCCCAGCTAAGACGAGAAGTAGAAGGAAAGAAATGCAACAAAGGGGCAACCTGTAATCACGTAAAAAAAATGACCGTGGCAAATGAAAGCCCGAAGTAAGGAAACACGAGTCTAGTTTAGAGCCGTATGGAAGTTTTATCGCTAGATTGCTTCTCCGCTAGGGAGGTCGTACCTATTCCACCATCGGTCTTTGGAAAACCCATCCTTGCCCTTGTCCTTGCCCAATGCAAAATTTCCGAAAGCTCTTCTTGCTGCTCATACACCGCAGAATAACGCCATCGCCAGCCCGTTCAAGCCAAACTTTGCTTTCGGCGGATCATTCTATGTGAAAGTGTATATGGATGGATGGAGTTCCGATTGGGAGGAAGGTGGATCTTAGGACCTATAACAGCTAAGACAAGCTATCTGTTGCGCTGGAAGAGATCTTCAGGCGATTTACAAGCCATAAGCGTTTTGGAGCTACAGATTTGAACACCAGTTAACCGGTTTCGAGAGGGCCTATCCACCAACAGAAATGACCTGGCATTTACCCCCAATATTGGGTTTTTAGCAGTCATTGGCATATTCCAGGTATATATTGACATATACTTGAAATATGCCATAAACCCACATAAACGAGGGTTTGCCCCCTTAGGGGCAACCCAAAAATCGTATAGGCAGGCCCACAGCAAAGAACAGACCAAATCTGTATTTGAACCGTGGATAAGATAAGGATGCCAGAGATGCAGATTCTGCGACCTGTAAAGTTAGAAGTGCTATATAAGATCTTGTGCTCCATCACTTTATAATACAAAAAATATATGTGCATATATCTCAACATAAAAGTATCAGAAGTATATAGAGAGTAAATACACCATATATTTAAAAAGCTTATTGCAGATACCATATCCATTTCACCGAGAAAGAAGTTTGTGAGCCAAATATAGAGATGAAAGCCATTATATTCTTAAACAACAAAATCTAAAGGACATATTGGAGAATAAGTTTTGGAGATCAAACCACATCAATAGGTTTTGTCCTAGATCTATAATTTCCTTTTGAAATAAATAATGGACATTGATCTAAATCAGCAGAGCAAAAATCAAGTAGACACAGACTTACTGCTTTATTTGCATGTAAATAAAGATTAGACTCAAGATGATTAATCATATGAAGGAGCTTTGAAGAGCGTTGAAGCTTGCCCACCTGGAAAAAACAAAAGAAAAGGAAGGATTTGGGCTTGAGTGACAGGCGAACCATTGGAACAACTTATGAAAATTAATTTGTGTAGAACTTGCTTTCCACACCTGAATGATCAACCTGTAGTAATCATCAACTTGAAGGAGATTGCCTTTGAACCTGCAAAAGATCAATCTTGACATAGATTAGAAAGTGGATTGCCCACTTCATACTTTTAAAACAGGGCATATTTTTTAAAATGGAAAGAATAAAAAGTCTTGATATAGATCCTCCAATGAAATAGGTCATTACCCCAAGTAATATGGCATAGCTGCCAGATTGGACTTTAGCTAGAGCCTGCAAATTTAGAAGTGCGTGTACACGAGAATCTGCAACATCATTGATTTGATTAGATGGGAACATGCATGACCGCAATGACACCAGTCTAGCACAAAATTAGAAAGTCCAAATCTTAGAGCGATCTTGAAGCAGCTAGAACGTACCCATTGGAAAACCCTACAGTAAATTAATTCCAGAGAGAAATCTATTTACAAAGACCACTAAGCAAAAGATACAGATTTAAAACAGGTTCTGATCCTAGAAATATGAATAAAAGATAAAAGATGAATGTCTTCATTGAATAAAACCTTACCCTGTGCATTCTCATCTTCATCTACGACGGATTTAGGCAGTAACATCTTCCTCCTATAGTGTTGCTTTTCTTTAAAACAAACAAATCACGAACCCTAACCTACAACTCGGAGCTTGAATCTATCTCTAAGCCGACCTGCAGGCCTAATAAACCTGTAAACATGAAGCACAAAAAGGTCTAAGAAGATTGCTTGAGAAGACTCTTTTGCTTGTTTTACTAAACTGGTCTTGCATGAATACCTTGGAAGTTAGAAGCATCAAGCAGAAAACGGTCTCCTTCTCGCTTCTCAACCAGGCAAATTGCATCAAATCTGATAGTAATATCCAGCTTGAGTTATTGTTGATGCAGTTTCTCGCTAGATGCAGCATAGCTGATAGATGAATTGAAACCCCAGAATCATAGAACCATAAACAAATTAAGAAACAAATACAGTTACCTCAAAATGTCATAGTTATGGAAGTCGACGGTGGCCGATTAGGTTATGGAAAAAAACAAAGAGTAGTCTCAGATGACTACTGTGGCACCTCACTTGTCTTCCATGCCGCACAATCGTGGAAGATGTATGCAGAATGTAGAAATCGAAGGGGCAAAATTGGTATGCTCCAGGTAAAGAAAGAGGAAAAATTGAAATCGAAGTTGAAAATTTTTCAAATTTTTGGAATATTGGTTTATTTTTCCGGCGGCCAAAAGCCACAAAACCTTAGAGAAATCGCCTAAAAATAAATCAAAAAATGTTTTCCTCTATGCCGGAAAATCCCAAATTAACAAGATTGATTGATTGATTGATAGAAGTAGGGGGGAGGTTCTAATGGCCATTTGGCTTCGCAAGATATGATAATTATGGCATGACAAAGTCTAGCACAATCTAATTGAGCATAGAAAGAACCACATACACTCCTAAACAATAATTTTCAAGAAACATTTTTCATGGTCCCAACAATCATGCTGAGTGAGCCCTTGGATAGGTCGAGCATGCCATGTTGGCCCAGATTGCTTGGAAAACAACAACATCTAGCTGGGCTTATACCTCTGCTTCCATGGAACCCCTGCATTTTTCAGGGTATCATACTCCACTGCCACAAAATCCCCTGAGTTTTTAGTATTTTGATCCACATTTAAGAGCCCTAACGATTTCCCATTGCTTTTTTTTTTGAAGAACTTCCTTCATATTTAGGAGTTCTAGAGAAGGCAAATCTGTCGCCCCTGCCAGAATCCTCTTGTATAAAAAACATAAAATTTGTGCTAAAAGAAACTATCGAGCCACCTTTCAGGGTATATCATGAGCCGCTTAGTGTAAATTGTTCTTCCAAGCTTTTTATTTGCTAATCCCTTTAGCTTGAGCGTTTCATCTGCTACGGTAATATTGTCCCAGACCTTGAGCAAAACCTGATTTTCTCCAAATTTTGCGAACAAAAAATTGGCATATGAAATGCAGAAAATGCGATAGATACAAATTCATATAATAACAGCCCTGGATCGACCTCTGGCTATGACGGAATGCTTGGGCAAATGCGGCCAAAATTCTCAGTCAATTTTGACATAAATTGTCCTTTAATCAATGGACAAAATTTAAGCCCCTTTCAAGAATGATTGAGATTCCATGCCCTAAGTTGTGTACTTTCTAGGAAAGCTCTCGCTGAAATTAGACGACCTGGAT
This sequence comes from Isoetes taiwanensis, assembly GCA_021234155.1. Classification (NCBI taxonomy): domain Eukaryota; kingdom Viridiplantae; phylum Streptophyta; class Lycopodiopsida; order Isoetales; family Isoetaceae; genus Isoetes; species Isoetes taiwanensis. The sequence goes on from JAJEKV010000041.1 coordinate 9,463,845, forward strand.
TTCGCCTCCCTCTTCAATCCAATGGTTTTGAGATGGGCCTGCATTGCCCCATGCATAACCCATCTATGGGGCCCCCATGAGTTGGCTACATCTACACCCCTTTTTTTTAACAAATGGCTATGATCAGACTACCCAGGCATGCCCATGAGAATGGGGTGCGGATGGGGGGGCATAAGTAACTATCCTAATACCATATCAGAAGTTTAGACTTAGAAGTTTAGACAAGTCCTGGCATTTTTGTTGCCTCACCTCCTCTCTAGAGATTTCATGTACTCTCAGTGACCATTCAAGATTTTCACTTATTCTCACTCGTTGTTTTTGTTCTTTAGTTTTCTATTTCAAAAGTCCACGTGACACTTTTCTGTGGAGGAGTTGTTTGTTGGACTCTAAGGTTCTCACGGAGGATCATCCTTCAACAGCAGCAGGTCCATGACTGCTGGATGCTACACGCACAAAAAAAGAGACAAAATATGCACAAATGATATGGGAATATATGCATCAAAGGAGGCTCTCCAAATATGAGATCAAACCTGAATACATCTGAAAAGGCTCTGGTCTAACTATAGTTTAGACTGCAAATCTGAGCCCTACATCTAGCTAAATCTAAGTCGTACACTTATGCTAACCTAAATATGCTAAGTGTAGTCTGCCGCTATGGACACCTAACATGTGCACAATGTTAACCACCAGGCGGTTAACAAATTCCTTAGATGAATTCTCAAAGCCTTGGTAGCTAATCTTTTGCTGCCATGCCTGACTTCCCAAGTGGCATGGCTAATGCTTTGCTGCTAATTTGTCATTGGATTCTACTCCTTTCACGTGTTGTATGGTTTATTGAGTGCTACTTATAATTTCACTATGAACAATCTTTTCTGACACTGCAACCGACATAACTTTGTTGTTCTTTATTAGATGTCATACTTCTTTCTTCTGGTATGTAGCCATTGATTTTGTCAAATCCAAACAAGTTCTTGTGATTACGGAGGCTGCATATTGCAATTGTTTTTTCGAGTGCTCAATACTCCAATCTAAATTTCAATTTGACAATTTCTTCTTCATCTTGCTTGCTCTTTATCATTGCTTTTGCAAACGTTATTTCCGCCTCCTATCTTCATCATTAGTCATCAGACCACAAGAAGCCTCAACAAAAAATGGATAGAAAGAAATAAAGGAGACCTCTCTCCCTCAGGATAGGGGGAATCAACCACCCCCTGATATTTTTCGCGAATTTTGAATTTCCTCTTCCCATAATACTAAAAAATAGAGCTAAGTCATCAGATCACAAGAAGCCTCAACAAAAAATGGATGGAAAGAAATAAAGGAGACCTCTCTCCCTCAAGATAGGGGGAATCAACCACCCCCTGATATTTTTCACGAATTTTGAATTTCCTCTTTCCACAATACTAAAAAATAGTGCTAATTTGGGTGGACAAATGGACACTAAAAATGAGACACTGTAAGTTGCGGGGACCCAAGGTGATTATGTCTTTCTGAGAATTTTGTATCTTTCATCACTAGGGGTGAATACTTTACGACCTTTGGTGAAAGAACGAGTTCATAAGCTTATCAAGTGTTATGCCGGACCCTTTAAAATTATGAAAAGAAAAGGTTTAATAGCATATGAGTTGCGCTTATGGCAGGACATTGGGATCCATCCCATATTTCATGTAAGTGAATTGAAGCATGTTATACTAGATACAGATAACGTGGCTAGCCCTGAGAGTATACCGTTTGTTTTGAACTCCTCTGTAACGTCAGAACATCTTTTGAATAGAAAAGTTTGGCAGCTGCACAATAGAGATATTGTAGAACATTTGGTCTTGTGGCAACGCCAGTCTCCCGAGGATGCTATATGGGAGTCAGATAAATTCATGCAACAATTTCCTCATCTAACTGATTAAATTACCTTGAGGACAAGGTCTTAGAGGAGGGAGGAATTGTTACAAATGCTCCCAGGGGTAGGGCCAACATTTAAGGAACCCTTGATGGAATTCCATGAGCACAGGAGTATCGCCGATGGACCAACATGATGTAGTTGCTATATAATGGACCATAAGTCTGTAATTGGGCTATGGGGACCATTACCGGGGTTAGTTCAAGTTGTGCCTAGGTGCCTAATATTTATATGGATAAACATTAGATAAAGAAAGAAAAAGGCTATGTTATTATTGGTGGACACGTGTCATGATATGGTTTGTTGAAATTAAAACAATTGGAAAACATCCAAATATGAATCGAGCTTTTGGGCTACCTGCATAGGCACAGCTACAGATTTGGCCCTAGGCAGTATGAATTGCCTACGGGTTCGATTTTAAGATCATCCAATTTTGGATTTGGTGTGGAACGAATCTCTAATGCCTCTGTATCATACATGGATAGGAGTTGATTTGCCATTTACAACCCAATTTCGACCTCCCTGAGCACTTTGGAATGTGTTCCAGATATCTAGGGAAGGGTTTGGCTGCTTGCAAGAATTGTCTAGAAGAGACAATTCTTAAGCATTTGATTCTTGGAAGAATTGTCTTGCTTTTCGATTCTGTGATAGAATTAAGAGGAAGCAAGGCTTCCTGATTAGTTCTCTAGGAGGCTAATCCAAATGGTCGTGAGGAATTCATGGTGTGGGCGGTAGATCAATGGCCATTTCCTTTGTTGGTAGGTTTGCAAGTTTTACACTGTGACACTTAGGGGAATGGAAAAGGGCAAAAGGGAAAGGAGCTAAGAAGAAAAGGAAGGGAAAATGGGAAAAATGGTAAAAGAGGAAGGGCAAAAAAGGGACACGAAAGAGGAAAAATGGGAAAAAGAAAGTAAAAATGGAAAATAAAAAGGGGAGGGGAAGACGACAAAAGGGAGAAGGAATAAAATGGAGGGAAGCGGGGAAAGGGGAAAAAAGGAAGTGATGGGCAAAGGGGAAGACAGGAAAATGGGAAAAGAAAAGAGGACAAAGATGAAGTAGAATATGAGAGGAAATGGAAAAAGGGAAAAAAGAAAATGAAAAAAGAGAGGAGAAAAAGAAAAGGTAAAAAAAAGGCAGGAGAAATGTAAAAATGGAAAAAAAAGAAAGTGGAAAAAGAAATGTATATGAAAAGGGGAAAAAGAAACAAGAAAGGAAAAATGGGGAAAAGAGAAAAAAAAAGGGGAAAGGGAAGAGCTGGAAAAAAATTTAAGGAAAATATAAAAGGGGAAGGGGAAAGGATACAAATATGCAGCAACGCCTGTCTTGGTTGGCTAAGAAAAATGGCTGAATTCGCATAAACATCCTAAGCGCTTGGTTTTAGTACAACAAGAAAGGTATTAAATCCCAAATTTCACTTACCCCGATTTTGTCGTATAGCAGCTTTTAAAAATTGGGTAAGAAGCTCTTGGCGATGGAGGAGGAACAAATCGAGAAGGCTGTTCTTGCCTACCTGAAGAAAAAAGGTTACAAAGCAGCAGAGCTTGCTTTCCAGGATGACCAACAAAGCCATCGTTCTGCATCTTCAGCCAGCTCAGGACCATCCATGGAGCCCGTTGTGCTTAATCAGATACTTTTCTACTCCCGGTATTTATCATAACTTTTCCCTTTGAGTCCATCATTGGCCTCTCTCATATGCACAGTAGCTTATAGGACAGAGTGGAAGTCATGTTGGATTTCTTGTTTTGGTCAAGTTGTTACATTGCATCTTCACTCATTGTGTGTATGTTTCTTGCGAAGGTCTGACAATGATCCCGGACAATATAGTGATGGATACAAGAAGCTTAGGTCCTGGGTGCACTCCTCTCTGGATTTGTACAAGGTCTGCTTTAGGTCTTTTTGTATGATCATAAATTATACCTTGCTGTCCTTCGTGGACGTAACACAATTCGGCTGCTTTTGGAAGAAAGTTATTAAATTTAATAAGTGAGAATGTCTGTCATAAAACAATTAACTTTATTTTTGTAATGCTACAGTGTAGTGCCTTGTTGCTTGATTAAAGAAATGTAGTAGCGTTTGTATCAATTAAAGGGTTTTATGAATTATTTATATCGTCAACTACTTGTAAATGCCTTATAAAGAATAACATGGCTTCCTAAATCAACTGCTTGAAGATGGGGTTGCTCAAGGCTGTGCTGTATATAGCTTTCAGGAGACATCAACTGCATTAATAACCTTTATATTGATAATGCCGTGAATGTTAACCTCTCATCATGGTCTCTTTCTTATGGGTCCTCATTCTAAGTTCAAGTGCATTTTCATTTCATTTAGCTTTTCACAGTGTATATTTTACTCATTTGCAGAATGAGCTGCTTCGCATTCTTTACCCTGTTTTTGTCCATTCCTACATGGACCTTGTTTCAAAGGGATTTGCTCAAGAAGGTATGGTACCCTGTGGTTACCCTTTAAAAAAAGATATTATGATATAATGCATGCCCTCTTATAAGCAGCTCGGACATTCTTTCAAAGTTACCGTGAGGACCACGAGGCGATGCATTTGCATGACCTTCAAAAACTTGAAGGTCTTATATCCCCTGAACATTTAAAGGTACTGAAAGTCTATTTCCACTGAAAAGATTTCCTCGGAAGGCAATGACATGCCGATTAAATGTGCAGGAGAATGACATTGCAAAGACATTGCGTGAAAATAAGGTTAACATCAAATTATGCCAGGTAAATTTCCTCCTATATTTTTTCCATAGGTGTTATGTGTTGAACATTAAGGCATTCAAGAAGAAAAGGAAAGAAACTTGTGTGCTTGATTTATACTGAGTGAAATCCTGAAGCGTCTCACTTTGCAGCAGATAGATGAATATCTCTGACTGTTGATTGTGAGTTCCTTTCAGTATTCTTTCGAGCTTCTATTGCAATACCTTCATAGTACAGATTCCATGCTGATGCTTGGAATTGTGAATGCTCACATAAATCTCAAAGGTTGGTCTAACAAAGTTCCAAATGTGTCTGTGCCTTTATATACTAATTACCATCTCATGATTATGATCAGTTTTTCCTGGTCAGCCCTCGGTGTTGCCCGAGGAAGAAGACTCACCTACATTACCTGGAAAAATGCAAGAGGCATTGGATTCTATTAACCAGAAAGAGATTTACTGGGGGGTAAGCAGAATTTGTTAGCTTTTATTGATATTATTCAAAAGCTTAGTAACTATCTTGTTATTTATCATGATTTGCAGGTGCTTGAAGATTCAATAGAAGATAGGTTCGAGAAAGAACAGACTGCAGATGCTGACAAAGCTGCATTGGAGGCCAAAGAAATAGAAGGTGAAGATGGAAAGGTGAGCACCATATATTGGGCCCATCTATAAATATATGCGTCTCCACTAATATGGACTGATGCAGAAGCGAGCTTCAGATGGAAAGCAGGGCCTGATGAACAAGAAACTAAAGAAAGATAAAGCGACTTCTAAGGATTTGAAGCTTGAGCAGAGCCGATCAAAGGTTCCTCCCGTGAAGCCCGAACTTACTCTTCCAATTATGTAAGGCCTTGATGGAAGTGTTCATTGCACTTTATTTAATTAATGTGTTCTGGTAGACAACTTTGATCATTATTTCATGAAAGGGGAGCACAGAAAAGCTGGAAATAAGGTGGGGGGGCTGTTTTTGTTAAATGAACTAGTTTTATTAAGGCTTTTCAGCCATTCATATTTCTGCGCTGAGAAGAGGAGCTTAAAATATGGTGTGTTCAGCTGGATGGTTTCAAACAAAATGTTTAACGAACTGATTCTTGTTCCAAACGCCACGACTAAGTTAACGGCATATTGAAAATTAGTGTGTCGATGGACGCTTAAACACAAAACATTGTCTGAAAATTGTGTTTCTTTGTTTAAAATTTTCTGCATTTTTTAATGGGAATGTTACAACTTCATTCGGTTTTTGACATCCATGCTTTGTATTGATAGTGCATGCTAAAATCCTCGCATTTTTAGTTTGCTATGGAGTTGATAGTGTAACTCTACTGGGTGACATTATTTTGGGCTATGATCGCCAAAACACTTATATGATAAGGCTGGAACAGGTCAGAAGAATCAGAGAGGAGAATATTGGAAGATTTGCGCAATCGTGTTCGGCTGGGAAGTAATGCATTGCCATCTGTGTGTTTCTATACCTTTGTCAATACACATAACAGGTATGAGATTTGAATAGTTGGCTGAAAGCATTCAACTGAAAGAGGCAGCATCTAACAACATAAAACCAGATAGCTAATGGCATAATATAATGTGAAAACCAGATAGCTAATATATTCATTGAAGTGCTAGAAATATCTCTTTTATCTTCCTAGCTTATTTTCCTACCACTTTTATAATTATATATTTGCATTTGTTTTTTATAGTCTAAGTTGTTCATCTATATCTGCGGATGGTGCTCAGCTTGTTGGGGGCTTCTCAGATTCGTCATTAAAGGTAGGCCAAGTATAAAGATTTAATTGTGTAGATAATCCAATGTGATCTGGATGAAGACATCTTTTCTTTGCACGAATCTAGAATTGAGTTTAGAGTTAGCTCTTAGATCTTTTTGACAATGGAATATTTATAGGTTTGGAACATGGAAAAACTTGGAGAACGTGACATTTCTTCGGAAAATGGTACAACGAATTTTGCGGATAAAAGCTAAATTTGTTTTTAGAAGTCACATTTAAGCATCATTTCAAAATCTTGAATGAACTGCTTAGACTATCTGCAGGTATTAATATTGGTAATAAGGACAATGGATCAGCATATGTGCACTTGACAGGCCACAGTGGACCTGTATATGCAGCCCAATTTAGCCCTGACTCAGATTTATATGCAGCCCAATTTAGCCCTGACTCAGATTTCCTTCTTTCTGCTTCTGCAGATTGTACAGGTAAAAGAATTTGCATAAATTCAGTATTGCACTGACAAAAGCAATCTCTGCCGCTGCCAATTCTTCTTTGAAATATGCATTTTGGGCATTATTATATATTGTGTTTGGTTTCTGATGTGGCCCGTATTTTTGAATTTGTAGTTCGTCTTTGGAGTCTGAAGCTCAAGACAAACCTTGTTTGTTACAAGGGCCACAATTATCCTGTCTGGGATGTCCAGGTAATATATAATATTATTAGCGCATTCTTTCCTCCAATTTAAATTAAGAGTTTTGCATTTTCTGACATATTCTCCAGTTTAGTCCTGTTGGTCACTACTTTGTCAGTGCATCACATGATAGAACTGCTAGAATATGGTCAATGGACAGGGTGCAACCTTTGCGTATACTTGCAGGACATCTTTCCGATGTTGATGTAAGCATGATCACTTGCTTGATGTCTAAAATGATAATTTAAATGTATTTGAGAACTACTTTCCTGCAGTGTGTGCAATGGCATGTCAATTGCAACTATATTGCGACTGGATCCAGTGACAAGACCGTAAGATTATGGGATGTGCAAACAGGGGAATGCATGCGTGTATTTGCTGGACACAGGGGAATGGTCGTGTCCTTGGCCATGTCACCTGATGGGCGTTATATGGCATCTGGAGATGAAGATGGTGCAATAATGATGTGGGATTTGGCAACCACAAAATGTGTATCTCCTTTGCTAGGACACACGGGTAGTGTATGGAGCCTTGCATTCAGGTAATATCCCTTTGTTGTTTCCAGAGTCTCAAGATTTTTAAGCAAATGTTGCATATAACCATAACACAACATTTTGTTAAGATCCTGAGAGATTTTGATGACCCTATGCTTGAAGGAAGATTCTACTGGTTTAATAAATTTGGAGATGCAAATGCCCGCATGAGCATTTTGCTGCTAATTGCGAGCATAACTCTGATAATGTTTAGACGCTGGATGTATGAATGGTTGTTGAGTGTTTCATGACATATGCCAAAGAGGTTGTCCACTGTGCTACTCAGAAAAGCCGATTTGCCAGCATTAAATTTTCCAAATGTTCATTGAAATTTGCTTTCCACTCGTACTACATTTAGGAATTGAAGATATTCTTTATTCCATGTGTAAATAACTAAACTCCATGTTTTATCCCAGCGGTGAAGGTTCTTTGCTTGCTTCTGGCTCAGCAGACAATACACTGAGGTTGTGGGATGTCAATGCGAGTTCTAAAGCCTCTCGCACTGCAGACAAGTATGCACATTTTTTAAAGTCATATGGTTGTTCTTTCAGATTCTTAATGATGGAGAAAGATGCATTACAGATCTGGTACTGGTCGACGGCTAAGGCTTTTGAAAACGTTACCAACTAAGTCTACTCCTGTCCATGCTCTTCGGGTAGGTTTGTTTGGTGATGGTGTGTGGGACCACCCATTTTGATTTTGCGTAATGGTTTTTGCAGTTTTCTCGGAGGAACCTCCTATTTGCAGCTGGTCCTTTCAGTTCTCCAAAATTACAAGATAAAATTTAAATATCTGAAGAGTAATTTCATTTATCAAATCCAAGTTGCAGATTGTGATAGAGGAAGCCAAACAACAGGCACACTGACTGCAGACAGACTTGTACAGAAAAAGTGCATCCGTGTCATCGCACTTCTCTATTTGGCATTTGACACAGTTATCAGCAGGCACACAGGCGCATTCGAGAGTAATTTCCATGCACACTGCACCATAGCTCACTGTGTGATGCTGATACAATTGACGATATTGCAATGAAGTAAAATCCCAGTTTATATTCAACACTGATGCAAAAAGTAAACAAAAGAGACCAGGATTCTGTTAATCAGAGATAAACAACTGGCGCAATGCCTGGACAACTGATAGGAGCACACTTTCAACCACCCAACCGGGCTCAAGCACAAGAAATCTTTATCTTGCACAAGAAATCGTTATCTTGTTTGCAGCAAGGATCCAATGTCCAAGAATTCGTTATCTTGGGAAGTCGTATTGGCAGCAGTGGCTTATGGCAAGGTTGTCAAAAAGCTTTGGCGGAAAAACAAGTTCAGAGCTGGGGTCGATGCTTCAGTCAGGGGCGGTAGTCTGAGCTAGGCTGGGATCAGATGGTTTTCAATGCAGGACTTCACATCTCTTTATACGGATTGATGGACGAACCTTTTTCCCTTTTTAACGGATTTAGCTCATGAAAAGGCAGCCAGGAATAGGTAAGATAATTTTAGTTGCAGATTTGCCTTTTTCTATTTGGATCATCCTTTTTCCAGCACGTTTCGAGAATCTGGTAGCCTATATGATGGAAACGATCTATCTAGAGCGGTTCCGGATCAAATCCGGGAGGTTTTTGGCTGTAACTCGTGACTGCCATTTCGACCGCCGTTATCAGCCAATTCACTACAGTTTAGTCACAAGGAGATTTTTGGTCAATTTATTATTTCTTTCATAAGCCATGCCCATGCCATTGGATCCTTGTGCCTTGAACCTCTCCCCCGAGCTGCTCCGTATCAGGTCCTTCCCTTCTTTCAGTCGATCGACCTCGATCGCCCTATAACCCTGAAAGAAATTCCATCAAAAACTCTTGTCATGAAAAGAGGTGTGTTTGGTCCTTCCCTTCTTAAGGCCAATCTCTTTTCCCTGGGAATGTTCTTTTTTTCTCGATCCTCCAAGGCGTGGTCCGCGACTTGACGAAAAAAAAATCTCCATGCTGATCCATCAAGTAGGCGTCCCTCACTTGAATGGAATCATGGCATCCCCAAAATTTTTTCGATATTCCGAGTAGGTTCCCACCCCTACTCGGACAGAAAGTAAATCCCTTTCTAACAAGAAAGATAGTTCCCTTCCATTAGGAAGCAATAAAAAAATTCCATTTTATTCAAAAAAAATCACATACATTTAAATAGTTATGCATAACCTACTAAAACTCAAACCAAACTAAGATAAATGACCAATAGTATGACCGATAGTTAATCGGCTTCTTTCATACTCCCGGTCAGCTTTTTTCAAAGCCACTTTTTGTCGACTTTGTCGGATGTTTTTCGCAATAGTATGCATTAACGCTTTTCCTTTGTCCCCCTTGCTTTTGGGAATTTCAATTTCGGTTTGAGGCTTGTCTGTAGGTGTCTGTCTTTTTGGGCAAGAAGCTTTAAAGTGAGGTCCACCACATATGTAACAACCCCTTTCTGGTGCATTCGCCGCTTTCGATTTGTAATGTTGTTCCAGTACTCTGTTTGGTTTCTTGAGTCTCTGCGATCATCATTGAATCGAACTCTTTTTGCTCCATTGTTGCTCGCCTTATCTGTGTCGCGCTTGCCATTATTCTCCTTGGGATACCCTTCCCATATATCATACTTTGCCCCCTTGGGATTAAATTTTCTTTCTGCAGCTTCGGCTTTTCGTACCGCTTCATCTAACGTTTGAGGTTCAATGAGCCTAAGCTCAGCATACAACTCATCTCTCAACCCGTAAATATATTTCTGGTTAACTCTTTATCGCCGAGACCTTCCATTTGAACCGACAAATGGTTAAATTTGTTGGTGTGTCTTGATAGATGATTCTCCTTCTCCTTGTGTGAATATATCCCATTCCCTTCAAGATCTACAAAATAGCTTGCGGGTAAGTTATGGCTTTGAAGGCTCTTTTAAATTCTGCCATGTCTTAATCATCGGGACCATTCTCTTCCTTCCCCGCCACCAAATTCGGGCAACATCCGTAAGGTATTTATCCATGGCACGAAGTTTACGCAACTTCGGTGGCTCCAACTGCGTTCAAAAACTTTCCCATGCGACTAAGAATCCCATAACTATAGGGGGACTCCTCTTTCCCCGAGAAAGTCGGCATGCCCTCCACCTTTTGCGACCATTTGATCCCCGGCGGTAGCATTAGCTAGATTGGGAGAATTTGGCGAGAATTATCGGCTAGCATGGATTAACAGTGGAGGTTGATTTGGAAGTGGAGGTTGGGGATTGCTTGGTAAGAATCCATAAAGCAAAGCTATTTGTTCCAACTTGGTTTGATAATCTTGCTCGATGTAGGTGGTGGCAAAGCAATTTGATTAGCAATTTGCTTGGCTATAAAATCTGCCGTTCTTAGCGCTGGCATCACTGGCTTGTCGTAGATATTAAAACGGTGGCCATTGCACGGATATGGGAATAGAATCTAGGCTCGATACCACTTGATACAATTGACGATATTGCAATGAAGTAAAATCCCGCTTTATATTCAACACCGATGCAAAAAGTAAACAAAAGAGACCAGATTCTCGTTAATCGAGAGATAAACAACCGGGCGCAATGCCCGGACAACCGATAGGAGCACACTTTCAACCACCCAACCGGGCTCAAGCACAAGAAATCTTTATCTTGCACAAGAAATCGTTATCTTGTTTGCGCAAAGAAGGATCCAATGTCCAAGAATTCGTTATCTTGGGAAGTCGATTGGCGGCAGTGGCTTATGGCAAGGTTGTCAAAAAGCTTTGGCGGAAAAACAAGTTCGTGAGTGGGGTCGATGCTTCGGTTAGGGGCGGTAGTCCGAGCTAGGCCGGGATCGATGGTTTTCAATGCGAGGACTTCACATCTCTTTATACCTGGATTGATGGACGAACCTTTTTCCCTTTTTAACGGTTTAGCTCATGAAAAGGCAGCCCGGGAATAGGTAAGATAATTTTAGTTGCAGATTTGCCTTTTTCTATTTGGATCATCCTTTTTCCAGCACGTTTCGAGAATCTGGTAGCCATGATGGAAACGATCTATCTAGAGCGGTTCCGGATCAAATCCGGGAGGTTTTTGGCTGTAACTCGTGACTGCCATTTCGACCGCCGTTATCAGCCAATTCACTACAGTTTAGTCACAAGGAGATTTTTGGTCAATTTATTATTTCTTTCATAAGCCATGCCCATGCCATTGGATCCTTGTGCCTTGAACCTCTCCCCCGAGCTGCTCCGTATCAGATGCAGGCAGAAGGGTAGTGTAGAGGAGACCAAGAAAATTGTAGTATTTAATACTGCTGTACCAAAAGTGAAATGAAGTGCTTTTTTTTACGTCATACCAATAGAGCGAACCAGTGCTGGGAAAACTCCAGGGTAAAGAAGGTTTTTCCGACTAAAAACTGAAGACGTCTGTTGAGGCATGGCAGGAAATTTTCTGAAAGGTTTTCGTGTATTTTTCTATAAGGAGGATGGATAGAAATCTCCGCTGGGAATTCTGGAAATAGGGGAACATTAGGAGATTTTCTGGTAGGCTCTAAAAGTTTCCCACATTGGAGCCAACATCATGCGTTTTAGATATTCAGAATTTACTCTTACTGAAGTGTAATTTTTTGACTACAGCATGAGAAGCTACTTGGCTAATGGAAGGTTTAACGGTTCAATTGACTTATTAATCAACTGACTTTATTAACTGACATGAATATACGGAAGATTCTAACTAAGGAAGTATTAATGTGCTTATAGCTTTTTGTTTTAAGATCATGGATAGCCATAGGCACAGGGGTCAACTTATAAGGGTAGACTCTACTTTTTTTTCTAATGGCGTATTTTGAGTTGCCCTTTTTATGGAAGGCTAAAATTGTATCAGCCCTTTCTATTTTATGGTGCAATGTAAACTGCCCTTATTTACTGCAAAACTCATTATAAAACAACATTTGTCTATCAAATCACACATTTATAGAAAACAAAGTAATTTTTGTTTAAAAAAACATAGCAGTTTATATGTTTATAAACATATCATAGTCGGAATATAAAGAGAATATAAACCCTTTTTGAGATTTCAAGCTGTAAAATTTGTTGATCAGACAATAAAGAATGGAAGAACGCAATAAAGAACTGGCAGGAATAGAAAGAAATGCATTAAAGCAAATAAAATACAAAGGAATTGGAAACAAGCACTAAACTGCCAGGTTTTTCATATGAATCAAATGCCATGCACGATGCAATGGCAAAGCAACAAAATTTGATTTGAGAATGCATGCCAATGAGTCTAATTCTTGATTTTTTTGTCTCTGTCTGGTGATTTTGATCACTCCGGGGACTCCGATCACTAGGTAGAAGGAACTTCCCATCCGCCCGCCGCAAAAAATAAACGCTGCCTTTTGTTTTTCAATGTCTTTTCTTTTCTTTTATTTTTTTTTTCTTTTGTTTTTCAAAAATTGGCTTTCATAATTATAGATTTTATTTTCTTGCTTTTTTACAATTTTATATAGGATAATGATATACATTTTGGCTATTGATGTGAATAGAATTTTAAGGCTTTTTTAAATCCTTTCCCTTATTTTAAAGGTTTCTTAATTTTTTGCCCTTTCAAGGGGAAGAATTGAAAGTGCATTTTTCGTATGCCACCCTTATTCATAATGGCTATAATTTTTTTCCCCTTCTTTTGCAGGGGAGGAGACCTATTTAAGGGTGTGCAGGCCATGAAAGTTGATCACTGCATAGGCAATGTTCAGTTAGAAGCAATTACTTTAAGGGCCTACTTTATTTATGGTAACTTTCCCTCTCACATAATCTCTCAATGCAAGTTGCAGATCTTGTCAGGCGGCCACCATCCTTCAATATGACAGCTATAATCACTTCTAACGTTCTATTAGGAAATGGCCGCATAGAGGCCCTTACGTGGGGATATGGTTGTAATCACTTCTAACCTAGCGTTATGTTAGGAAATGGCAGCGCACTGTCCCTTATGTGGGACTCACCAATTCCTTACTCTATATAAGTTGCTGTGTGTGTAGCCATTATATACGCAAGGAATTTATTGCAGCTATTCAAAGTATCGTCTATGATGGTTTTTTAGACAACCATATAACATGAATATGTAGCACAATCACAGGGTGTCCCATGGGGATTTGATATGGGTGCATAAACTACCCGTGACACAATTGAGTGGGTTATTATAAAAAAAAAAAATATAAATTCAATAGAAAAATCAAACGAGTTAGCTTGCTCGTTGCATTGGTTAAAACATTCGTATTAGTATGTTGGATTATTTTTGGTAGGGGTCCGAGTCTCCGCATTTCATATTTAAAACTTAGGTGAACCCCGTATAGAGATGAGTCCCCGTATTTCATATTCTAAAACCTTAGACGAACCTGTATTTCATATTTCAAAATCATAGGCACCCCTAATCATAAATCACTATAATCGAAACAAGAGGTGCCTAGAAGCCCTAACATAAGATCTGGGATGTAGGATGGAGGGATTTAATGATCGAGGTTATCTGGGGCGCACTTTGTTTAAAATATGTCCATAAATAATGATAAAGGATTTATGGTTTGTGTTGTTTTTGCTCCTCTTTATGCACATATTTTTTAATATTGTAGTAGTCAATTTTTTTTGCATTTATTTAATCAATCATTTCCTTTTATTCTAATGGATATCTTAAATGGTTGGGTTGGAATTGACTTATTTCTATTGTCTAATAATTAATCGCCATTCCAAATGTGCAGAATACAACAACGTAGGTAAAATTATCTGGAACTAGCTTCTTCTTTAGCATTGTACAAAATAATCCGAGCTCTCTGTATCATCCTGAATAGAGTATCATGTATCATGTGTAGCAACTCTTCATGTCTGACCAACAGAGCATAGGGTATCCAGATCTGATTATACATCGGGCAGCTCTGGAAAGTGTGACATTCATCCTCAATGGCATCCATCTGGCAACATTGAAAAAGCCTGTCCTGGGGCAGCTCCTGAATCCATCTCTCTGTCTCAATTCAGAAATGGTGGGCACCTGTGCTAATGGAGGCGATGAGCCTGTGCTTTTTCATGGGCAGATCTTGGCTATAGCTGTGGTTCTTTGCTTCATCCTTTGATAGTGGAAGTGATGGAGTTTCTTGATGCAAATGCTAAACCCTAAAACATGATCCTAAACTCATGTTTTATACTATGTGCGAGCACCTGATGCTTATGATAGACATATGTATAATTATATTGGGATTTTAATTCGTCCACTTTTCTAATCTATAGAAGAACATATGCTTAAATATTTATACTCCTTTAGGATCCCTCCTTCAATCACGTTTGATTCTTCGGTTTTGCCGCATATTCCTCGTTCTACTTGACTCCGGGGTTCCTTGAGGTGTTGCGACTATAGTTGACCTTCGTGTGTGATCAGAGGTCGTTATCCCAAGTCGCGGAGAACGTTCCTCGATGTGAACCCTTGAGTTGAAAATGCTCCTCCTTAATGTGTTTACCTGTCATGTGGAGTGTCGTGACTGCTCAGCGTCCCTACATGCAGTGTGTCGTTTGAAGATGTGTAGTGCCATTGATCGCTTGAGTACGATCACCTAGTTGTTGCAGTCAGGCATTGTTGCATGTCTTCAAAGCTCTGAGATAGCGATCGTCGGGTAGACAGTGTCATTTCTCGATCGATTGAATTTCTGAGTGCGACTCCTATTGCTTGGACTTTGCTTCGTTGTGAGATGCTCCCCTATGCCTGGAAATGTTGTCGTCTCTATTGCACATGCCATCGCTCCTCTGCTTGTTGCCTTTCTTGAGTGGGGTCGATGTCGATGATGTCTTCCACGTCCGACCCACGTCCTTCATCTTCCTCCTGCTCTGCCTCTTCGTACTCCAGAAGCATCTGCTCCTCCTCACCTGCTGCGTTGGCCATGGGCTCAAGCTCTAGCGGTTGTCAAACAGATAAAGAAGCGTCTCTGGGAGCGGAAAAATCGTCTTGGAGTGAGGAGCAAAGGTGTAGGGTGCAAATGAGGATTATGGTCCTATTTATAGACAAAACCCTAATTTTGGAAAAAATTTAGGGTTTGGGATGATCTCTATGATGGAATATTGGGAATATCTATGACGGATTTGGTTTTGGCGCACTCTGTGAGGGATGGGGCCCTATTTAGATCGAGGATGACTCAAAACATGCAAACTAAGGGTCACAAATCCTACTGATCTCGATAAGTTAGGTCAGATTGTGCCCTTACTTTCTTCATTTGGACAAGTCTTGGCATAGATCAGGGGTCGACCACTCACAAGTGCGCGAGAGGCTAATCCGAGAATGACGGATTTGGTCCTGGCGCACTCTGCGAGGGGTGGGACTCTGTTTGGGTCTAGGATGGCTCAATTTCTATAATCTAAGGGTCAAATCCTACTTATCTCAATGAGTTGGGTTGGATTATGCCCTTACTTTCTACATTTGGCCAAGTATTGGCAAAGATCAGTGGTCGACCACTCACACAGTGCGCGAGAGGCTAATCCGAGAATGACGGATTTGGTCCTGGCGCACTCTGCGAGGGGTGGGGCTAAAATCACTGAGTTTTGCTCTAAATTTGGCAATTCCAAATGCAGATACCATTAGTACAACTTAATTACTTATGATTTTGCACATTAACATGTTCAAAACTTAATTTTGTATTTACCCTGTACTACTCATTTCGTTTGTAGAGGTATTTGCCTCAGTGCTTCCTCTTGTGCCTTTTCACTCTCCTCCCTTCTATTGTCAGTATGTCGCCTGGGTCTTCAATGTCTTCAAAAACTCGTGCTCCTTGCTCTTCTGTGGCTCTAGCCTTGTACTCTAAAAGCTATTGCTTCTATTTATAAACAAACCCTAGTTTGGAAGGCAGAATTTAGGGTTTAAGCAATTTTGGTCATTTTGAGATTTTTAGCCTAATTTGAAGTCATAAATGGATTCTAGACTCTTTAATGGTCCTAACACAACAAATTTCAGGCAATTTGGAGCTGTATAGCTCAAGTTATGAGGGTTCAAAGTTTTGACCCCACACACAGTGCGCGAGAGGCTAATTCGAGAATGACGGATTTGCCCTGGGTCACCTGTTTAGGTCCTAGATGACTCTATAAAGTTGATATGAAGGCCGAATCCTACTTATTTCGCAGGGTTAAGGCAGTTTGTGCCCTTAATTTCTACATTGGGACAAGTCTAGACATAGATCAGTGGCCCAACACTCCACAGTGTGCGAGGAGCACTTCCAAAATTTTCGGATTGGCCCTGGGCGCACTCTGTGAGTGGTTACTACTTTTTGGTTCTAACTTTAGTTTTATAAACAGTTTCTTAGTGTTAGAACATACATTCCTAGCTTAAATTCAAGCTCTAAGCTATCCTGAGCTATCAGATTGCTCTAATTATGCATCTATCTAGGTCAACATGGGTCCACCACTCACACAGTGCGCGAGAGGCAAATCCAAGAATCTCGGATTGGCCCTGGGTGCACTCTGTGAGGGGTCACACCTTTTTGGCCATGATTTCTAGGGTCTTTGCTAAAATTTCTTACTAACTTAGCATTTATCTACTTGCTGCACTAGAGATTGGAAATTTTTTTTCCAATTTTCGAGGTTCATGCTTGGGTGGCTGTTCCCAAGACTGGAAGTTTACTGTTAGTCCTAACAGGGAATGGTCAGTGCTTGACCTTGCTCTACCAAGATCATGCTCTGATACCACAGTGACGTCCCCTACTCCCTCTACGATGCACACATCGTATCGGAAGGTGGAGTATTCCCCATGACAGCCATACTGGCAGGGGCCATCCACCTGACCCCAATCCCAAGTACTGAGCCAGCAAGGGAAGAGTGGATGTGTCATTTGCCCCGTCTTCCTTCGGGTCGACCTAGCTGCGGAAGCGCGAATAAACATGAGCACATGTCAACAATACATCAATAGAGTCACCCCGAAGGGTGAATACATCATAACATATCACGAACAACAACATCAACATAATAACAGTAACAAAGGGGAATCCTACCCAGGGCTCAGACTCATGAGGGATCGACTGACGGCTTGGGTCTCCAGAAGTCAATGCAGACCGAATTCATGGCAAATGGATTGGGCTGGCATAAGAACATGGCTGTTGGGTAGTCCACTCCATCCGCCCCTCCCGTGCACACTTTGTAGAGTAGGTTGAAAAGTATTGGGACCGGACCGTAGCCTGTCGGGTACATAGCCAAGAGGGCTACTGCTGGGTTGCATCTCCCCAGTCCCAATGAGGCAGGAGGAGAGTCACCTCCGCTCCAGAGGCATGCATGCCCATCACAGGCGGCTAGAGGGCCACTGCCCTTATTCGACTTGAACCCCATGGAAGGCGACGCATCACCCCAGAGGTATCGAGCTCATGCCTTGCCCACACTCAGTGGCAAACCATTAAGCCTAGCCCACTAAGATCCCTGGTAGGCTTTACACACCAGAGGGATCAATCAGTGATGGGACAAGTCCCCCTTTTCCATCGGTCTAGCCCCTCCACCCACAACCAGGCGGGCTCTTGTGCACGGGCCGCATTAATTGGGTATTAAGGAGGCTATCTAGGAACATCTACTACAGAGGCTTTTAGGGTCTCTACCCCCCTTCCCAATACACGGGAGAGCATAGAATGAACACCATAATCATCAAAGAACTGAATTGTAGAATAACATCTAATCTATCTACCTACACATCCAAAGGTAGGTTCTTTTGTTAGAGCTTATGATATCGGGATCTATAAGGCCTCTAAGGCTGAACTAACATGCTAAACCAGCTCATTGCCAAGCTAAAAGGCGGCTTTGCACAACAAAATGACTATTTACCTGGCGCCTGACTTGCTCCAGATCCTCGGAATGCGTCCATTAGGGCGGATTTGGGGTCTCAAAATGGCCCTTAACTTTAATTTCTAATATCCACGTCATAGTAGCTTCAAGCCAATGAAAGAGAGGAATTCAAAATGAAAATCAGTATTACGTGGCACTTTTGCAATAAATAGTACTGTAATAATTGCACTTTTTAACTCAAATGCATCATTTTTTGGCTATAACTTGTGTTTGTGATGTCCAAATTGCACGCCGTTTGTTGCGTTGGATAGCCCGTGGCGAGATCTTTCCAATGAGTATAGCCTTGATATGCTTTTGATAAAAGGAAAGACTAAAAAAATGCAAAAAACCAGGTTTTTTCTCGTTTTTTTAACTTTTGGTCATCTAAATTAGATTAAAATATATTCAACCCATATACTGTTGGATAGATCTTTTGATTCCGCATCCAATGAAACAAAAATTTTGCGATTTGAAGCTATGAATCAAAAGTTATGGCCCGAAAACTAATTGATGAAGTTACTTTTTGAGTATTTATTGCGATTAAAGAGAAGGAAAGTACAATTAATAAGCAAGAGAAAATATGACATGGAATTTTTTCTTTCGAGGCCATTTTGAGACCCCAAATCTGCCCTAATGCACGCTTCTGATCCTGCTGAAGACTGCTGCTGCTGGAAGATCTGTTGTGCAAGGGCCGCTTTTCAGAGCCTGGCAATGCGAACTAGAGTTCTGGCTTGGCCGGAATGGCTCTGTGAAACCCTAATTGTGAAAAAGGAAGAAGGGTTTAGGGTTTAAGGGGAAAGCCCTTATATAGAGACTTTTAGGGTTAGGTTAATATTGGCCAAATGGGGTTTTGCCATTTGGCATGGGGTTTATAGTTGCATATGTTTATTAAACATGCACAACATACGAGGTTGCCCCCTAGGTGCAACCCTTGCCCCCTAGGTGCAACCCTCTACGTCTCGCTAGTACTTGTCATGATGACATGTACGTGTGACATGACAGTATAATATACGTATTTGGGACATATATTATACTGGAACGTCACAGGTTTGCAATCAATATGCAGATGACACATTCCTCTTCCGGGTCGCTAATGTTGAGCCAAATTGCTCTTAGACACTTTTCACTGGCTTCTGATATCCTTGTGGGGTGTCAGAAGTGTACAACTTTATGGACATTGGATACTCCGACTCTGGCGTGTGTTTATGATTATCCATGGAAATTACTTGCTCATGGACAAGCCATCAAGTTGTTGGGGATTCCAGTTGGCATCCATGTTACTACTGGAGTTGCATGGGAGGAGATCATTAAGGGTTTGGAGAAGCACTTGTTCTGGTGGTCCATAGCAAAGTTGTCTCTTGCAGGTCGCATTACAGTGGCCAAGTCAGTCCTTAATAGTACCCATATCTATATGGCATCCTTACAAGGTCGCAAAATATTTACCTCTTATGGTGCAGGTTGGTGTTATCGAAAGGGTGCCTTGGGACTGTCATGAAAATATTCACAAAGGCAAGCACTTTGTCAAATCAGTATATCGCCTCCTTTTAGCACCACAACCCCTTCAGTTGCCAGATGGGTGGCGTCTACAGGTTCCACAGCCCACTTTGCGTCGTACATGGCGATGGCTTTGGGATAAGTTCTCTACCCTAAAGACTCTGTACTATGGTGGCAGGTTATCCACAGGTGCCTGCGTATTAATGCCTTCCAACATCGTTATGATCCTCACATATCTGCATTATGTCCGTTCTGTCTTTCAGACGTTGAGACTCTTGAGCACTATATCTTCTATTGTCCAGAGGTTTAGCCGGCGTGGTCTTGGCTAAAAGGTTTGTTTAACAATGCATTAGATTGCCGATGCATCTTCTTGGCATCCTATCTCAATGCACGGCCCCCAACTAAATAGAGGGCATTCCATCTTGGTTTTGGTTAGCTCCTGTGGTCGATATGGGAGCGTCGCAAACACTACATTTTTCAAGGCATTTATTCATTTGCACGTGGTGTTATTACGATGGCCCAGAAAAAGATACTACAGCTTATGAGTGGTCCTCCCTTGAGTCAGAAATGACGGAACGTATCTGGATTCAGTATCTTCAAATTGATTCTTATCGTTAGTCTCCTATTCTGGAGTAAATACATTATGTCATGCTCCGGTGGCATATTTTTGTAATTACATAGTTAAACGAGACATGTAAGTTTTGTACTTTTTATATTTGATTAGTAAACTTTTTGGGTTTCGTCCTTCAAAAGAAAAAAGAAAAACATGTATCAATATGTTTGAACTCATGTACTATTATTTTCATAATATTTCAAGCTCTAAATTGTATGATCATGTCATGATTTAAAATAATTCATCATAAACTTATAAATGAATTTTAACTTAATTTCTTATAGGATAAGATGAATTAACATTAGGAATATCATAATAACATATAACTTTGAATAACAAACATGTGTGACTAATCCTTGCAACCAAAAACATCGGCTCCGCCTCTTAAGATCAGGGTAGGCAACATAACTGGCAGCCAAAGAACCTCTTTGGCCGGCAGCAAAAGGAAGAAGATAACATATCGGCGAAGACCATTAATAGGAGGCTGGTGCAAACGCGCAATCAGATGGAACTGGTACAATGGGCTACGCCGCTCATGCATGCCTAGGAATATGGACCAATGCCATCCCCACCTCCACAACCTCAAGAACCAGATCAAACAGCTCAATTGGAGTAGGAGGTAGTTCAAGTGCCAGAGAAGAACAGAAAAAAGAAAAGAAGAAGCAGAAGAAGCCCAAGTCCTTCTAGCTCGAGCCTAGCCAATGTTACGGACAGTGGATTACGTAATAGCTCAGAAAGTGAGTCAGACACCTCGCAGGGCAGGAACAAGAACCGTCGGGCAGGGGAGTTATCAGAAGAAAGTCGATAGTGCCATGAGCAACAACCCAGAAATTAGGGCAGTTCTCTGGGAAGAACAGATGAAGCATGAAAGCTGAAGCATAATTGCATGAAATGGAAGAGTTTGAAAACTCATACGGGATAAAGGATAAGGACATAGGAAAAGTGGCAACGGCAAATCTTATTGGCCCAGCATGCATATGGTGGAAGGGGTATGCTAAGTCGAATAAGCTAAAAAGAAACAATTGCAGATTCAAAATCAAGGCCATCTGCAAGCATTATGTCCCAAGATCTCACACAAGCAAACAGATTCAACAGTTCTACAAGTTGGATCAAGGGAACCTATCAATGACCAAATATACAGAATTTATGAGACTAAGGTTAAATGTACAAAGGATCACGGAGAGGCAAGCGGTGGACGGCTATATTGAGGGGTTGAACAACAAGATTAAAAGACCGGTCCGGGCCATCAACCCGAAAACAGATGGGGAGGCCGAGGACAAAGCTTTGAGCTTAGAGGAAGCACCGCCGACTAGGGCAGAAACAAGCATTCTATAAGGGAAAAGCAACAGACTTTTATCTGCCCAAGCAGACATCGAGGATGTTCTCTATGCCACAATGCATGGCATGTACACATGACCGCAGGGGGGTTCATGATGAGGTAAGCGTGATCATGCGCAATGGTGGGATCGTTTGGGACACTCCCTAGCTTAAGCCCCCAGAGGCATAAGGCAATTGTGGGTGCACACGATCAATGGGATCTTGTACAAGGTAGCACCCGATCATGGGCGATGATAGGAACGTCTTAAATGGTTCTTAAGCTCAAGTCCTATGGGCCATGATCGAGTGCAAGGTAGCAGGGATAACCTTGAGCTAGTAGTTCGGCTCGAGGAGGTAATTTTGGGGGTGGTCCCCTAAAACCACAAACTTAATAACTAATCTAATATAATGTGCTACTTGTGCAGGCCAATGAATGGGAGCATGGAGGAGCACGTTACGAGAAGATAGGAGTCATAGATTTTTAGACTTAACTATGAACTTCTAAACCTTATGTTGGATAACATTATGTGCTAACTTTATAATAATAGTTATTAAGGATTTATAATTTTGTATAAGTTTATAAATGTAGCCTTACAATTGACATTATAAGTAATTAAGTGGGAATCGATCTTTTTAATAAAGTTAAGTTCCTATATGAGTTTTTGCAAGGTGGTTGTAGGTTCGTCACCTTACCATAACGCTGAGGACAACATTATGCTAAGGGGTGGAGAATGTGATGTCCCCCTAAAATATACAACATAAATACGTATATTTTTAGGCCATGTCACCATACAAGCCTACTTTAGTCGCCTTGTATTCCGTATAAGTGTGGAAGGGAGCATGGCAAATTTATGTGAATAACTTAGCCAGCCTTAGGGATAGACCATTTTCCACATGGCCCAATCCTATTGGGCAACCGCCACACGGACGCATCCAATTGGAGCCACGTGGCATGACATGGAACCTTAACCTATAATTGGCCAAACCCTAACCCTAGGCCATTTTTCTGGCTCCAACAGTCTTGGAACCTTGTTTGCGCTCGAAACTCCGTTTCAAGAACTGTTTGCTGTGGCATAGCCTAGCTCAGCAGCACCCAGAGCGTGTGTGCATCAAAAGGCGTGGGATACGCTTCGAACCCTTTGAAGGTCATGGAGACACCATGCGCAGGAGGGAGTTCCTTAGGAGCAGGTATTTGGGGTAGAGTCTTTTGTAGATCGCCTGAAAGTTCGGATTCCAGGTGGGGTGGGTTAGTGTTTCATATCTCTAGTAGAGTCATTCTAGAACCGTCAGTCTAGATCTTGAACCCTAATCAATGAACCCTAACTGTAAGTTAGATGCATGTGATTAGGATTAGATGTTATTCTCATTATTTATCATGTTATATGGATATATGATATTGGTTGATCATGTTTTCTCCTCTTGTATTGGGAAGGGGTAGAGTCCTAGTGGCCATTATCTAGATGATGCTCCTAGTTTAGACCCTTTAGTTTCTATTAGTATGCGGCATGTGCATAGGAACCCACCCAGCTACGGGGGCTATGGAGTGACTTAACACCACATAACGGGGTTAGTGGCAAAGTGGAGGGAGGTCTCTGCTGAGCGTGGCCACTGGGGACCCATAGCGGGCTAGGCCTATAGTCGGTCACTTCGTGTAGGCCGGGTATGGGTCCGACACTTCTTCGGTTAATGATGTCGCCTTGACCCTCAAGAGTTGCAGGTGCCGGCCTGGCTCTTCTTTTGGGGAGTTCAATCGTGTATGGACGTGTGTCAACACGATCCTCTAGCCGCCCATGGAACCCCTACTCTCTAGGAAGGGGAGATGCGTCCTTTCCTACCTCATCGGACCCCATCCGTACGACATTCAAACTATAAAAACCTTATATTTTTCTTACGTATACGGTACCAAAGAGGCAATAGAAAAACCCATTTAGTGCACTCACATGTTTCATACTCCATAATCTAGGTGAACCCCCCGGGATCGGACCGGGGAGATGTAACCCTCCCCAGAGTGTCGATCCTCCCTCTCATTCATGCTTTCTCAGGTCCTAGATCCCTCGTCTTTGTCTCGCTTGACCTCAGGTTAGTCCCAGCTTTGGATGGATGTCTAGGAGTGTAGCTTGACAGATTCTGCTCGTTTTTCATGCATTGAGCTTCAGCAGTCTTTTCAGTCCTTTCGATGATTGAGAAGGTTTGCTTCCACCTTGAGTTCTGAGTAGAGCATATAGTGTCAGTTCGGCTTCTCAGGGCCAAGATAGTTTTTGGGTTCATTTATGACTCCACTTACCCCATCGGACCGGGGAGATGCAACCCGGGGTAGCCTCAATGGGTAATACCATGAGACTATGTCTCCGACAGGTTATAGTCATGCCGGAGCCTGATCTAGCCAAGCTGCAAAATATGCACAGGAGGGAGTGGATGGAATGGTCAACCCTAGCCGTTGTCTATAGCCAGCCCCGCCATTGTTATATCTCGGTCTGCTCTATCTTGAGCCCAGCCGTCATTCTACCTCCCTTACGAGTTTGAACCTGGGTAGGAGCTCATATGTTTTGCAGTTCATCGTTACCTTTGATCTATGGCCACGAATTTGCTTCCTGGTCTGTTCTCAGATCTACATGACGGATTTTGCTATCCATTACTGTAAGCAGTTGTATTACAAGATGTACGAGACAGGCTAGGTGCAGATCTCCACATTTAGCTGGCACCATGCCATATTCCTACAAATCTGGTACTGTACCACTATCTTTTCTTCGTGATTTAGATTTTCTAGCCGAGAGGATATCTGCTTTAAGCATGCAAGAATGCAGCCATGAATCTTCCTTTCTTGATTAGGATTTCATTTATAAATTTAGGATTCCCAATATAAAACGGCCTTGGATGGATTCAGACGAAACCTTTTAGTTCTTGCTCAGACGAAGAAGCTCTGGTAGAACAATGCTTGCAAGCTATGTTTTACATGACCAACTCTGAACTACCACAGTAGAGGCAAAATCATATCTCTGCTATGGCAAAAAGCACATCTGGCAGCAAGAAATTGGCATAACCAACACTTACAAATGTTGTTCGAATTAAATTGACAGCCTCGGGGATGGAAGGCAGCAACCTGTGCGGCTAGGGCGGCAAGAAGAGAGAGGGCCGCCCCTCTTTCTCTTCTATTCCGGCACTGCTGCATGACCCATAATCGAATCTCTTCTATCTGGTGCTAGCCAGCTGATTTCTTGGTTCTTGGTTGCTTCAAGGCGGACTCCCTGGTTCTCACAAGATAAAACCACTAACGTGGTATTTTGTTCTAATGCTTCAGATAAGCTTGATGATCTTCTACAAGCATATTGGAGAATTACAAGTAAGGTTTCTGCAGTTTTTTAGCAGTATTAGCTTCTTTGTACTTCACAAATGGAATAGGCATCTGGGCCCTTTCTCAGAAGATACATGTTAGTTAGCACTGAGCCGGCCTAAGAAGCTGCAGGACAGCTTGTTGTTCCTTCTTTGTTTGTGGATGAGCACACCGAAAAAGCACAGACGCTTATAAGGTGGAACAACAGTTGTAGAACCTGCTGAGAGAAGGGGTTTCAGGTTCTTGAGAGATTTAGCAGTTTTCTATTATTTCACGGTTTTGTTTTCAGATGGTTATTCCCTTCCTTTTGCACTCTTGTTTCCTTGCTAGCGGGAAGAGACAACTCATCTGGTAAAGTATGGTTAAGAGACAGGTATAATGAATTTTTGTGTTGATGGCGAGTTCATTTGGAGGCTTCTTGTAGTGCATGAGAATGATGGATCAGAACACATGAGCAGATAATCCCCACAATGCAGCATTTCTGTTACTAGGGTCCACTTCTCTGTTGGAGGGGCAGCCAATCGTGTAACCCCACAATGTGACATTATGCACAGCTAGGGATTTAAAATGTTCTAACTAGAGCATTTTCAGGTACTGAAAGGCCCATTGATGTTCAAGTACTAATAAGCTTGAACATATTAAATACTTAAGTGCTGATGCTTAAGTAAAACTCAAGTACTGATATGCTTGAGTGGCTGTTGTTTTGGACAACATGCCTTCTGTCATCATTAAGGATTGCATACAGGTTACTTCAAAAGCAGGTTCTCAAGACAAAGATCACATACTTGTTTAGTTTTCCTACTTCATCATGTATTGTTACATGTTACAGGAGTAATCTGGTATGTAAATTTTCTATTTGTCTCATTAGGAGACTGAATAAGCACGCCAGGGGGAGATGAAGAAGTTGAGGTGTGAGCTCCTGTAGTAATCTCCTTCTGTGTTGTTGCATGTACTTTTAAATGGCACTTCCTTTTCTTCAAAAAAAAAAAAAAAAAAAAAGGAATTAAATTGAGGCAGCTGTTGAGCTTTCCATTCCTGAAACACAACATGATTATGCAGTATAACTCTGATCAAGACAACAATAAGGTATTTCAATTATTTTTACTTGTATAGATTAAAATTCCAGGGCTTAAGATGGCACCTTTTACTTAATCTCTACTTTATAATATGAAAGAATGGCTCCAGTTTATTTGCATGGACTATAGCTAGAACTTACAAGGATTCTCACAATTAATATCTGTGCCTAATAAGGCTCAAGAATATATGCATCTGTGCTTATTTTTCTATAAATGCACCCCTCTATGAATACCCCTATTTTGAACATGCAGGGCAAAGGGTTACAAAGGCTAAACGGTGATAAACCAGGAGGCTTCACTGTACCTTTTGGCCCTACATGCATTACCAAGATTATTGCTAATGTCATGTTGTTTGGCTACAGGTACCGAACCTCTCATGCCCTTGTCATTTCTTTGTTTCTGTTTGTGTTAAAGCTAGGAGTAATTTGGAGGTGGAGCTAGAAGAAACAACATTAG
This sequence comes from Isoetes taiwanensis, assembly GCA_021234155.1. Lineage (NCBI taxonomy): Eukaryota > Viridiplantae > Streptophyta > Lycopodiopsida > Isoetales > Isoetaceae > Isoetes > Isoetes taiwanensis. Next base: position 9,490,459 of record JAJEKV010000041.1, read on the forward strand.
CTAATATGGCTTTGCTACTATGATCACATGACTCAAATATCTGGCCAGTTATGCAAGGCGTTTGGTTCAAGTTGTCAAAACTGCCTATTATTTTCTAGTTTGCGACCTCATTCTGAACATGTGCACATGATTGATTGTAAATGGAAAATTCTGTTACAATTCTATTTACTGCAAAAATAAAGCAGAAACAATTTTCATCTGCTTTAAGTCTTTCTTTTTATGAATACATGTAAATGTCAGATTCCCTTGAGATTTTATTTCTGAAAGAAGTTGTCATGTTGTTACTATCTGATATGCTGCTATTTTCAATTGATATTCAGAGATAATGGCAGATTTGATTCCTGCTTATTCCTTTTACATTGCGAGGTTTTTGTGTAAAATGAACATGCGCGTTAGAGCATGAAAATGCCGTGTCAATAAAGTTCATACAGGGATCAATGGTCTTTACTTCAACATAAAGGCTACATACTCTTTGCTACATTGATGGTGCTCGGCCTAGTTTTCAAATATTGATTTCTTAATGGTTAAACCACCTATTTTTTATTCTGCTCATTGTAGTGCTAGATAACTATGGGCCTTGTGCAAACAAAAATAGTGATTGAATCATATAAAACTACTAATATCTTGAATTCTCAATATCAATATAATGCTGCTACATAGTCTTTTGGCACAAGTACTAACATTTTGGCTCTAATCACATGTCTTCATGGGCTCTGTTTAACACTGTATAACTAGCATGGGAAATTAAGGTATATTAATGACTAAGTTTACATGGTTACTAAGATACTTCTGTCTCAGATTTTACATTGGATAACAGACTAAATGAACACATTACCAAGTTTGAAATGCGTTCAAATTTTTGGATTGATAAGATTGTAGATGGATTGACTAAAGCTGATGTTGACCTAGGATACTAGGTTAGCCCTCCCCTTTTTTTTTTTTTTTTTGGTATGTGTTAAGGTTTGTTGCACATGTTAACACTTGGGATAAACAGTTAAGCAAAGCTATACCTCCCTAGAAAGATTGAGGTATAGATAGAACTATAAATAGTCCTTAATTTTTTTTAGGAATAATATATTCTGTCTATCCTATAGCTAAGGTCATATTGATAATATTGTGATAATAAAGAAATATAAAAGGAAAAATATGGGTTGAGCGGAGACATAGGTCTAAAGATTACATAGCTCTTTGGAAGGCGGCAGGTGCATTCATTAATCCGAAAGGCATCCTTTTCATTGCATAAGTTCCCCAAGGGGTAATAAAGGAGGTCTTTGGCTGATCTTCCTCTTTAATGCCAATTTGATTAAATCCTGAAAATCCATCTAAGAATGAGTACACCTCTTTTCCTGCTACAGCATATAAGATTTCTTGTAAAAAAGGCAAAGGATAACAGTCCTTAATGGTGGCTTTGTTGAGATCTCGATAATCAATGCAAATTCTTAAGGCACCACTTTTGTTTTCTACAGGTACAATGCAAGATACCCATTCTGGATTAATGATTTCAATGATAACACCTGCATCTAGCATTTTATCCAACTCATCTTTGATTAGTCCCATCAATGAAGCATTAATTCTTCTCAGTTTTTGAAAAACAGGTTTACAACCTTCTTTAATCTTAATTTCAAATTGGCATACCTCAGTTTTAATACCAGTGAGCTCAGAATAATCCCAGGCAAATACATCCCTCCTCTCTTCAAAACACATTTGTATGTTCTCCCTATTTTGATATTCAATCAAATCTCCAACAAACAGGGTTCTAATCTTACCATTTTTTGTGATGGCAATCTCTTCAGTGTCCCCTTCCTCTGATGCATTAATGGTTAAAATGGGGCAAAGTGCTTTTACCTCACTAGCATCATGATCTTCTTCTGGAATAGCTCCCTCAGTTAAATGTGACATGAGAGTCTCTCTACATAAGGCATCAGCTTCCAATTTTTTCTCTCTTCGTATGTGAGTGATCTCCCATGAAGCAAAACTCGAGAGTACTCCCATTGCTTGATTTTTTAACAGCTCCATATTTGCATTTTTTGTTTGGTAATCTCCTGAAACTTGTCTACAATTAATTGTGAATCACCATAGATGTGGATGTTAGCAATATCCATAGCTTTGGCCTCCTGAAGACCTGCAATCAAAGCCTTATATTCTGCTACATTAGAAGTGACTTGGGGAAAGATTCTCCCTACTTTAGCTAAGAGTTTGTGAGAAGAATCTTTCAAAATAGTAGCAGATGATGCAATATTTAATTTTTTAGAAATACCTCCATCAAACCATAAGAATCCTGATGGTCCTTGTTTGCTGGGGGGTGCACATTCCATGATAAGAGAAACCATTTCATAATTCTTTGGTCTTGTGTTTTTTATTCTGTAAGATCCCAAGGGTTCTTCAATTAACATTTTTTTAATAAAGTTTACCTCTTCTTTGGAGCCATAGGAGCCATCTTGATTGTAGATTGTAGCAGTTTGAGAGCCATTGGAGATGGTGCATCTCCCTTGAGACCAGACTGGCCTAGCATCTACAGTGGCCAACCATCTCCTTCCTAAAAGTAAATCATAGATGTCAGATTCATCCCCTATATCTTCAAAAGCCACTACAATGAAGTTAGCAGCTACAGTTATGCTGTATTAACAGGCACTTTAGTCACCACACCAATAGGAGTAATCTTGGCATTATAAAAGGATCTTAGTAATATAGAAGCCTTCTTGTCCACCTCGAAACCACACTTCTTCATAACGTGATATGGCATGATGTTTAGGGGGGATCCCCCATCAAGTAACACATTTGAGAAGGTATATCCTCCTAAAGCAGCTGAACATGTGAATGCCCCAGGGTCTTCTTCATTCTGTGCTAGAACAAGGTTAGTGGAATCAGCAAAACTTACACAAGCATTCAATTTCTCACCACCAGTTTGCTGAAGTACTCTTTTTCTATAGTTAGGTGCAATCTTTAGCAAGGTGAAGAGGTCTACACTTACTTTGGAATTTTTGAGCTAAACATCAACTTCATCGAGATCTTGGTCTTTCTTACTATATTTTTGCTGTGGGGGAGGAGCTATCATTTGAGTAGATGATTCCACTACAGGTGGTGGAGGAAATGAAGGCCTGGCATTGGGATGTCTACTTGATTCAGCATGTACATTGGCTTCATTCATGCTTCTAGTTTGCACTGCCATAACCTCTTCAGCTTTGAGAACTTCTGTAGCCTGAATAAACCTTATAGAAGTACTTGGTTCAGCAAATCTCACAGGAGGTTTGGATTCTGGTCTCTTTTCCTTTTCCTGCTTAGCAAAGTATTCCTTAACAGCACACTTGATATCAGTATGGCCAATTTCTTTACAAAAAGAATAAATAGGACATTCCTTTCCAAAGTGACCTTTTCTATTGCATTTAGGACACACTTGCCAATAACAAATTTATGATGGATGGGAGTTCCTATTGCAATGAATACATTCAGGATAAGTTTTACCTGTTCTTGTAGCCTTGAGCTCAACCAATTGTTTGGTTAATTCTGCTAAAGCCTCAGTAACTTTAGATAGATCTGCCTTGACCTCTGCAACTTGAGAATTAGCAAGAGAGTCAAACACAATAAGCCAACTTGAAATTTTGCTCAAGTTGGGGTTAGAACCTCCAGATCACTTAAGGTGATCAGTCTATACAAGAATTTTTTAGAGAAAAAGCTCAAATATCAAATGTTCATACCTTTCCCAATTCAGAAATAAGGGGTCCTCACTCAAATCGATGTAGCTGGCATAGATCAGTTGATTTTCGAGGTCAAATGATTGTAACTAGTGTGGAAAAGTTATAGGCATGCAGTGGGAAAAGTCTTGACCGAGTCTGAGCTCAAATCTGTGAGATATTCAAGCTCAAAGTTGAGTCAATTTTTGGTCAATACCAGTCAGAACCACAGACAGATCTCAGAATTTTGGAATTTGAGTTGCAGGGGGAATTTTTGAGAAATTTCAAAGCCAAGGTGATGTATAAGTGTCAAGGATGTGAGGCATGCAATCAAATCCTATTTTGGATCACTAAAACTATTTTTTTGGCACTGTTTTGTGAGCAACAGTCTAAAATCATGTCAGACAGAATGTAAAAAATTATAACTTGGGTTTGGAGTGGTTGTTTCTCGAACTTTTTGTGCACACAGGTGCAAATATAGTTGGAAATGAGGGGCAACTGGTCATATGCAAAGATGGATTGCAGAATATCTTACTGTAAAACTGTTTGCATGGCAAGAATACTAAGAAAACATGACGGTCAAATCTTTTAACACTTGGCAGGCAATTTTCATTGATGTAAAGGTATAAGATCATAAATCAATCATCAGAAGATCTCAAAAGGTCATGTAATAATATCATAGTAGGATAATCAGTCCAATTTTCTCAAATCGAACTGTGGAATGCTCAGAAACTTCATGAACGTCTTCAGATCATGCTCAGCATGTATCAATGTTGAGGTTTGATGCGTCTGGGCCTTCAAAAATCTTTTGTCAATGTTTCCCCGGTATATAAGTTTAGATTTGATGGTTCCGGCATCTTAGGGCTTAAATTTAGGCCTATATGATGCTTAAGAGCTGGAATGCAAAGGTAGATAGTTTTCAAACCTTAAGGATTCCATTCCAGCGTGATTCGAGCAGGTTTCCAGATTTAGGGTTGATCAGCAGTATTTTCCAAAAATCTCGCGATACGGTGGTCGTATTTTTTAGGGTATAAACCAGGAATATGCCGTATTTTGCAATTTTGAAAAGCTGGGCTATGGTTTAAGGGGTTCCCCATAAAATAGTTGGAGAATTTTGATCATTTGGGGCAATGGTAACCCTAATATCTTGGGAATATGCTAGGTTTAGACATCATGATTGGAATATTCCATAGGGTACATGTGTGACATGGACACTTAGGGCACAATGGTAAGTGAAGCATAAGGGTATAAGAAATTGCAAACAAGAGTTAGGCTAGGGGTATTTGCAAGGGTGTGGCATAGAAAATGAAAATGAAGCAAAAGATGTGAAGAGCAATGGGAAGAACATCTCATAGGGGAATAAAATGCATTAGAGAAAAAAGGATTATGCAAAGCATGATATGATATGCAAAGGTGAGCAAAGGAGAATATAGGTATAAGGAAAAGATGACTAGGAAAATTTCAAAGGGGTAAGAATAGGGTATGAATATAAAGAGGGATAAAAAATGGGGTGGAACGAAATACCATGGGGTCTTCCAAACTTTAACTTCCAATCTTCAAAAAGCATCTTCCAATCTTCTTAACCCAGAATCTTATAAAGCATCTTTTGACTAACTTTGACCTCAAATGGAGTACCTTCTAGGGAAGTTGACCTTGAATATTTGTGTTGACCTTTGAAGATAGATATTGTTTGACCTCCACATCAATGTTGACTACCAAGCTCTTCTTTGACTTAATCTTCCAAAATGACTTGACCTAACTTCAATGCATAAACCATCAATTAGTATGTTGCCCTTTGGGGGCAACATAGAGAAAGAGGGGATTTCAACCACTACCAGCTAAGCTTCCATACCCTTGAGCCTATTCTAGCAGGAAACATGCCAGCCACAACATAGAAATCAATCTAGATCCACTTATAATGTAGAGGTACTTCGTGAAGATAAAAATTCCAGAGGAACAGAATGATTCAAGAAGAAACTTACAAAAGCCAGTTTAAAACGATCATACCTCTATAGTTTCAGCCAAGCTGGAGCACAGGTCTGAAACCAAGCCACAGCCTATTCCTATCAGTCGGATCTCCATCTGCTCGTGGCTGAATCCCATGAAAAAGCCTCCTTTGGATTTTTTTACCCACAAAAACTATGAACAATCGACGGAGAAAAGGAGATATAACCATAATGATTTCTCTTCTCTGAACATGACCCACGATTTCCGCCTCCTTTCACGCCAAGCCCAAGCCAATCATGGCATATGCATGCCGGAGAAATCGACATGCAGAAGAAGATTGGAAAGAGGAAAATCGAAATCGAAATCATAGCGAAATTTTTTTCCTGATTTTTGGAGCTCGGATTTTGTTTCCGGTGGCTAAAAGCACCAAAACCATAGGAAAATCACTTTAAAAAAATTCTAAAAAAGTTTTTCTCCAAATCTGAAAATCCCAAATTAACAAGATAGATACAGGCAGACTGATTTTATGTCCTCTAAAGATGAGAGCATATTCTGGAGCTCTCCGGCTATGGAGTTCTGGCAATACACATTTACATTGTGTGAAAACTGAAATGCTACCATAACAGAATCAGAAGCTTCATCCAACAAAAAATGGCAAGGACACAATTTCACCAAATTTCTATGGAATCAATAATATGGAATTATCCACCTCTCCACCATCCCTGTTTGAAACATACAGGAATACATTATTTTCATATAAGGCCAATTCTACTGCAACGCGCTCTTATTTTCCACTGGTTCATCTACAGTGGACCACGATTTCACAGATTGAAGAGTGTCTAAATCCATGTCGGATCTATAAAGAATAATAGAGCTCTTCAATCGTTGGCGTCATAAGCAAAGAAACAACTAAAGATCAAATGCCTGGACCTGGCGCCCACAGGAAGAATAAAAATTTCTTTAGCTGTAGGATTTGGGGAAAGGGATCCATCTTCACCAACGATTAAGATGAATCCGGTCGGTACTCAGATCTGAAACAAACACAAACTTACCGGATGGGCCGGTGATAATCTAGTGAAGATGGCCCTTTTTTTGGCCTGTCCGAATTGGGGCCAGATCCTTCTACAGAGATAGGAGAGAGATCCGTCAGAAGACCCTCCTGCAAGAAAAATTGGCCCAAAAATCATAACCAGAAAACTGTACCCAGGAAAAAAGAATACAGATGTCATCAAATTAAGGTGGAATAAAAGAATCAAATCTTAGGAATGTAAATTATATATGTGTTGATAATGATATATAATAAAACAATTGAGCACCACAAAAATAGCAAGGCTTGGGCGGTGTAACATAACGTCACCACCCCATTACATTCGGTGCATTTATTGGCTCCCCATTTGGACTTGGATTCCAGGGGGGTATTTGACTCGTGAAATAGGGGTATTAGACTCGTGATTTTGGCATGCCCACTTATTCCACAAGTCGAATACCCCCACTTATTCCACAAGTCGAATACCCCCAAAGTTAAAAAAATATTAAAAGGTGAGTTCAAACTCGTGCAAGGAAGCTGAAAACCAAATGAACTAACCATCTGCGCCACGCAGCGTTATTGCAATAAAATTAATCATATTATAATAAACTATAATAATTAGGACGGCGTATTCGGCTCGCCGTTTTTTGGAATCCAACCCCCTTTTAGGAGCCAATATTTCGCTCGCATTACATTGCCACCATCATGAGCACCAAATGGCTAATTTTGTTGTATGGATTTGTTGCCCCAAATGGCTAATTTTGCTGTATGCATTTGTTGTCTGTCATTTGTAAAGAACATGGGATAACATCCATTTTAACAGGAGCTTGCCCAAGCCTTAGAACCCATGAAGGGCTGTTTGCTTCTTAAAATCTCCTTTTCAAATTGCTCAAATTGTTGCTCTGATAAGTTACCCTGGCAATGCAGCCAAAGGAAAGTATGAAACAGAGACCCTGGTTTGAGCCTATAGCCATCGGACACGCTTAAAATTATGAGATCTTAGGCTCCAACTTATTTTCTTACATTTGGCCACTGGGCACTGGAAAAAGATCCTCCTGAGATGAATTAGTTGCCCAGTATGGATGGCATTGCATAGGGGTTTGTTGGAAAATAAAATTCTTTCAATCATCTGAGATCAGGGAATCTACCTAGATCATAATACAAGAATGCTGGGTCAGACATGTTATGCTATTCAATGGGAATAGTAACATCGAAAAGAAAGAGAGAGCATATTCAATCCATGGTCAATATGACATTAGGTGATTCATAAGGTGAAACATAAGACCATTGGTTAAATATATGACCCGACCATTGAGTTAAATATTGATTTAGAAGTATGAACGGTGGAGGGAAATTAGCTATGAATTTAGAAAGATGATCCACAGATAAGCACCGAGCTGCTACAGCGATGGGAGCTGCAAAGCGGCCGGATCTGCACCATTCGGTGAGGTCTGGCCCTATAAATGAATATGAAAAAGGAGAGCAGTGTGTGCCGGAGATGTACTCGAAGATGTTGTAATACTATGCTTGTGTTCTCGGGGGTAAACTTCGATATCTAAGCTAAGGCATATGAATAGTGATTTATTCCAATGGTTATAGTATGATTTCATTTGCTATACTATTGTATTGAGAAGGTCTAGTTAGTCATTAGCTAAGGTAAAGTTAGTTGATTGAACCATTGATTTCTCTTCAATTGGTATCAGAGCTAACAACTATGACTACTAGACTGGGTGCATCTTTATTAAGTGCAGTAGAAGTGTTCAGAGGCACAGGGGGCTTCCAAGTGTGGAAGGAAAAGATCAAGGAGATCTTGGAGGTGGAGGGGCTTTGGCCCTATGTTGGTGAAGATGCTAGCAGTAATGAAGTGAGTGGCACATCAGCTACAACTGTCTCCACAGCAGATGAAGGATCCAGCTCTGGAGAAGTTGAGGTAACCAGCTCAAATATTAATGCAAAGTTGATTGAGGTTAAGAGTATCGTTACAGTTAAGTTGAGTCCTAGCATCTTGTTAAAAGTGAGAGGAATGAATCCTAGAGCAATCTGGAAATATCTTATCAAAAAGTATGAAAATAAGTCCTCATCCCAGCTAGATGTACTTGATAGAGAACTTAGGAATCTGAAGTTTCATGAGAAGGATGACATAACAGATTTCTTTAAAAAATTTGACAACTTGATAGCAGATCTAGAAGCAGCAGGGGTTATAATAACTAATGAACATCAAGTCATGTCAATTGCTCGAGCATTCTCTGATTATGATCAGCTATCCACCCTAGTCAGAAATATTGCCAATGACAAGGGAAGAAGCAGAACTAATGGTCAAAACAGAATTGGAACAAAAGAAATTAATAGGAGACTATGATGAACAATCCGAGGTTCTTTATGTTGGGAAAGCAAAAGGCAGATTTGATAAAGGTAAAATGGGACCTTGCTATCATTGCAATACATATGGGCACTTAAAATATAAATGCCCTAAGCTAGCAAAAGATAATAGGTGCTTCAATTGTGATGGACTGGGGCATCAAGTAGCCAACTGCTCTAGTCCTAAAGGTTTTGCAAAAGGGAAAGGAAGAGGAGAGACAAGGGGAAATGCAAGAGGAAGATTCAACAATAGAGGGAGAGGTAGGGGTATAAACACCTCTGCTGTAAATCTGACAAAGGAGGTCAGCAACTCAGAAAAGGAGGAATTGGACGAGAATGAAGAGGTAAGAGAGAAATGTTTTAGCACTTTGACTGTAAATGAGACTAAAAATAATAGTGACTTGCTTGTTTTAGATTCTGGAGCTGAGAGATGCGTAATCAAACAAGCAAGTCAACTTAAAAATAAGACAAGGAGAAATTCAAGTTACATACAACTTGGAGATGGGAAATTGCAACAAGTAGAAGAAGCTGGAATGTTGGAGATTTTTTATTTAACTGGAAAGCATGTAGAGCTCAGAAATGTCTTATGTGTACCATCAATTATCAGAAATTTAATTTCTGTTAGCCAATTGGTTGATCTCGGGTACAAAGTATGTTTTGAAAAAACTCATTGTAACATTTTCTTCGGGAATGAATTAAAGTTTTTGGCAAAAAGAGTAGGCAATTTGTTTGCACTTGACAAGATTAATGTTGAAGGCAATGTAAATTTGGTCACTGCTAAAGAATGGCATGAAAGGCTGAGTCATACTCACATGAACAACATTAATTATATGATTAAGAATAAGCTGATTGTAGGAGAAGAACAAAAGGATCACTTCCTTTGTGAAGGATGCCTTTTAGGAAAGCATACAAGGCTGAGTTTTAAAAGGTCAACAAAAAGGGCAAAAGGTATTTTAGACCTTATCCACACTGATTTATGTGGCCCAATCAATGTGACCAGCATGTCAGGGAAGAAGTACTTTATAACATTTATAGATGATTACTCGAGAAGAACTAAGTGTTATATTTTAAGGCACAAAGAGCAAGCCTTCACAGCATACAAATTATTTGAGCAAGAAATGGAAAGACAAACTGGAAGAAAAATCAAATGTGTCAGGTCTGACAGAGGAGGAGAATTTCTCTCAGGGGAATTTAAAAGACATTGCAAAACTAAGGGGATAAGGAGGCAACTAACCTGCAGGTACACACCTCAGCAAAATGGAGTGGCAGAAAGAAAGAACAGGACAATTCTAGATGCAGTTCGATCCATGCTAAAACACTCAGGTATGCCAAATTTTTTATGGGATGAAGCAGTTAAAACTGATGTGCTAATCCAAAATAAAGTGCCTTCCTCATCTATCAATGGTAAAACCCCTGATGAGATGTGGAATGGCAATGTGCCTTCATATGAAATGTTCAAAGTTTATGGATGTTTGGTGTTTGCTCATGTTCCCAAGGAACTCAGGAAAAAATTAGATGACAGGGCTATAAAATGCTTTTTAGCAGGGTATGACGAGCAAGCAAAAGCTTATAGACTTTATGTTGAGTCTAAAAGGCAAATCATTATTAGCAGGGATGTGGTATTCGATGAGAAAACACTTTATAAAGACAGAAATAGAATAATAGAACATAGGGAAATAGAGATGATAGCCAAGGAAGAAGAAGCACAAGGTAATGTAACTGCTGATATAGGTAGTGAAACAGAAAATGAAGAGGCATCAGAACAAAAGAATGAAAAGAAAATCAGAAGTGGAAAAACTCAAAGGGGAAATAGAAATAGATGCAAGGGAATATGGCAGAAATGAGCAGGGGAAAAGCAAAAGGTTAATAAATGAGGAAGTGGATATAAATCAGGTGATGGCAATATTTGAGCCAAGGGCTCCATTGAATTATGAGGAGGCTTTGCAAGATGAAGAATCAGAACTATGGAAGCAGGCTATGAAAGAGGAAATAAATGCATTTGTTAGAACCAACACATATCAGGTTGTGCCAAAACCTAACAATAAAAATATTATAGGATGTAAGTGGATTTACAAGCTTAAAACAGGAGCAAATGGGGAGCAGAAATACAAGGCCAGGCTAGTTGCACAAGGATTTACACAAAGGAAAGGTTTGGATTATGATGAGACATTCTCGCCCATTGTGAAGTTGACAAGCATAAGGATTTTGTTGGCCTATGCTAATGCAAACAGTTTGGAAGTGCATCACATGGATGTGAGCACGACTTTCTTAAATGCTGAAATTGATGAAGAAGTATACATGAAGCAACCACCTGGATTTGGAGATGAAAAGGAAAACATGGTTTGGAAACTCAACCGAGCTGTTTATGGCTTAAAGCAGTCACCAAGGTTATGGTATAAGTGCATTGACAAATAGCAAGAACAAGAATTTACACAATTTTTGAATGATGGGAACATGTACATTTTAAATAGGGGTGATCAGTTTTGCATCATAGCATTATATGTCGATGATAACATTATGGTTGCAAGTGACATGGACATCTTAAATTACTGCAAACAAATACTCCAGAACAGATACCAAATGGTGGATCTAGGGGAACTGAAAAGGTTTCTTGGGATGGAAGTAAATAGGGACAAAAGAAAGAAAAGGTTGACAATTACACAGACATGCAACATTCAAGGGATGTTAAAAAGATTTAACATGGCAGAATGCAATGTAGCAAGGACTCCAATATCACAGGGACTGAAACTCTCATCAGAAATGAGCCCCAAGACTGAACAAGAAATAGAACAAATGGCAAATGTTCCTTATAGGGAATTAATTGGCTGCCTATTGTTTGTATCTAATAGCACAAGGCCAGATATAGCATTTACAGTGAGCTTACTAAGCAGATTCAGCAACAATCCTGGATATCAACATTGGAGTGCAGCAAAAAGAGTATTGAGATATCTCAAACATACCATGCATCATGGCCTCACATATTCAAATGATAATTTGACATTAACAGGATATGCAGATGCAGACTGGGGAAGTGATTTAGACACTAGAAAATCAACTTCAGGATTTTGCTTGATGCTAGGAGGAGCAACACTTGCCTGGAAAAGCAAGAAACAAACTTGTGTGGCTATGTCAACAGCTGAAGCTGAGTACAACTCAGCAACATTGGCAGCAAAAGAAATAGCATGGACCAGACGTCTTCTAGAAGAACTAAAGGTATGTCAAAACCTGCCTACAGTATTGTATTCAGATAGTTTGAGTTGCATAGCCATTACCAAGAACCCAGTGCTTCATCAAAGAACTAAGCATATAGAATTACATGTCCATTTTATCAGAGATTTAGTTGCCAAGAACATTATTACAGTGCAGTACATTGGAACAAATGAATAAGTTGCAGATGTATTGACCAAAGGACTATCAGAGATTAAGTTTTCAAAATTTAAAAGTGACATGGGAATTGCAGATTTTCACCAGGGTCAAAAGGTTAGCTTTCAAGAAAGTTAACAGTTGCAAACAGTAACAGGTTCTCACTTGACAATTATATGCAGACTGTGGCAAGTATATGCAGTTGAAACATTTTTTTAAAGAAAAGAGAATTGTTGGATGGCAAGAATTCATTCTGTACAAGTATGTGCAGTTGAATAATATTCTGTACAGGTATATGCAGTTGAATGACATATCAGATGTTTGAAAGAAAGGGGAATGTTGGAAAATAAAATTCTTTCAATCATCTGAGATCAGGGAATCTACCTAGATCAATATGTAGCATAATAACAGGGGGTTACTTTTTGTTTTTTATACGCTTTTTCACATGGTTTTTCTATGATTTCGTTGTTGTATTCATTGAGGTGTACTAAATAGTATTTCTAGAGTGCACCCTTTATGGGCCGTTAATTTTCGTTGGCTGAAACAATCCGAGGGTTGTTGTCTTTCTCTGCATGTTTGTGCATGAACACTGCGCATGTGTATGCATGTGCATGTGCACGTGTGTGCATGTGCATGTGCATGTGCACGTGTGTGCATGTGCATGTGCATGTGCATGTGCATGTGCATGTGCATGTGCATGTGCATGTGCATGTGTATTCTGCTTGTGCATGTGCATGCGCATGTGCATGTGTACTTGCCCTCTAAGATTCTTGTTGCCGGAGTGGATGTTTGCTGATGGAAGGTTATCACGAGATGGATTTTTTGCTCACATTTACAAAGGTATTTGTTTTTTTAATGTTTCTTCAGTTAATATAATGGTATTTTTTACAAGATATTGGTTTCCTGATTCTACAATGCAATGCTGCAAAACCCGCCTTTGTTTCCTTCACTTTGTCTGTTCTAAGATTTGTTGCAGATTCTAAAAGAGTTTAGAGTTTTAGGCCCTCTGTTTGCTTCCAACTTCTTGGATATTCCTGGCCTGCTGGATTATTCATAGTAACCAGCCTTTAGCTTCAATCAACAAATGGATTCTTGTGCACACAACAGGCGGATTATTCCATGCCGCTTTAAAGTCGTCGCGGTCGGTCAAACAAGAGCCATATGGAGCATCCAAAATCATATGGATTGATAAACAATGGTTTCATTGTGAAAGAGAAATAGCTGTAGCTGAAGTAACACGTGGAATGCTAACAGAGCAAGCTTGCTTCAAAACCTCTATCCTTGATCTCGCTTCACTGACTGTTACAAAAAACCTACTCCACATCACCAAACTGGCCGATTCTCTTCACTTGTTAAACCAAAGCCAGGCAACCCGTGAGAAAGTGTCACTAAGTTCTTTATGAACCTCATCAATTGTTCTTTGCAGAGTAACGTTGATGTTGTTGTCTTTCATGCAATGGTTTGTGAATAAAACATTATTGTCAAGCATATCAATGTCTAAAGCTTTTATTTGATTCAATTTTATTTTGTTACTAAAGGTTTGTGAATAAAACATTATTGTAGAGCATATCAGTGTCAAAAGCTTTTATTGATTCAATTTTATTTCACTAGTAAAATTCTATTTTCTAAATTAATATCAATCTAACCAATTTCTTTCCTTTACGTTCATGCAGACTATAGAATCTCTCAATCCATCAATTCCACATGACATTTCTTCGATGCCTGAAGTCAACATGATGTTGATCCAACATTACTGTACTAGAGAATCCAATAAATGAAGATCATTGATGTGTTGTTATTATGGTTGGTTGGTTGGTTGGGTTTACGTGCGCAAGTAAATAGGCTAACTGCCCTCTGCAGACTGTTTGATAGGCAAATCAACGAAGATGTATATCGTATCTTAACCCGCTATCTATTTTGAGTGCTTCAAAATTGCGATAATACTCTTGCTGTCTTCAATGGCTTAATAAATTTTTAAATAATATGCTTTTAAAGCGTATGTAATTAAGTTACATTATGCTATAATATTATAGTTACTCAGGCTTCATATTAGTTTTTTTTTTTTTTTTTTTTTTTTTTGTTATAATGCTAGATATTAGATATTCATGTTTTTACATATGTTTGGTTTTTTTAGGGCCCGAAGGGCCCAAAATTTTTTTTAATATAACAACCAACACACAACTACCATTAACATTAATTATCACAACCATTGAATCCAACACATTTAAATTAAAATCCCCCTTAAACCCCCTTTGGTTTGGGTGCATATTCACACCTGGGTGACGTGGGGGGGCGAGAGCCCTTATAATTATATTTTGCACGTACAAAATCAACACCATATAGTATTTTGCTTCAAATCTTATAGTATTTTGCAAATCTTGTTATACAGTATAGCAAATTTTGTACTTGCATACCCCAAAAACGAGGAATTTTACGTACGGTGTAGATTAAGGAATAAGGGGTGAATATGCCTATCCAACAGCTCTCGTTGCCTGGAGTCACCCCCCGTGTGAATATGCACCCAAACCAAAGGGGGTTTAAGGGGGATTTTAATTTAAATGTGTTGGATCCAATGGTTGTGATAATTAATGTTAATGGTAGTTGTGTGTTGGTTGTGTGTGTGTGAATACACTGAAGGTATGCACTGGAACAAACTCTCCAAGCAGAAATGTATGCTTCTTAAGTTGGACTTTAGGAGGGCCTATGACACAATCAGCTGGCAATTTCTGGAGAAAGCCATGGAGCACATAGGACTCCCAAAAAAGGTTTATCAGAAAGTATATGGATTCAACATGACTGCCTCCTCATCTCTGATTATCAATGGTTCCCCTACTGAGCAGTTCCCTTGTAGAAGAGGGGTGAGGCAAGGCTGCCCTCTTGCCCCCTACCTATTCCTGATAGTGGCTGAAGTTCTTACAAAGTTGGTGATGCATATGCAGTCCAAAGGTGATATTCATTGTCTGCAACTACCAGGGGAAGGAGGTATTTTTTCTATCATGCAATATGCTGACGATACTTTTGTTTTTTTGAGAGATGATGGAATAAGTCTACCCAATTTCTTAAATACAATGGAAAAATTTGGTAGCATGTCAGGGGTTTTTTTGAATAAGAGCAAGTGTGCCATAATTATGGACTCCCAGGAAGCTGCTCTGCAAGGAATCAAGGTACTAAATAAGGATTCTGCTACTGTGATATTAGGTATCCCTTTGGCCTTGAATTCTACACTGAAAGGACTGTGGGAGCCAATTGTGACCAGAATTAAGAAAAAACTTGGGACATATACATCTTGCCTGTCCTTAGCTGGAAGAATACAGATTGCCAATGCTGTTATAGGGAGTACTCATGTTTACTTCTCTTCAGCTATCATTGGGGACAAAGCCTCATATGCCAAAATAGAGACAGCTATCAGAAAGTTTATTTGGCAGGGCTCACATAAGATAGCATGGGATGACTTGACCAAATCTAAGAAGGATGGGGGACTCGGTTGCAAGGACCTCTTTGTTCAGGCACAAGCTCTAGCAGCTAAAATGGTATGGAGAGCTATTCATAATAATTCTCCTTCCCCAGCTCAAAAACTGATTAGGTACTGGGTGCAAGAATCCTATCCTGTAGGCAGCCACACTTTGAAGCATCAGTTACCAGACTCTGCATACTTCCAGTTTAATCCCTGTCCAAACACTTCAAGTACCCTAAGGAGAATGTTTGAGGCCTGGAACTTAGCCTCTCTGTGCTATAGACCACCAGTGATTGATAGTAATTCTAAAGAGGTGAAATTTTTCTGGCATCCAGGTATAGCAGATAGTGACATTAACTGTTTGGCATGTATTCATCCACAGAAATACATGCAATGGCATAAAATAGGTATCAGACAGATTGGGGACCTTTATGACGATAATTCAGGATGGAAATCATGGGATGAAATAGCAAATTTAACTAAAGGTTCAAATCTGGACAAGGAGATATACAATGCAGTAATGGACAAAGTTGGGAATATTGATGAACTGGTAGACAGATATAGTCAGTGGAACTTCAAAGGCAAGGAAATATATTCGGTGAAGGAAGTATATAAAGCTCTGATCCAACACAAACCTTCCAGAGCAGCCTCTCTCTGGAATTGCAGGCAAAAGGTTCTAGCAAAGGTATGTAGAAAGGGATGGAAGAGCTACACAGCAAATAAAGTAAGGACCTTTACCTGGCTTATATTGCATCAAGGACTGATGACCAATCAAAAGAAAGCCAAATTTGACTCATCTATATCAGGGAGATGTCTCATGGGATGTGGAAAGGAGGAATCTTCTAATCATGTCTTCCAATGTGAGATCATTGATGAATTCTGGAACTGGACTGCCCAGATAAATAAAGGCAAGATTGGAGGGAATGGTCTCCTAGATTTTCTGAATACAGAGGACAGGGTTTTGAGCACAACAAGAGCACTTTTCTGCTGGGCAGTGTGGAAACACAGAAATAGAGTTACAATGGAACACAAGAATCCAAATATTATCTGGCTCAAGCAAATCTTCCTAGCTGAACTTGTGAACTCGGCAATTGCACATAGATTCTTAAAGGGGATGAACTATGATAAAGGCTGGACAGCCTTTGGTAGATTTCAAGGAGTCTATGATTTCTTTGTGCTTAATCTAACTACTGATGATGTTATTTTGCACAGATGCAATGAGGAGGCTTAATAGATATGGAGCCCAGGATCGAGGTATGGGGGTTGCTGAGGACTCGGACACTGAGGAGTCTAATCTTCCCGGGATTGAAGAAGAGAAAATTTTCATCCAGCTGAAACAAGAAATGATTCATGCAAAAGCATTGAAGAAGATTCTGAAGAGAACAGAAGCCTGGAGACATAACAATCTCAGGCCTTTTTTCATGAATTTATTCCATAAGTGGCAGCAGATGCGGGAGGCCCATGTTCTCCTTCTTTTGGATTTCACTAACTATCCGGTTGCCAAACTGGACCTGTACCTGAATATCCTTGGCAGACGAAGAGTACAGGATCTTACCATGCAAGATCTGATTGATGCACAATAGGAAGCATCAAAACACTTATGAACATAAAGCTTTGAGTATCTGATAAGTTAATGTATGTAATAGGTAACAGACCTTAGTCTGCTAACAGGCATTAGTCTGGTTTTCTTAACACATCTCCAAACCTTTGGAATGTGTATTTTTGGCATTATGCCTACCAGTATACCTCTGATGGTATACAATATCACTATGTAAGTTTCTAGTATGAATACAAAACCCACCTTACCTCCAAAAAAAAAAAAAAAAAAAAAAAAAAAAAGAGTGCTGGGTCAGACATGTTATGCTATTCAATGGGAATAGTAACATCGAAAAGAAAGAGAGAGCATATTCAATCAATGGTCAATATGACATTAGATGATTCATAAGGTGAAACATAAGACCATTGGTTAAATATATGACCCGACCATTGAGTTAAATATTGATTTAGAAGTATGAACGGTGGAGGGAAATTAGCTATGAATTTAGAAAGATGATCCACAGATAAGCACTGAACTGCTACAGCGATGGGAGCTGCAAAGCGGCCGGATCTGCACCATTCGGTGAGGTCTGGCCCTATAAATGAATATGAAAAAGGAGAGCAGTGTGTGCCGGAGATGTACTCGAAGATGTTGTAATACTATGCTTGTGTTCTCGGGGGTAAACTTCGATATCTAAGCTAAGGCATATGAATAGTGATTTATTCCAATGGTTATAGTATGATTTCATTTGCTATACTATTGTATTGAGAAGGTCTAGTTAGTCATTAGCTAAGGTAAAGTTAGTTGATTGAACCATTGATTTCTCTTCAGGGTTCAGGGGTGATCCAAATTTCTATTCATGAATCAAATTTTTTGAGCTCTGTCATCTCTGTTTTTGAAAACGTTTATTATTATGCTCTCCTATTTTTAATCCTTGAATTTCCTTCCTGTCGGATCACTCATCTGTCTGATGTGAAGGGTTCATTATTTCTTCGAATCCTTGTGTTCTCAACTTCTTTTACCTTCCAATGAGTACTGCAAAAGTTTTGGACGTTTTTTCCGAGTCCTTTCAGAACTTGAACGGCATGTGCATTACACAATGAAAAAGGCGCTCACATCCCCTGGAAAATCCCCCATTGAGGAACCGGGGGACTCGAGAGAAATGGGTTATTTTCTTTGCAATAGAGAATTCTTGAACAAAAGGGTATATCGTATGGGGGGAGATTAGTAGAAATGGGGGATTATTGTACAGAAAGGGCATATCCGAATGGGGAATTAATAGAAATAGGGGATTACAAATGCACATTGGGGTATTTTGAAGAAAGGGGGATTGAGTCAAAAGGGAATTTGCTAACGGTTTGGGATAATTTCAAGAAAAGGGGACTGGTTCAAAAAGGGAATTTGCAAATGGACTGGGGTATTTTTAAGAAAGGGGGATTGGTTCAAAAGCGAATTTGCAAATGGATTGGAGTATCTCCAAATAAAAGAGGATTGAATGAAAGGGGAATTACCAAACAAACAGAGAATTGCAATAAATACCAGGGTATTTTCAAGGAAAAGGGTATTTTCAATTAAAAATAATTTCAAAATACAAGTGGTCGGATCAGCTCATATACAAGTTGGTGGAACCATATGACTTGTGGGTGGTTTTTATTTATGGTATGCCTAGCCTGTCACTTCGCACAATCAGAGATAAAGGTTTCGTATTCATGATGTATCTATTGCCCTGGATATTATTTTCATTGGGTGCGAGTAATGCATGCACTTGGAGAGGGTCGAAATTCCTTATGTGGCAGACATGCAATTTGTGAGTACTAAGGCAATTTGTGGAAAATATTTGGCATAGGAGGTTTCTAGGAACTTTGGCCCATTAATTGGAAACATTGGCTATGCCTGGTCATTCAAGCTAAGATTTTGATCTATTCTGTTTCTTAATGGGGTCATTTGCAGCAGGGCAAATGGAGGAACAATTGTCATTGTAGGATCATGGACGATACTTGACATGCACTTGTATCGGACAAACAAAAAGTGCAATAGGAGATATAATCTTGCGTATACCGGGCGAACAAAAGGTGCATTTTGTGTGTGCAGGAGGAACTCCAAAAGCACGTATAACAATGAAAATACATGTAGCCGAGAAACATATGGAAGCAATGGGGTGTGCTGAGGTTCTCTGTGAAAGGGTAACGGTTGGGCACTGGAGTCAGTTAATTTTACAAAAGCAATATTAACAATACAAAGTCGTTCCTGGAAAATATTGTGAATTTCCTTTAGAAATACTGACTTGTGCAAAAGAAATTATGGTCTACATGAACTTGGCAAGGTGTTGTAGGATGGAAGACATCTTAGATATGGTCTTGCACATGCTGATGCCGGGCGAGCCTGTTTATTTGCCATAACAGGCTCGCAAGGGGGATTAACCCCCTTAACCGGCAGGCAAGCTGCCTCACCCGAAGCTGCTGCACCCATAGCTGCCCATATCGTTTATCAGCTCACCTGAAGCTGCACCCATAGCTCCCCAGATCGTTTATCAGCTCCCCAGATCATTTATTGCAGGCTCAGCATCGCCCATACCTAGGTTATCAGTTCCCAGCCTGGATTATCAGCATCCGAGGCTAAATCTTGGGCTCAGCTGATGCATCCGGGGCTCCCAGGCTCACACTGCTGATTGTTATGCTCTATAACTACTGCCGGTTAAGGGAGGTTAATACATGAAAGTTTTTTTTTTTTTAAATGAAAAGTCCAAAGAAACAGGGCATCTTGTGGAGACAAGGGACGAAAAATGCAATGGTTTCACAGAAAATGAGTTTTAGGGCAAGCAACGACAAGCGTGGTATCGGAACCCTAAATGCAAATAGTGGAGAATCTGGGCCGGATGGCGATAGTGGGAAATTTCGCCCTTCTGGATCATGATGACAAAGATAGGGCCAGAGCAGAGTTAGTTACGGCCTGGCCATGGCAAAAAAAAAGGCAACAAAAAAGTCAGGCAGACATGAAAAAGGTAAGCATTCTGCTCCCGGAAATTCATTCTGGAAAGTTCGATCTATTTGGCCCTTTGTATTTATATTTGACATCCGTCATTGGCTCAAAGCTGAGTCCGCCTGTTACATCTGCAATGGGAAAGACAGAAGGAGCTCAAAACAAGGGTAATACCAGAGCCAAGCTATTGGATCTAATTGATAGAGCTGGTCTGGACCTTAAGGCTTTATGCAGAATCGAAGGGGAGTCTATTACCCAGCCATCTAAGCAATTTCTTGAGAAAATCGTGAGCAGGTACAACTTAGAGCCTCCTGCATCAATGGCTGCACCAAGTAGGCCGACTGGAATGAAGAAATTCTTGGCTAAAAATGTGGAGAGGCCTACCATGATGGCACCATGCCCTAGCATTACCAGCCTGGCTGATTCACCAGAACCAGAGGAGAAAAATGAGGACAACAATGCATCTGATGAGGAGACTGAACACATCCAGCCTAACCAGGTTCTGTAGCAAGATTTTTTCTAAAATGGATACTGGAGTTCTTAACCTCAGTGGTTGTGACGTTCCAAGTATTTATACGGTATACGTATAAATACTGACACGTCACCCAGTGAAAGTACGCCACCATGGGGTATGGTAATCTAGGGGGTTGACCCAAAAAAGGGATTTAATTAGCTATGCTAATTAAATTATAAAGGATAATAATCTAGAATTAAGGAATTAATATCTAAACACATTTATTAAGTCAACTAATGGATTGGGAAGGCGCCACCTAGCCAAACCCGATTGGTCAGCATGGGGGATGCTAAATTGAGCCACCAAGGGGAATCACCACACCCATCTTACCCAAAAATCGACCCAGCAGAGCGCCCAAGGAGCAGTTGAGCGCCCAAGGACTGTTGCTGACCCCCCAAATCGCTGAACAACCACTAGCTGTCGCTGCCACCCTAGTTACAACAATATGGAAGCACCCCACGATAATGGTTCCAGCCGAAACACGGGTTAGTAGTAGTTTAGCTTGTGACTTGTAGGATAATACTTCAGTACTCCTTTCTGATTGCCTTTGTTGAGATTAACCCTTCTGTGGTAAGTAGGATTACATTTCAATTATGAATGGTGCTCTGTTAAGGAATGATCGATGTATCTATGAAGTATTTCGGTAGCTTCCATTAAACAGGGGTTTAAAGGGGGGGTAGAGACCTCTGAGCTCATGTATGATAGTATGTTCCTAGAAAGAGCCCTGTAATATTCCTAGTAGATGCGGCCTGTGTACAAGAGACCACCGGGTCGTAGACGCTATGGTATGGCTTAGCACCAGAGAAGGGACGCAGTGGTGAAGTGGGGGTGGGGTCTTGCACGAACATAAAAGGCTCCTGAGAGTCCTACAGTGGGCTAGGCCTGATAGCCGGTCACGTAGAGGACCGGGTATGGGTCTGACACTCCCTGGGTGTAGAGGTATGACCCGTATGGGGCACCTTGCACTTTGAGTAGATTTAGGGTGAGTAAGTCGGGTATGGATGCGGGGGTCGCTGATGCGGCACGTATTCTCTAGCTCACCCATGGAACCACTGTGATCCTGGAAGGGGACGCTTCCCTGACCTGCCCCATCGGACCGGGGCGTCATGAACCCTGGAGTAGGCTCAAAGGGTGATACCTTGAGTCTGCGTCTCCGGAAGGCTATAGCGAAGCCATAGCGTGGATCGACCCATCTGCAAAGTGTGCACAGGAGGGGCGGATGGAGTGGACAACCCTAACCGACGTTCTATGCCAGCCAACGCCAGGTTATACCTCTGTCTGCTGATCTCTTGAGACTGAGTCGTCAGTCCATTCTCACAGGAGTCTGAACCGGGGTAGAACCTGGGGTTTGGGGTGTTTCCTAGGTTTAGATGCATATTCTTTGCCGTTGGTACTTGGATGGATGCGCCACCCTTCGTGGTGGTTATTTATATATATATATATATGATTTATGCTGTGTGCTAACCTTGTATTCATGCTTCTGCGACTTAGGAGTCCCATTGAAGGCGTGGGCCGAATGACCCCTCTGTGTCCTTCACTCGGGCATCTTTTATAGATGGTCCGGGATAGACGGAGGGCCCTGTTCATGGCGAGATGGTCGCCATGGAAGGGGAAAGTCCCCGTATGTATACGGCCCGGGTGTCTCATATATTCATGGAGCGTCACAGTGGTATCAGAGCCGTGATCGATTGCTCGAAATCATAGCCCTGACCAAACCCTAACTCGTTAGTTCGGTAGTTAGGTGGAAGTTAAGCTAGTGGGATTGCTTAGCTCTTTGATGTTTGGTTCTGTGCTAGGTTGATGTAGTAGGGTGTAAGTCTTAATAAGTTTAGGGCAACTGGAGGCCCCAAGTTTGGAGGGGCTAGAAATTTTTGTAGGTAGTTTAGATGAAGGAGAAAGTGGTTCCATTGGATCGGGCGTACCCCAAATACCCTAGGACAATCGTCGCTGGCGGAAAAATGGTCACGGAAAGGCCTGAAAGTCAACTCGGGCGCCGCTTGATTATTGTCGCCTTGCAGTCGCGGTGGGAGAGCGTAAAATGCTGTCGGCGCCCGACCGTACCCTCGCGTCAATTTCGGGTCCGAAAGTCAACCCGGGCGCCGCTTGCTTTTCGTCGACCCCCAGTTGCGGTAGGAGCGCGTAGAATGCCGTCGGTGCCCGACCGTATTTTCGCGCGTATTTCTGCCGTATAATGTTTTTTTTTTTTTTAAATAAAAATAAAAACAAGAAAACTTTTAAAATTTTAAAAGCTAGGGCCCGTTAACTTTTCTTTTACTTCCTCCTTGCCTTAAAGCACCTTCGCCCGCTAGATCCAACGCCCGCCATAGCCGCCGGACCTGACCCTGTTTCTCCACCTTGTTCTTCGCTACCCTTAGCGCCTTCACTACCGCCTTCTCTGACCCTAGCGCCTTTCTTATCGTCGCCTTAACCACCAGCGCCTCCTTTCCGCCGTCTGTCGACCCCAGCGCCATAGTATGGCCAACACCAAGAGCACCGTGGACCCCACTACCCTTACTATAGCGGAGATTTATGCTTTGATCGCCCGACATATGGCTACTGACCCTGCCTTCATTGATATACTTTTGGACGAGTTGGTAAACCGATTTGAGAACAATGATAGGATCCCCTATCCCATTTACCATTACTCGGAGCCGTTTTTGGTCAGGCTTAATCTCCGACAGCTTCCTTACACCATGGCCGAGCAACCTGACTTGGTCATGATGTTGATTAAGTTCTACCCTCCCGAATGTGAAGGACACACCGAGGAGGAGGAGGAGGACATAAGGAAAGAGGCCGACCGTATCAGAAACTTGGCCAGGGAGGATGACCACAGAGAGATAGAACGAGCCGATACAGCGGCTCGAGGTAGGGAGTACCGGTACCTGGGGGATGGAGTCGCCGTCATAGATGGCAGGGCTATCGAGATTCCCCCATACCAATGGCATGAAGCTTCCCAGAGCTTCAAGGCAAAAGTATGCTGGTGGGGTGCAAAAGCAGGCGTCCGGACACATGCTGACAGCACTCATATAGCACCCCATATGGCAGCTTGTTTAAGGTGTTACTGGTACTAGCACACGGTAATTAGGTAATCAATAGAAATATGTAACAACTCCAATTAATAACAAGTGGAATACTATGATAGAATAGTACATCCAGGGTGCTGATCTAAGTGCTGGGGCCGCGTTTTTTTGATACCCACTAGCATACTTTTGCCCTTCACGTGGGGAGAGATCCCTGACATCAACATAGATTATTTAACGACGATTCAGATAGATATGAACCAGCGGCCCGATCCAGGGATAGGTTCTATACGTACAAAATTAAAATTCCTGACGTATAAAGTCAAAAAATACGTATTTTTTAATAAAATACGTATTTAACGTATAAAAACCTCGCCGTGGGAAAAAAATTTCACAGACGCCGAAGCTTAGCCAAAGCGTCTGTGAAAAAACTTCGGCGACTGCCAAATACAAATTCTATACCCGCAAAGTACAAGTCGACTTTTCAGCGACGCTGAAAACTTCAGTTCAGCGTCGCTGAAAGTTTTTCAGCAGACGCTTTGAAACTATTTCGTCAGCTGGAAACCCGGCGGATGTTCACAGTCTGCTGGTTTTCACGTTTTGTCGTCTGTGAAAAAGTTTTCATCTGTGACGCTGAAGTTTTCGCGTCTGTGAAATTTTTATATATTCGCGGTAGCCCAGCGGATTCAGATTTTTTGCCGCCAAACAAGGTATTTCCTCATACTAACCTTGCAATTTGCCACCCAAAACCTTTTTTTTTGTTTTTCTTAGTTTTTAGGGTTTTTTTTGTTGTTTTTTTGATAGGTAGGCCAGGTTAGGTCCGCAGTTAGGCCCTCGCCTGTTGCCCCCCTGTGTAAGGGGCGTAACGATGGTGAGTGCCTTGTTCTGTGGGCTGAGCTTGGCCTATTTTAGAAAAAAAAATAATAATAATAATTTAAGCAAATAATAATTTAAGAGTAAAGTAAAAAAAAAAAAAAAAAAAAAAAAAGAAAAGAAATTGGTTGCCTTCCCTTAAACAACAACTGAGAGGGCTTTTTTAGGGTTGCGTGTTGCCAAGAGCATAGGCATGCCCCTTGCCTGGTATTGCCGCATTTATTTGCGCCATGCCGAGGGTGGGTGGCACTGCTGAAGCTTAAGGCAACTAGGGTCTCCCTTTAGTAAGAGTATAACCCTCGCCTGACGCCGTTGTTGGCCTTGGTCACGCGGTGTCGAAAGGTGTGCGTTGTACTTTTATTAAGGGTTAGGAGAATGTTTTATCAATTCACACCCTAGTTCCTGATGATGGCATGTTTTATCAAGTCCGACACTAATATAGGAACTGGCGTATGTTTTGATAAGCATTCGATTGGTCTCGTCTTTTGAAAAAAGCGTGACCTAGGACAAGTGCAATGCATTTAAAACTTGCTAGCCTTGCATTTTGGAAGTAGCTGGGCTATAGATCATAAATCGTGTTTTGGTCCTTTTATTTGTTACCCTATCCTTGGCCTTGCACATACATACTCATGTTAGGGTCTTAGTGTAGGAAGCATAAAATTAGTGTTTTGTTTTGGTTAAAGTGAGTTGATTTACCCTCATGTGCTAAGCACTAAATTGAAAGTTTTATCTTTGCTTGACTTGTAGGTGTTCTTTGTTGTCGGGCCATGATATCGCTCGAGTCGCATTTTGCTAGCCTGCTAGACAATCCCTTAAAACAAGAAGTATGACTTCAGAAGAGAGAGCGGAAGTTAACTTGCAACCAAATGTGGCATTAGTGTCTCAGATAGAGCCGCAACCAGTAGAGGCATTGGCGTCTCAAACACAGGCTACAGAGCTGCAACCTGAGTCATCTTCTGCAGCACTGCCGCGTAGAAAAAGAAGTAGACCACAACAAGCATTCAGAGCATGTGCCACCCAGAGGAATAGAGTACAGATTATAGGTCCAGATAGCATTCAAAGCCCAATTTGGCATACCGAAGTTATTCCCGACTTGGGTACCGAAGTACCTTGTGAACCTTCTGATGGATCGATTCGTCCGGGCTGGTCCGAGGTCTGTTTGGCCCCTTCGCGATGTGTAGATTACTTCTCATCAGCAAGATTCTGGCGCATGCGAAGAGGCAAGCAACAACGGAGGTCGAGACGGGTCTGATCCAACGAAGGTTTTCAGGGCACTGCGGTTACACATGAAAGAAACATAGAAAGAAACATAGAAAGAACTATCATACATTAACGAAACATTTGTGACAAAAAATTATAACCAAAAACTTCTTTTTTATTAATAGTGCCAGGGACGGTTACAATAGTATGAAAATCCTCAAGACCAATTACAACAGACTGAAGATACTCATCACATCATTTTTCTAGGCAGCGCCTTCTTCATCAGTTTCATCATTTGCAGTTCCATCCTCTTCTTGCTGGGAACCTAGGTTCAACCTCCGATGACCCTTTCCTTTAGTGAAACGCCCTCGAGGCGTGTTTTTCCTAGCCCGTTCTCTCGTTTGTCAAGGTAAAGCGCAAAGGTGAGTCCGTTGGATCACGTAAGCCAGTCACGTCATCAACTGCATTGCTCGAACCTGGCCTTTCTGTATCAGACTCCTCGGTATCCTCGCTGTCGGCTGATCCGTCTGAGAATATGGCTTGGTCTATATCATCTTCGTCATCAACGAAGTGGGTACGTTGAATGTCTTCATCAACATGGCTTGCAGCATTTATTGCAAGCATCTCGTCCTCACTGTCTTCGAAGCTGTCCTCTTCCACTTCGGAATCTGCATCCATGAAAGGAAACTGTAGCTTATCGATTGCGGATGTACCATTATTACGATTCAATAGCCGCCAGTTTGAGAAGTTGTATACAAGTTTGTCTGCCTTCTTATGTAGCAAGCGATTGCGGGTGACACTGTGTATGTACTTATAGGCACTCCAATTCCTCTCACTTGCACTATTGGAAGATACCAAAGAGAGGATAGTCATTGCAATTGCCTGCAAGGTATCAGTAACTTGCCCATGGGCTTGCCACCATGCATATGATTCCATATTTGGTTCCTTCTTATGACTCTCCAGTGCGTCGTGAAGCTCTTCATCTGCCCACCTTCCACTCAGGTTCTGGTATTCAGTTAACTCGGCAATGAAAAGCTTGTAGTCCGAGCTGTTGGGATAGAACATTTTTGCAACCTTCTTCAACGACCCCATCACTTCTTTATCTGTATGCTGGTCCATATCGTTGGTTGTGTGGGTCTAAGGCATGCGCTGGGCGCCATGAAGATCACCGTATGACTTCTTCCATCGCTCATTGAAGTCTCTCGACGGTAGTCTTTAGCGGCTTAGCATTGTCAAATGGCGCATTGGGACCATCACGTTCTAGGAAGGATTGAATGGAGTGCCAACACCTCCAGACCTTTCCAGTGCTTGCCTTCGAAGAATCAAGGGTTTTGATGGCATGACAAACAGGTTGCATGCACCTCACAACATTTTTTACACCTTTCCAAAATGTCTCCCGCCCAAGCATTTCTCGAAGGGCGCTTCTTCTTTGTCGGTGTTTGGCGGCATTTTTCCCTTTCTGCCTTCTTTCCCAATCAAAAAACTCTGTATGATTAAAGGTTGAGATAATCCAATCACGACACTTCAGCACTCTTTCAAGACAGATATAATTGGAACCAAACCGAGTTTGCCCAGGATTCATGAGTGCTAGGCTCTTCCGCAATGACTTGTAAATGGCATAAATTGCCGGCTTCTTTGTGATGAATTTTACAAGCCGACGCCGCTTTTGAATGGGATCTTTGAACCACGTGTCTTTGTGAGAACCAGTCCTTCAAAGAATAGGTTCGGGCAATGGCATTGGCAACTAGTAGCATGCAACCACGGAAATTGCCCTCGAAGAATTGACCCGCTAGCTTGCAATTAGACGCGTTATCCATTACAACTTGAAATATTCTCTTCGGTCCAAAACTCTCTATCACGGCCTTTGTTTTCTGAAAAATCCAATCTCCGGTCACTTGGTCAGTTTTGGTTTCTACGGTTTTCAAAAATACTTCACCCCCTGGATACACGATCATGAAATTAATAAGATGGTCCTTGTTTACATTGCTCCAACCATCAGTCACTAATGAAGGCGGCGCTTGATCCACCGACACAACTTCATCTCCACCCTCTCAACCATTTTTCCATGTATTTCATCAACCATCTTATTGTTGGCATGCTTGTATGAAGGCAGTCTAAAAGCCGGTCCTGCTTTGGCAACTTCTTGGAAGGCTTCTTTCATTGCTTTATGCTCCAGAATATGTGGAGACAACCCAGCATATAAAAATGCCTCTACAACCTTCAGTTGTGTCTTCTTCAATTGCTCTGATGTTAAGCAATGATCAACCCTCTGTTGCTTCGTCTGTCTTTCCACTATTTCAATTGTCTCTATCATTCTCTGTTCTCCCGTGCTTATACCTATTGACCCTAGTCCGCCCTCTGATCGGTATGCTGTCCCAACAGGGGGGGTGGTATAGTTATCTTCGTCTGCTTCTGCCCGGCCCTGCTCTTGAGTATTCGTAACTCGTCTTTTTCTCATATTATTCTTCGCTTTTGTGTATCCCATCCAAATCGAGACAATCTCTCGATGGCATCCTTTCGCAAGTCAGCAGATGCAGTACAAGTTGCGACACCGACGTCTCGTTCACGTAAGATGTGAGCTCGAATTCTTGTTGCAGAACCATTTACCGATGTGTATCCACAAAACACACATTCCCACTCATTTGCGCCAAACTCTTTCACAAACTCCCATTCTGGGCCTCTTTTCCGACCCGCAACTCCAATCTGCCGACCATGTGCACGCGAGTTGCGGTCCCCGCGGGCCCGCCACGCACACGCAGATCCTCGCACCTCTAGAGGTAGATGCATGACCGCGCCCGCACCTCCGTAGGTAGATGCATGACCAGTAGCCACCATTGCTCGGACCCGGCTGACAATGTCTCTTAATCTGACTCCTTGATTACACGAACTAAAGGAAGACGTATATATGCAAAGGAGCAAGCTCACAATGCATATGTTACGTCGACGTTCCGCTTGAAAAATCAAGGGGGTTGGACGGACCCTATAGGATATTCTATGGAAGCGGATGCCAACCTGTTGCTGGAAACCACCGGGGCGGAGTAAACTCACGTTCCAGTATCCAACGTCAGGCTGTGACTCGAAAAACGACACCTCAAAGGCAAACCGTTTCCCAAGGAGTATTTTGACTCAACCTGGCGGTCAACGTTCGAGGTGAATTCTAGGGCTAATCACGTTTTTCTTATATATACTATTAACAGTGCCACAAAACAGGTCAAACAGTGGCGCAAATATTTTTTTTGCTTAGTAAATCGGGCAAAACAGCTAGAAAATTTTCGCGTACGCGAAAGGAACAAAACCACAGACGCTGAAAATATTTTTCGCACGCCGAAGATTATGTTTTCGCCAGACGCCGGTTCAAATTATTTCGCAGACGCCGGTGTCTTAACCGCTGTGACGCCAAAAAATTCGCGTGACGCGGTGGAGCGCGTTTTGGCTGCAGACGCTGAAAAAATTAGTTTCGCGTGACGCTGGAATCAGAATCTTCGCTGTGCGAAAATATTTTCAGCGTCTGACGCCCGGTTTTGTTGCTTTCGTCTGCGCCGGTAATTTTCTCGACGGAATTGTTTTCCGCCCAGATTTTTTATGCGTTTTATACGGCAAATTTGTGCCGTATCATTTAATTCATACGTATTCCGTATAAAACGTACAGCGTATTGAACCTATCCCTGGCCCGATCGATACCATGCAGAACTCCTTCGCCGCATTGTAGAGCGACGATATAATGAGATTGAAGAAGACCTCCGGAGAGCTCGGGAGTACAAGGAGGAGCAGGAGAGGATTCAAAAGGAAAAGGAGGAGAAGGCCAGGCAAGAGCAGCCGGATCAGCAGGGTGATGGGGGATCAGGGAGTGGGCAGGGCCCAAACCAAACGGGCACACGAATCGCTAAGCACCGGAGGAAATCAGAGTCCAAAAGTCCCAAGACCCAATACAAGGAAAAGTTGAGGACTGTCGGGGCTTTTGGGAAGAATGTGAGCTCCAGTCGGAGGCAGGAGCGGGTGGATGCGTCCCGACCAGTTGTTGGGGCCAAGACGGTACCACGACAGAGGGGGCCGCCTCCCAACCCTGCTCCACAAAGAAAACCCCACCGGTACCGACCCGGCACTGTCGCCTTACGGGAGATCCGTAAGTTTCAGAAGACCACCCAACTTCTGATACGGAAGCTTCCCTTTCAAAGGTTGGTTCGGGAGATCGCCCAAGAGTTTAAAACCGACCTCCACTTCCAGACTTTTGCCATCCTGGCGCTCCAAGAGTTTGCGGAGGCCTATCTGGTGGCACTCTTTGGTGATGCCAATCTTTATGCTATCCACGCAAAGAGGGTCACCATAATGCCAAAGGATTTAGCCCTCGCCCGCAGGATTCGGGAAGAGCATCCTTAGCAAATTTTGCAGGGTATTTGCATTGTAAATATTTTTTTGATATTTAATAAAAACTTACCTTTTATTTTGTATTAAGTACGAAAATGCTGACGTCAGCATAAATAAAAAGGGTTAAAAAGGATCTTCAAAGTTTCATTTCATTTGTTATATCTGTTTTTCTTCCTTCCTCCTCCCTTCCAGCGCCCATGGCTGCCACCGACCTATTTGCATGGTACCAGGATGGAGAGCATTGGGATCCGCAAGTGCCCTTCGACCTGTTACGGCCCTTGCTATGTCAGCGCCTTGACCTCATCACTAATATGCAGCGGCACCCAGATTATGCCGGATTCTTAGAGTTTTATACAGAGGAGATGCTTCCTTTGTGTATTCCTCTTGGGGATCCTCCCCAGTTGTATCTAGAACGGGATGTGGTCCGGGATATGTTAGGGGGTGACACCCACGCGTATGATGTGTTGAAAGGGAAGCTCAGATGGGGCAAACACCTGCCCGTTGTGCAGCATCAGGGGTGACAATATCTTGAAGTTGCCTTTGCCCTAGCCATCCTCATGGATCAGTACGTTGAGGATGAGACTTTGCCGGCAGAGAAAGGCAAACTTCCTGAGCCTTCCGAGGAAGAAGAAGATGAGCATATAGGCATGGGTGACTTCGCCTGTTGGAAGCAGTTGGCAGAGGAGATGCCACCACGCCGGGAACAAGCTGCACGCTTGTCAGGGCTAGACGCCCTTCCAGTTGTGTATCACCAAGGGCAAGAATATCTTCTCTTGGATGATATCATCTGGACCTATCACATGGTGGCCGGGTTTAAGCGCCGGCGTAAGGACCATGTACTCTATGAGTTAGCGGAGTACTGTATGGATGACTTCATCGACTTAGCTCCTATTGACCTTCCTCAGGAGGTACAGCAGCTACTCCAATTCCACCAAGAGACCCTAGAGCCAGCTGAGACTTTGCTACGGCTTCGGGAACTGGTGATGCAGGATCCGCCCTCTCAGCCTTCACCGGATGCCTTTACAGCTATGGGGCCTCATGTCCCAAATATGGTGGAGGTTCCCTCCGGTTCAGATGAGGAGGGAGAGGATCTATACCATAATCCTGCTCATTTGAAGGAAGAGCAGCAAGAACTCAAGGAAGAAGAAGTCCCTATGGACTTGGACAAGGAGGTGGCCACGTCAGAGACCCCGCAAGGGAAGGTATTGGGAAACCACCTTACTCGCTTCTTCCTATCAGCTTTTCGGCAGGGGCAAGTTCTTTTTATAGGCCGAGACTTAGGGCCGGAGGCCGAAGCTTCATGGTGGACCCTCCGTGCTCTTTCCACATTGGCCGGGCACAAGAAGCTTCCCTATCGTACGTTTACTTATGTACTCATACGACGGGATCTTGCCCTGACGGCCTTGGGACAGGATATTGCACCCTGGATGAGTATGAAACTCCTTATGGCGGCCCCATTGGCTGTTGCCTATCCGCCAGAGGTTGCCTCCATTGCGGCTGCCACAGTAGACCCAGGGGTGACTCTGCTACGACACCGACCGCCGCCACCACCTCCTCGGCCTACGGATGAAGAGGGGGGACCTAGTTCTTAGATAATTGTATTACGCATTTTGTATTGCGTATAGTTGTAAAATTTTGGTTTGGCATTTTTCTTTAGCCATCTTATAGTTATGATGTACCATCTTCTTACCAAGTGTGACTGTGGTATCAATGAATACAATTAAAAAAAATTGTTCTCTTCCATGATGCGTTCTTCTATCTATTGGAGTTTAGAGTATAGCAAAATTGTTCAATGTTCTATATTCATTCCTATCATCTTGCAGACGAGGCACTCGAAGAATATGAAGAGAGGATTACCGATCAGATAAGGAGGGATGACCCAGGGCCACCCGACCAGGATTATGGCCAAAGGTATGGGGAGTACCCGGAATGGGACGAAGGTTACGAGGTAGGGGAACTCGCACCACCAGGGGAGCCCTATGATCCAGCCAAGGGGATGGAGGTAGTTAACATTCTCAGAGAACGGGCCTTTGAGGACCTGAAGCAAACTCTTCGCCGCACATGGGACTATTGGGACATGTCAAGGCACGAAGCTTTCGAGGATGCCAACGATCACTTGTGGCAGATCTTCTATGCATTAAGGAGGCTCTTTAATCTCCTTATCATTAAACCATCATTCAATTAAATTGGGATTATGTCAACTCCAAAATTATGCCAACTTGCAGTTAATGGGCTTTTGTTTTTTTTTTAATTTTTTTTTGGACTTGATAAATCACATAAACATTGCAATTCCCATGTGTCTTTTAAATGCGACTTGAAATATGCAAAATAGAAGGGCAAGTTCTTTAAATTCATGACATCAAAATCCTGGAACATTGAGACGAAAATAATGTATAATCTGCTAACATATTACATTATTTTGCAGGCAAGAACAACCCCAAAATTATGGATACATAAAATGAATATCATTAAAAACAATCATATATGCCAATAAAATATTAAGGGATCAATCCATGTTTTTTTTACATAAGTAGCAAGGTGTGGTTCCATGTCAGTTGTTCTGTCTGGTTCTGGATGTGATTTTAACACTTCACGTACTCTCATCCCCATAGCCAGATTATTCATAATAGATATAAACTGGAGCAGAAAATTATCCGTCACAAAGTTTTTGGATCATAAGATGGTGATTTAGGGCCTGAGTTTGATTGTAGAAGCATTCAAGAGCATCAGCGTCCACTATCGTTATATCATCCTGATTCTAGATACCAAGTTCATCCATAATGTTATTCAAGTGGTTGATAGATAGCCTTGCCTGTGGTATCTTTCGGACTATAGAACTGCACAACAACAGATAATATATAACTTGATACAACAATATAAATAAGAATGATGATATAAAACAATAATCGCTAAAATAATTGCCATTGGAAGCCCTTTAACTTCCTTGAATATTGCCTCATATTTGTACATATGTCAATGGTATACATGGGTTCAAAATAATTTTATGTGAAGGGATGTAGTTATATAAGAGTAAGAAATAAAAAAAATAAAATGGTCATTATGTTGCATATAAAAGCCAAATAAAATAAAAGTAACAAGAAGTTTTAAAGGTCTTTCACTAGAATTAAATATATAGCCTTTTTGAACCTACAAATGTAAATGATTGCAAAAAAAATGGTATATAAAGTCACAATAAACCACGCCAAGCGTGGTTTAATTGGTATGTAAAGTCAACAATGCACGCCAAGCGTGATTTGAAATCTATACTTATTATTGAACAACATATTTAAAACAAAATATCCTCCATTTTTCTAAACATACTGAAGCTAGATAAAGGGATGAAATAGACTAAAAATGAGTGGCTAAAAGAGCACGTGGCCAACAAATGCAAGGATTCACTAGTTTGTAAATCACGCTTAGCGTGTTTTAGATTTTCTGACTTTGACTTTTGGGTGCAAATTAGGCTAGCTCCCTCCTATGCAATGCACCCCAACCCATTGATTCTAAATCACGCTTAGCGTCTTTTAGATTATCCTTCACTAATTTTTGGGATGCAAATCAAGGTAAGCCCCTCCTATGCAACCCAACCCATTGGTTAAAGATAAAGATAAATATTTTAACCGAATGCCTGGGATGGTGTCTATGTATATGACGTGCCTCCCCTTTTCTTCTAGCATCAACTGAGACTCCCATTTAAAGGAATATGTTCGCCAAAAACCCAGAAAATTCTAAGCAAAATTTTGGTCTTCCATAATTACGGTCTTACCTAGTCATGCTTCTGCGATTGACATTGTTTTGCACAAATCGGCACACTATTCAAATCCAGACAGCTGACAGGAGCTCTATGCAAGAATAAATTAAGAATATGCAGATTAGAAAAACTGGCCTAGATGGTTGACGCAGGAACAAAGATTGAAGAGCATGAGAGAGAATATTAAAAGACATATCTTCTAAAGCTATTAAAATTTTATGCCATCAGGCAAGGGCGATTTTTGCCCAGCTGCATGTCGAATCCTTGTGGGCTTTCACAATTCAGCCGCATTGTACAATATAATGACAATATAAGAAAGCAGAGGGAAGTAGGCCTACCAGAGGCAAATATTCAGCCAGAGACTTGCGCATTTTCAGAAAGCTCCCATCAAAGAAGTGGAGATCTTCCGAATTTACCTGCAAATGGGTCGCAAATGGGTCTGGTTATGAAGCAAAGCTTTCCTGTATAAAGCAAGGAAACAACTATTGAGACTAAAAAAGAAAAGCGGGTAGACAAAAATGCATCTGTAAGAGCAAACGCCACCACTGCCATTGTGGCTGCAAATGAACTCTTCAAATTTGCGTGATTTTGCTCATTGAACTATGGCGCCTCACGTCCGCCTTCTCAGGGATTTGAATGTACAAGTTTTTTGAGGGATCAGGATCAGCAGTCTCCGGCATGAAGAGCATTTCTTGTGTCCACAAACTTCTGTAACTTTTTTTCCTTCTGGCCTTCCTTACATCCAATGCAGGAAACTAAGCTTATTCTTCATCGTTGCAGGTCGTTTGGAAGCCCTCTTCATCGATTCTGGTCTGCAAAATATGGTGAGTCTGCATTCTATCTTCTGACTTTTACCTTCTTTCTGCCTTCTGTCTTTCCGTTAGACACGATTCTGAAGCTTGCTCTCTATTCCGACCTTGAAAATCATATTTGTGTGATCAAGAAGCTTCATTCTCATGATCGATCAACAAGCTTCATTCTGCGATCTTCCAGAGATTTTTCTGCCTTCCATTTTTTTTACCCAATCCGGTGCCTCTTATCTTTGGTTCTGCAACAGCCGCTTCATCTAGTTTGCCGATGCAATCTGCCTTTTCGACTCTTCTATGGCATCTGGCATCAAACCCAATAAAGGATCAAGCAAGAAGCAACAAAGGATCGAGCAAGAAGTTGGAGCAGAAAGCACAAAATTGGGGCATTTTGCATGTACATATTCCAGAAGTTTAAATCTGCCCAATGCACTTTGAATCTAGTTTTTTCGAAGAAACAAGCTCAAAATATGAATCAAAGGCTTCATAACGAATTCAACATGGAAGGACGAAAGAAAAAGCCCCGGATCGAGGAAGAAACTGCAAGAGAAAGCACAAATAGAAAGCACAGCGTAAGATGGAATTTGAATTTGTGCAAGAATCTGTTTCTAATTTTTTATCTAATTTTTGAATATGCATCACACCAGGTAGTCCGAATCCAAAAAGCAAATTTGCAGCATGAAAGAATAAAAGCCAGAATCCGGGATCAAGCAATAAGCTACAAAAGAAAGCACAAAAAGAGGTAAAAAATAGAAGCAAGCTGGTTTTTGATTCAAA
Organism: Isoetes taiwanensis; assembly: GCA_021234155.1. Taxonomy (NCBI): domain Eukaryota; kingdom Viridiplantae; phylum Streptophyta; class Lycopodiopsida; order Isoetales; family Isoetaceae; genus Isoetes; species Isoetes taiwanensis. The sequence goes on from JAJEKV010000041.1 coordinate 9,526,101, forward strand.
AGTGGTTTAGCTAAAAGAATGTATTATAATTGTGGATGTAGAAACGATCCAAAAGTTCTCAAAATCCAGCTTCAGGGATGAGCATCAGAGCATTTAAGCAGTCTAATCTGATTCTTAGTTTTTCGCCACGCTAAGCGTGTTTCGGGTGTGTTTGTAGTCTATTTTCGAGTTGATAGATTTAGGAAAAAAAATCTCGTTTTTTAGTTAAACTTAGCTTTTCCGATTATTTCTAAGATTTTCAAAGATGATACATTTTATAAGAAAAAACGTTTGGATTACCTTTTTCAGGTGGACCTTTTTTTTTTAACCTAGACATACTTTTCGCATTAGGTTAAGCTAAATGTGAAACCGAGCTTATTAGATTACTTTTTTAAGGTGAACTAGATATACGCTAAGCCGTCTTCAATTTTGTTTTTTTATTCTATTCCTTTTGCATATTCCTAGCTTTGTGGAAATAACTTTGTGCTATTATGTAAATGCTAGAATGTGTTTGTCAATGTTGCTTCATTTGTTTTTTTATTATGTTCCATTTGCATGTTTCTAGCTTTGCACGTTTCTTCTATGCGATGCTCAACATTATATAACTCAATTGTTTGTTACTTTTTTTTTTAATCTACTTTTGAAAACAGAATGGACTTGCAATATGCACTTTTTACGTCTCCTTTTTTTCTTCTAAAAGGAAAAGCTTGAGTCCCTTATCGTGCTATATTGTGAAATATTGTCTATTTTATAAATAATATGGTATTACGGTTTTCTTACTTTTGACACGAAATGTGTGAATTTGAATACGCTATAAAAAACGTGAAATATAAAATTTGTCCCAAAATTAAGGCATAATCCCAATTTAATTGAATGATGGTTATTAGCCCAACGCTAGACTACCAACCTGTTATTGTCCAGGCCTGGGCACGATACAAGCTCGTCAGGGCTGTACGTGAAAGTGTTCGCTACTCTATCTTGTACCCATTTGCGAACCCCTAGGCCCGGTCCCCTCAGTTTTGTTCTTTTCATGCTATATGTGAGTTGAACTTCAAATGTCTAATGTATAATACTTATCCTTGTATTATATCCTTGTATCAACTTTTGTCACTACTAATGTACTGAACCTTAATGAAATGATTGTTTTCACTTGTAATAAGGATCTTTGCTATTGTACTTTTTTTTGTATTCTCTCTCTACACTACCCGAAATGATATTCTTGTGAGACTTTATGTCACTATAATTCTGCTTATACCTTTTTATGCTCGATATAGACGGTGCACGCAACGCCGCCTGGCAGACGCCTTCAAATGCCAGTAGACTAACACCTGAGCAAGAACTTACGTTAATGAAGAGACAATTAGCCGAGTTACAAGCTTATGTGTTGCACGCCAATCCACCACAGCATATACAAGAAGACGGACCCGAGTTACCTCCGCTACCGCCAAGTCCACCTACACAGCAGCCATCTCCACCTGAAACCAGTCCTGTACCTGCACAGAGGAGGCCCCGTTCTAAACGTCGTCGGAGTTCCTCTAGGGATAGCGCCACCTCCTCATAATCAGCCACTTCTGTATTCGTCGGTATCAGCTGGTGACCATGCAAAGCGCCGGGATAAGGAGTACCGCAAGACGGTTGATACAGCCATAACTAGTATATGGAAGAATCGGATACTGGCCCAGTTTGATGGGAAATCTAGAGGCGGACTGAATGCAGAGTCCTGGTTGGACGAAATGAAGGAGTTTGGGAAATCCTATGGCATGACAGAAAAGGATACAGGAAATGTTGCCACCACAAACCTTACAGGAGCTGCCCGTATTTGGTGGAAGGGCTATGCCAGAGCCAAGCATCTGGATAGAAGCAGGTGCAAATTTAAGAAGTTTGCCAAAGCCTTTAAGTCGCATTATGTGCCTCATGCGCACAAATGCCAACAGATTCAAACTTTTTACCGGTTGGAGCAAAAGGGCATGTCAGTTCAGGCCTACACAGACGAATTCATGCGCCTGAGGCTATATGTGCCGGGTATGAATGAAAAGAGGGCAGTGGAGGGGTATATTGAAGGGTTGGCCCCAACAATCAAACGAATGGTTAAGGCTATAGATCCCAAGTCAGTTGCAGAGGCTGAGGCTAAGGCACTGAGCCTTGAGGAAGATACGCCACGGGGTCAGTACCAACGTCCAGCATCTTATTCCCAGCCACGCCCGTACACACCTTATAAGGGCCGATCCCCCAGTCCGGGGCCCTCTCAGCAAAACTCTAATGGCCGCCAGGAAAAGAAAGTCACCTTCAGCACGCCCGATAAACCGAACAATGTCGGTAAGGAAGTTCGGAACCTCTTACAGTCCATTCCTAAAGAGGCTCGAGAGCAGCTCCGCCGAGATAAGGCATGCTACAGGCCCGGGCACTTCATGCAGAATTGCCCTTATGTTACGCAGACTGCCCAGCTGGCCATGGCCGACCTCGATTGGGACGATCTTGAGTCAACACTACCTGTCGAGGAGGAGGCTCCCGAATATATTCACGGTGCGTCTCATATCCTTGCAGCTATAGAAACCGGCAATGCTGAAAGTCAGCCTGCTGTTATTTCCACTATAGGTCAAGTAGACAGTAAGCCTTTTGTAATTCTTATGGATACGGGGAGTACACATAATTTTGCTTCTCCTAGAATGGCCCAGGTATTGCAGCTTGAAACCTTGAGGTCCCGACCGAAGCCTGTCACTTTAGCCAGTGGTAAGATCAGACATACGCATGGCCGTCGCATTAACCTTAAGATACAGTTGCCAGGTGCACCAGTTGCTTTGAGTGTCGAGATAATGGATATTGGCAAATACGACCTCATTGTTGGTATGGAATTCTTGGCATCTGCAAAGGCCAATATAGACTGCGAGAAGCGGGAAGTTACCTTTAACGCAGCTAATGGAGCCCGCGTGACTATAAAAGGTGAACCATTCAACCCTATCATGCAGTCTATGTCCATCAGGCAGTTAGATAAATCTATACGCAAGGAAAAGCTCCTCTGCGTCATTAGACTTGCCTCCATTGAGTCAGATGCTAAACAGAAGCAAGTAATCTATACCTTGCCAGAGGGGATTGCTAATCTTCTCCGAGAATTTGGTGATCTTTTTCCAGATGAGATCCAGAAGCTTCCTCCTTTTAGAGGGGTGGAATGTGAGATAGCTTTGGAACCAGGTACTAAGCCTACCAGCAAGGCCCCGTACTGTATGAGTCCCCCAGAGTTGGCAGAGCTTAAGAAGCAACTTCAGGAGTTACTAAACCTAGGTTTCATTCGACCTAGTGTTTCGCCTTTTGGCGCTCTTATTCTTTTTGTTAAGAAAAAGGATGGCTCCTTGAGGATATGTATTGATTATCGGCAACTCAACAAGCATACCATCAAGAATCGCTATGCTTTGCCTAGAGCAGATGATCTAATGGACCAGTTGCAAGGGGCCAAGTATTTCTCAAAAATTGATCTCCGCTCCGGATACCATCAGATAAGGATTAAAGAGGAGGACATCCATAAATCTGCGTTTCGCACTAGATATGGGCATTATGAGTTTATTGTTATGCCTTTTGGATTAACTAATGCCCCCGCAACTTTCATGCGATTGATGAATGATGTCGTCCGACAATACTTGGATGATTTTGTTGTTATTTTCTTCGACGACATTCTCATCTACAGTAAGACTCTGGAGGAGCATGAGAAACATCTTAGATTGGCCGTACAAAAGCTAAGACGTCATCAGCTCTTTGCCAAGTTCTCTAAGCGCAAGTTTGCCACTCCGAAGGTCGATTATTTGGGCCATGTCATTTCTGCAGAGGGAATTGCTACAGATCCGGCAAAGATAGAGGCAGTGAGGGACTGGCCTATTCCAGGTAATGTTTCCGATTGGGGTTAGCAGGATATTATCGGAAACTAGTAACGGTGCCCAGCGTTTATCTATTCACCACTTCACAAGTTATATACGTTATGAGGTTAACTGCTTGGTGACAGGCCTTTTTGAATTTAAGAGTGATAGACGACTGGACTTGCAACATTTCCCACAAAGCCTATGGGTGTGGGCATAGCATGGACGATGCTTTTAAGTGTCTTAGGTCTATGTTTCTAGACATAGAAAATACTAAAAAGCATGTCATTTGCAGTGTGTGTAAATTCATGGATATGTGACATGGCATTTTCAATGTTCTGCACAACATTTTCTTTTCTTAAAACACTAAAACAACTGACAAAATCTAAGTAGCTTTGAAAGAATTAGCAATGAATAATAGATTTCCCATATGCATACTCTGGAACTATTAGAATAGATATGAGACAGACATAAAGGCACCATGGACGTTTGTGCAATTGCTTACCAAATAATACATGTAAATCTTTTTAGAGTTAGTTACTCAATCACAACCCGATCACAATATGGTCTGAAAATACCTTTTAAATGTGTAAAATAAAATAAGATAAAAAGCTACTAAAAATGTCTATCTCATTTTGAAGTCTCTTTGAGCTGGAGGCGACATGTCTAAATGATAAAATGTATTGCGATCAAAGTATTGACTCTGCAACAAACCATTTTGCACGGTGATTTTATGTATGAACTAAGCAGTATTTTATAGAATCAAATTAAAGCAAGATATAATCACAAACTGTACCTTGGTAAAGCGTTGCCTGCTACTGCAGTGATAAGCATCAATAAGCTGCCAGTTGAAAATGGAAAGGTGAGAGAGGCCTTGACTCCAAATATGCTTCTTCATGATCTTCTCTACCAATGCTATCACTTTTCTGGAAAAAGATTTACATACTCAATTCTGACAATGTTGCTAGAGATAAACCTTTAGTCCACGAAGGTCAATATTAACCTCGTGGCCCTCCTAAAAAACCATTCTAAATTGGCGAAAGGATAAGATTTACCTGCTGGTGGCTGATCACACGTAACAGTTCTTCTTCTTATTCCACAGTTCCATACTAATAGATCTACATGAAGCCTTGCATTTCTGCGATGAATTCTACATTCTGTAAAGTCAAGACTTCTAATAATGGCCTATGCTGAAGGGGGAAATTCTGCATACCAAAGGCAGGCCCAGACCAGAGGATGCACAAACTGCAGCAAATGATTTTGGCCAGCTTACATCTTCTTCGCATCTTGAAGATCTGTAAACATTGCCAAGTTAGACAAAGCGATTTACCATACATTTAAAAAACAAAAAATACAAAGAACAAAAACTATATTAACCTTGATCTGAATGGAGAAAAAAAATTATCTATCCAGCTACATTCCGACACCACATGCTTAACTGCGTTGTCTGCCATTGCTGTGCTTCAAACCTCGACTTGTATGCATTTTCCCCTTTGCTGCATGACCATGGCAGATGAATCATTTTAAACAGAGCCATAGCAGAGAAATGGAATGAAGTAAGTAAATATTACCATGTTTCGAAGTAATAGAACTTTGGTTGGAGCCCCAGTAATATTAACCCCTGTTTTCTGCTTCTTTTCAGCAGCTTTTGTCTCTACTGCATTGACAATAACGCCTGCTCTCCTATCAGTTTTTCTTGTCATCAGAGGAGTTGTTATGCCCTGTTCCTGTTTACCAAGACCTTGTCCTTCATTCCACCCCATTCTTGCCATCATCCTTTGTGCAGCTGTCATCTGCCCCTGCTCCAAGTCCTAAACCAGCCGTAGTTTGTTTAGCCATGCTGAACCCTTCCCCATTTGGTGGAGGAGATGGCGATCTTGCCCTAGCAACATGGCGATCTTGCCCTAGCAGCGCTTGCAACAGCTTCTTTTGATGCACTAAGCGTTGCTCTTCTTTTCCATGCCTCCTCTCCACTGATATGCAATGTCGCAGCAGATTCCTTCTCCCTCTCGAGCTCTAATTCCCTCTGTCTAAGAGTTTCGTTTTCCCTCTCTCTTTCGCTTTCGTCTTCCACAAATCTTAGCCGTCCAATGTTAGGGTCCACCGCCTAACCTAACTTTCTAACTAAATCTGAGACGTCAATTTTAGGGTTTCGTTGACGACATACTTACCCAATAATATTATAATACATTAGAGGAAAAATGAGATCACATTTTGTCCCATTAAGGGATGCTTAAAATGCCATGTCAGCTTTTTAAACTGTCCAATAAGAGAAGAGCTCCAGTATATCTCATTCCAGTATTATGTGGCAGCCTGTAATTAATGCAGTTGCAACTAACTTCTGTAGTATCATTTTTTCATTATAACTTTTGATCCAGAACTCCGATTCAAAAACTTTTTGTAGCAATGGGTTCGTCTTCACAAGATCTATCTGGTGATAACCCATTCATATATCTTTTACGATATAAATATATAAGAAATACGCAAAAAATCATATTTTTTTAAGGTTAACGCATATGATCATATTGAAATACATCATAACCATATATCATTGGAAAGATCTTTTCATTCCGCATCTAATGCAACAAACGCCGCAACATTTTGACAAGTGGATCAAAAGTTATGGGGGAAAAACAACAACAATGAAGTTGTTGATGCTGCATTAATTGCAGTTAATAGAGGGTAGCCATTCCATTGGAGGATTCTTATGGGGATGAAATGAGATCTCAAATTTCCTCTAATGTAGGATTTGTAAAGGATTTTGCAAAGATTGCAGCACCTCTTACAAATCTTACAAAGCATGAGAAGGTGAAGGATTGGATGGAACACTGGAAGTTTCCAGCAGCTTAAAGATGCCTTAACGTCAGCACCAGTTCTCACATTACCTGATCCTGAGAAGGATAAATTAGTGGCAACGGATGCCAGTAAGATTGCCACCGGTGGAGTCCTAATGCAGGAGGGGAGGGTTATTGCCTATGATTCAAAGAAAATGAACGAGACGGAGCAGCGATACCCTACCCATGATCAAGAATTGTTAGCCGTTGTCCGTGCCCTGCGGATATGGAGACACTACCTTCTTGGTAGAAGATTCCAGTTGGATACGGATCATCAAAGTCTTCGTTATTTATCCACCCAGCCGAATCTCAACCTCCGTCAGAGGAGATGGATGGAATTTCTGGAGGAGTATGATTTTGAGATTATGTATAAACCTGGAAAGCACAATGTGGTTGCGGATGCGTTGTCACGCCATCCCTTGGTAACCCGAACCCATTGTCATGCAATTTCTACACTCACCAGTGAGTTTGGGAAACAGATAGAACAGACCTTGGCCACGGATCCCGAGTTCCGTGAAGTTTGGGATAGTTTGGCTAAGGAAGCTCGCACAGATAATGAGCGTGAAGCTTTTCGTTCGTATAAGAAAGACGGCAACTTGTTATATTACAAAGATAAGCTATGTGTACCTGAGACTTCGGGAGTGCGTAAGCTAATCCTCCATGACACGCACAACAGCCCTATAGCTGGACATGCAGGTTTTATGAAGACCTACTTTAAGATTCGCGCCAGCTATTTCTGGCCTTCTATGAAGAAGGACATTGCCAAGTACATTAAGCAGTGTCAAGTGTGTCAACAAACCAAAGCTGAACAGTTAAGGATTCCAGGCGAGTTGCAACCTCTAGATGTGCCCAACGCTAAGTGGGAAGTCATAACCATGGATTTCATTGTGGGCCTTCCACGTACTCTCCGTGGATATGATGCGTTAATGGTAGTGGTCGACAAATTGTCGAAAATGGCTCATTTCTTGCCATGTCGTACCACGGATACAGCCTTCGATACCGCTCTGCTATTTTCCAAGGAGATCTTCAGATTACACGGAATGCCACGAGTTATTATATCCGACAGGGATCCCAAATTCGTAAGTGCATTCTAGAAAGATTTCTTTGCCACCATCCAGACCAAGCTTGCTATGAGTACGGCATATCATCCTCAAACAGATGGTCAGACAGAGCGTACCAATCGCATTATAGAGTATAACAAAGTTTAAAATGAAACGCACTTATTTGCTGGAAACGCACTTCAAAAGGAATCTTTGAAAGATTCCCTAAAATTCCCTTAAAAAAGTCCATTTTTAAGATTTTTTTGTGACAGGTGTGACAATTTAAGTAATTTAGGTACCATTTTTGAGGGGTTGATTGAACATAACTTTCGTGCAAAAATTTTAAATAGCAATTTTCATCCTCCTAAACTAGAACAAAAAATAGTTACTTTTATAAAGTGTAGCAAAAAAGGGGCAATAAAAAAAATAGCAAGGGTAGTAGAGTGACAAAGAAGTGATATATTCAAGGTTGTGAAAATTGTACAAAATTATGAACAAAATTGTCAAAAATATAGGATATTTTGACGCACAATCATCACCGCACTTTCTCGTTTCTTTACATGTTCGAAGTCATCGGACAAACTTACATTTTGCAGCAAGATCGGGATGCATCTCATCCTCCTCGACTCATTTATTCCCTCGATCACTCGAGCCTTCATCCTCGCCTTCACTCTCAAAGACTGGATGTACTTTCGACGATCTTCTTCCTCACTTGCCTACAAGTGAGTCTTCATCATCATCTTTTTTGGCCACCTTTTTGGCTTGTTTGTCTAATCCACATGCTGACCTTATTAAAGTTTGAGTGACCATACGTAACTTATTAGCAGCAGTCAGAACAAAGTCATATGCAAGAACCTTCACTTCAGATAGATCTATGACAAAGCAAGATATTTGCTTTGGACTTTGCTCTCTTTCCCACTCTGCTTTTACCATCTCCAAAGTATAACTCCCACTCAAAAGCATTGGCGCAATCGTTCTCATCCAAAGCACTTTTTAATTGAGTGGGAATTCCATCCTCTCTTGTTACCTCCAAGATTTTAGCTAGCCGTAACGGCTTCCCGGACTCATCATTATCACCGACAGGCAGCTATGAGCATTCCTTTTCGAATCTCGGTAGACTGAAACCCGGATACTGAAAGCAACTTGTTGTGCTGTGCGTCTAGGGCCAGTGTACATGACTCTGTCATCTTCATCTGAGCTAGCCAATATCTCTACATGTTCCTCTTGATTCTCAACTTGCACAGGGAGGGTTTGCCTAGATGGCCAGTTGAATGTAACTGGTCTTCGACCTTGTAATGAAGCTTGCAACATGTCACGTTGCCGAGAAAAAAATTGAGGCCACCATAAAGCATCCGCCTCCCCAAAGTGGTTAGAGCAGATCAATACTTGTCTCAATACAATCCAATGATTTATTTGAGTCAAATGCTCTTCCCTCCTTTTTACTCTTTGTGATTTCTTTCAAGCTTTTTAGAGGCATTTGCTCTGCAGAGAGCATGGAACTAGTATTGGGGATGTTGCGAATGAATTGAATACCTGCTGCTGGCTGCCACTGCAAGGATGTGGCATATTTCTTTCCTTGTAAGATGGCCTTGCCATCTACAAGTGAAATTTTGATCTGATGCTGGAATGTAATGTTTCTCAAGGGCTCAATAGCACAGTGACCTAGTTGATCTCTTCGAAAAATCCATTCCTTGAAATCATAAGTTTCTTCCAATAACTCGATGTCCGGGCGAGGATTGTAGGAATCTTGGATGACCTCAATCATGGGCGGGGCTTAGAGCTTTTTTCGAAAGCAAGACGTTTAGAGAACCTCACTGAACATCCGATCAATTTGGTCGTGTGTATGACCAACAAGCGAGAAACCAATCTTCACCTTCTTGAAGATTTGTTTCTCTACTAGCATAGCACAATGAAAGCAAACAACGCCGATTCTTATTTTTCCCTTGTCGTGTTATCTAGTCAAGATACGTAAACCAAGCCGGATATGTTCTAGATTGGAAAGAAGCTTATTCAATATTGTGATAGTGAGATTTGGATCAGCATGAATGTTTGGATAATTCAAAAATGCCTTGCAAGATAGTTTTCCATTAAATACCATAGCACCAACAACATGCGGATGTATGAAATCTTCTTCAAGAAGATCCTTAGGCACATTGACAAAATGTGGTAGGGTGGTCTTCTTCTCGTCCATTCCATCAATAACAACCGATATGTAGTTGAGTGGTTGTTCCAAAGTGCTTTCTTCCTATGTTTTGTCAATTTTCTCCTTTCCAAAGATTGTTGTTCTCTGTGTTGTTCGGTTTCTCCTTCAATGCATCCGAAAAGGAAAACATGTTTAGGAAAGAACCTACTTTTAAGTAGAACTAGGCAAGAACACGCCCCGAAGCTTACTTTTAGTGTGAAGTGTCCTTGCATTTTGTCTCTGAGCTTTTAATTCAGAGCATGTAGCACAAACAGACATCCTATGCTTTCTAGGAATGGCCACACGAGAAAACTCTTTTTCCGAAAGCACAAGAAAGTAAGAGTAGCGCACAAAGCGTTCTCCAAACCCTCAACACACATCTCCTTATAATTATCGAGACTTCTTGTTTCGTGAAATTGTCACTCAAGTGGTACATAGGGCTGTTAGGGAGTTTCTCACAAGACTCCTTAAAGAAACCTTCCATCCGAAACACATTGAAGAGCATGAATTCTAGTTATGCCTCCCTGAATGGCGTTAGTCATTGATGCCCGGATTCTTGTCAAGCCTTTTCTTCAGGCGGTCAAGTCGTCTGCCTAAAAAGCATGAATCAATTTGAAGGCCGTTTTTGACGACGGTGTGGCCACCAGCCACCGTAAAGTAAACTTCTCACCATCATCCGGCCTAATATTGAAGGCTAAGTAGCCCCTTTGGTCTAGCGAGAGTCATTGAACTGTAACTATCACGAAGCAACCTCAATTCCTTTAGTCCAATCTTAAGCAAACAACGTTGAGAACAACAAGATTTTTGTATGTGTTGCCCGCAAGTGAGCCTCGTCCATGAGTTTCTTTCTTCTAACGGTTGTACATGCCGTCTTGTGTAAGTTACGCTTTAGATTTTTACTTGCGGGGCTTTGAATTCAACATGGAGTCTTGTGGCTTTGGTAGGTCCTCGCCCCGAGACATCAACATGAGGTGTTTCTTCGCCCGAGAGATCAACATGAGGTGTACTTGTAGATGCCGAGAGGTTTGATGTGGGCAAGGCCCGGGGGAGGTGCTTTCCCTCTCTCGGGAAAAAGTAATCGAGGCCGGGTGGCGTAGTTGACCAGCTCCCGGGTGTCGTGAGAACACGGGGGAGTTGCGTGTCGCCGACCGCCCCACTTGTTGTAGTACCATTTAGCGAAATGGATGGAGTTGGTGTGATTTGCCTCCGTGGAGGGAGCCTACTGCGGACTATGGGCTTAATGTACTAAAATGAATTGGAGGAGGTAGTCCGACCTCTCTAGCCCGAGGCGGGTGAAACGCATTGGTGGGGGCGCACGACGCGTTCGAGCAGGTTGTGGTGGAGTAAATTGAACCGGGTGGTGGAAGCCGAGGTGGTCTTGCTGGAGCAAACTCAACAGAGCCGGGTGTTGGAATGTCGGATGTAGAATATTCGTGGCTACTTCACGGTGTCCGTTGAGGAGGTGTGAAAGCCATTGCAGGAGGAAGCCTCGAGCGAACGGAGTTGAGGCTCTGCAGTTCTTTTCTCTCGAGCCATACGGTATAAATTTATACGAGATGGTATAAATTTATACGTAGGAGGAAAAAACATAGAACAGAACAGAGCGGAGATGGTATAAATTTATACAGGAAAAACTCACGCATTAATTTGTATTGAAAACTTTATGGAGAAGCTTATATGAAGCGGCACTTAGCGTAGGTACTTTGAGCCGGGCCGCCACCCTATTTTCTATATACGCAGCTCGAGTCGGCGGCCAAGCAAGGCGCTTTTATATACCCCCCTTATTTGCTCTCCGGAACGCCTATACGCTGGTCTATACTCGCCATGGCCACGTAAGTCTACTACCCGCATCGCTCTAGTTTCTCTTTTGTTTTAATCGCTAGAGTGTAAGCGCTTACGGTATAACTTTATACCGATATGGTTTTCGATCGATAAATTTATACCGATCGCATTGAATCCAGATAAATTTATACCGCCGAGCACGAAGCGGTATAAATTTATACCGCTCTGAATACGCCGTGCATAAATTTATACCGATATAGTTTGATCGGTATAAATTTATACGTTAGGTGCTCGAAGCGGTATAAATTTATACCGCCCGCAAACACGCGGTATAAATTTATACCGCCGAGCACCTCGCGGTATAAATTTATACCGATCGCGTGTCCGAACGGTATAAATTTATACCGCTTCGAGCACCTAACGGTATAAATTTATACCGGACAGTCGTTTTGGACGGTATAAATTTATACCGCCGAGCACCTCATGCGGTATAAATTTATACGATCGTAGTTACGTTCGGTATAAATTTATACCGCTCGTGCTCGAGCGGTATAAATTTATACCGATCCAGAACCATTTTGGAATCTTGGTGTCTAGTGCTTAAAGAAGTGTCGCAAACCTTAAAATTTCAGTAATATTCTTGCGTTTTAAGCTTAAATAACACAAATAAAGTGATAATTTAGTGTAGATTTTATGCTCTTTTCAGCCTCTATTTTTACTGTTTTTATGGTACAAAAGGTCGAAAAAGGTTCTGTTTCTTGCATAAAAATGGCCTTCTTTACGCTTTTTCCAGCCCCAGGATCAAGTTTGTAAACAAGGGCCACTCATCAAAGGCTGCACCAATAGAGCCACGCATATCTGAACCGAAGACCCGACGCGGGTACGTCCACAGGGGTGCAAGAGAGAGCAAACCCACTGAGGCGTACCTTTACTTGTGTCATCAATCAGGGAAGGGCAAGTACAAGAGTGACGATTATTACCCTGCCGGCGAAATTATCAACCTTATTGCTACAGAGGTCGATGATGAAATCTTAATGAAGTGCATGCATGACAAGGGGGAAGTCTTCTACGTTCTTGAAAGTAAAATGCTTCGAATAAGCATGTGCAAACCCAAAGATGTGCAAGAGTACGTGGCTGACAATTACAAGAGTGGCCATGTAAGTATTGTTTAGTGTCTTTACGTATAAATTTATACCGTCATCTTCCTAACTTAACCCTGCATTACAGGATATAGTGGACATTTTAATGTCAGTTGTGCTTTGCGAAGAAACAAAGCTGGTCAAAGGTCTCTGGTACCCGACTCCTATCGAAGAGTTTGAAGAGAAGGACGAGGAAGTAGAAGAAGAAGAGGAAGAGGAACCAGTGGTAACAAAGGGAAAGGGTAGAAAGCATTCCCTCGTAGTAGATACACAGGCTCCTACAAAAAAGAAATCTAGAGGCACAAAGGCTTTGACTATAGAGGAGTCAACAGAAGCTCTTCAGAAGGCCCCTGGAGCAGATATTGTTGTGAAGCCTGCAGATAAATCAAGTGCTATTCTCAAGCGGGTGAATGACACTAAACTGCTAAAGCAAACTATTTCTTTGACATTGAGCACCATTAAGAGGCCACCTAAAAATGAAGATGGGGTCAGAGTGCTACAGGTCCGGAAGCTGTATGCGGCACATGTGGCTATACTGAAACAAAGAATGAGAAGAAATCCTCATGCCCATGTGTCGCCACTAGTTGTTATGGTGGACAGGAGTCAGTGCAACCAACTAAAAGATTACAAGAAGGCTGACTTCGAAGATTACACATACTACGTTCTTGGAGGCACACATAGTTACAAGGCAAGGAAAGAACTAGCAAAAGAGGAAAGCCGTAACGAAGTGTGGAAGAGCGTAGAAGCACATATATACGTTGGTGTAACAGATGAAGAAGCAAAAGTCATTGCCGTGAGTCATAATCTCGACAATGACTTCAGATTAAAAATGAGTTTAATAGACAAGATCCGTTTCATGCACCGTGAGTACGTGGAATTTAAACAAATGTATGGAGAGGATTTTAAAAAGCAAAAGAACAAGCTGCAGGAGCTTCGAGAAGCCTGCGTGACAGAGTGCTGCCTCAGCTATGACTATGATAAGAAGCCCATTATGGCAGTAAAGCAATACGATAACTACTTTCAGCTGGCATTCAGAGATGGTCAAGTAAGAAGCTGCTCTTCTTTCTATGTTTTGTAGTGTTTAGCGTGTTTACAAGTGCCTTCATCGCGGTATAAATTTATACAGATCTTGCCACCCCACGATATAAATTTATATCACATGACTAGGCACGGTATAAATTTATACCGTGCCTGGTCACGGTATAAATTTATACCGTGCCTAGTCGCGGTATAAATTTATACCGTGCCCCGGCACGGTATAAATTTATACCGTCCCTAGTCGCGGTATAAATTTATACCGGTGCCTAGTCATGTATAAATTTATACCGTGTGGCGGGCACGGTATAAATTTATACCGTCATGGCGCACCGCGGTATAAATTTATATCATGACTAGGCACGCATATAAATTTATACATGACTAGACTAGTCAGATAAATTTATACCAATCCGGGACGGTATAAATTTATACCGTGACTACACACCATGCGTGTTTAGAAAGTAGACTGCAACATATTCTCTTACGCTAAGCAACACTAAACTAATGGCGTTTGTCCATTTACAGGTGTGGGATCTTCAAGAAAGAATTTTTTGTATGTTCGAAGATGGTGAGCTTAAAGAGCAAGCCAGCTCAAGCAGGAAAAAAAAAAAAAGGGTGGAGAATTAAAAACAGAAAAATATGAGCATTGTACCGGACGCATTCTGTGGATTAAAAAAGCAAAGAAATTTTTGTTCGCCTTTTGGAAAAAGTCGTGGCCAAGGAATTTACATTAGACGAAATGGCCAAGGAAGCTAAGACGTAAGCCACATTTGCAATGCCGTCTTTCTTCTACATTTTCTGGTCTTACAACATGTTTCTCTTTGCGGTCGAAAAGACATTGTTACCGCCAGCCGAAGTTAATGAAGCGGCTAAACCTTGAGGACTTTGGGAGGAGTGCAAGCTTCTCTACCCAAGTTGTACCACCGATAGTATTATTAGAGAGCACGCCGTTAACTTTAGTGGTCGGGTAAGTTTTGCTAAAAATATGTTACGTGTTTTGTGCCTTTTTCTCACAATATTCTTACGTAACAAGAAAAAGGGGCTCCCATGGATTTTTAAACCCGGGTTCAGAGGGCCAAGGAAGAGAGGCGAGACTTAAGGCAATCGAACAGGGAAAGGAGGTCGCCACTAGCAGCTTTGACACTTCTTATGAAAGATTTACAACGCTTGGTCGAGGACCGCATGTACTGAGTTGTTGAGGGTGACCGCACGAGGTCGGGGACACTTTTGGAGAAGCGAACTTCACATTATGCATTGCAGATATTCCCTATGGTTTCAAAATTAAGGACAGCGCTTTTGACGAGGAGGCTTTCACGCACGTGCAAGTCCACTCTTTTTTGGAAGGCCTAAAGGAAGTCACCTTATCTGCTAACTGGAGGGTCATTATTTTCCATTCGGACCTACAAACAATGTCGGTGCTTAAACCTATGGGAGCTGTCTGTAATGCCGGCTTTGAAAACTGCATTTGGTAAGCTTAACATTTAACGCTTTTCTTTTTAGTAACTCCACGGTATAAATTTATACCACAACCGCCCTAAGGTTTAAATTTATATAGCAAGGCAATGTCTGTATAAATTTATACGGCTTGCAGCCGCGGTATAAATTTATACCGCAAGGCAACCCTGGTATAAATTTATACCGCAAGGCAACCCTGGTATAAATTTATACCGCCACACTACTGAGCTAACTTATTTTCCTTGTTTTTATTTTACTAATATTTCATTGTTGTGCTGTTTGGCAGGCTTAAAACAAACGTTAAGGGTCATGGTGGTGGTCCGCGCTTAGTAAGTTGTTTCGAGCACTTTCACATAGGGTTTTACAGCGCAGACGCCAAAAAAACCATGGTTCACTTTAATACGCAGAATGAAAAGACTCCTCCCTGCAATGCGTTTCAGTTCCCGGCGGTTTTGCAAAAATTAAGAGACCCACAAAACAAAGGCTTTGTGGTGTCCCATTATCGAAGCCACAAATACTTATAAATAATTTGATACTGATGGTTTTCTCACCTGGGACCGGATCTTAGACGCATTTTCTCCGCTCGGGCACCACAGCGGCCATGCGCCTCTGCGTGGGCGCAATGTTGTCTCCGTCGACATAGACCCGGACAAAATAAATTTCATCGACCAGGATAAGCTCTTGTGAATCCTTTCCCGATGAAAAGCGAGGAATTGGGAGCAAAAATGGTGTCTTGGCGATGTAAAAGGCACATATACGTAAATCCAGCCTCCACTTACGGAAGAAGAAATGAGGAGGTGGAGTTCGTCGATCCGAGCCCGCGTGGTGCCCGAGCCGAGAGAAACAAACACTGCACTGTACCATTGAAATCGAAGGGGCGCCTCGCTATTATAACCTCGCAAGAGACTCCATCCTAAGGGGAGAGAGTCCCGTGGACTGGGAAGAGCCACCTCCTCGTATAAATTTATACTGCACAAAGATTTTAAACTATCTTTCATTGTAATCTATGTGTTACTTAATTTTAATATATTTTGATGAAGATTTCTCAACTGAAAACTTTGTCTCTTCAACAATGCTTAATTAGAACAATTCTTTTTTTGATTCATGATTTCAGACTCTTTCTCTTTTCTATGTTTGATTTTCTTAGTACTTATATTAAGCTTGCAAAAACACAAAACTATATTTCCTTCTATTTTCAACAACAAATACTTAATGAGTTTTTAAATGTAATGTCTTTCTCCTCAAAACAAGCTTTTTTTTTTTTGCCCTTCTTAAAAAATGAAAAGGCTTCAAAAATGTTGCTTTTTTTGGGGTATTTCGAATGCTATTTGCTCAACAATCTATTTTGCTCCCTATTTTGTCCATTTTTTTCAAGTTTCCAATTTTTATAAAGGAATCTTTCAAACGCACTTCTTAAATAAGTGCGTTTCATTTTAAACCTTGTTGTATATGCTACGAAGTTATGTGTGGAGTAAGCAATCACCAATGGGCTGACTATATTTATCTGGTCGAGTTTGCCTACAACAGCATGAAACAGGAGTCTTCCAGAATGTCTCCCTTTATGATAAATTATGGTTATCAATGTCTTACTCCAGACACATGGCATAACCCCGTTTCTAAAGTGAAGGTTTCTCAACAACTCCTCTTGGAGATGCAAGCTCTGGTCGAAGAAGTTCGTGGTTATTTATTAGCTGCACGCAGTTGTCAGAAGAGTGTAGCCGATAAGCACAGAACCCCACGCGTTTTCCAGGTGGGCGAATCCGTTTGGCTTAAGATTAAGGTAAAACAAGCCAAGCTTAAGATTGGCAACTGCAAGAAGTTGGCACCCAGATGGGCTGGGCCCTTCAAAATTATTGAACGTGTTGGAGAGCAGGCATATCGCTTGGATTTGCCTCCCCGCTTGAAGATCCACAAGGTCTTTCACGTGAGCCTTCTGAAACAATACACCCCTGATCCAGAGGAGGTTTTGGATACCCCAACCCTCCTAGAAATGACAGAGGAGCAGCTGGAGATACTGCCTGAAGCTCTTCTTGATCGGGCTTATAAACAAACCAGAAGGACTCAAATGTTGCAATACTTGGTTAAGTGGAAGCACTTACCAGTTGAGGATGCTACCTGGGTGATGAAGATAGACCTTGAGAAGCACTATCCGGACTTCATGCGGGAATCTCAAGGCCGCACCATCAACGATGCTATCAACCCCGCAGCCCGCGGTAAGCATGGAAGCTTGATTGCCAAGGGTAACGCTCTAGAGGGGTAGATGCATCGTAAATAATAATAGTTACCAATGATGAGATCACCTCTGTGTTCTCTAGAACGTGGTGTACTGTCGATGTTGACATGACCACGAACTGCTTGCAGAGCATATAGTTGATAGGCCGCGTTCATCTCGGCTACAATGGGAACTTGACCATTCCCTATGCTGCAATGAATTGCAAACCATAGACATGATAGGTTCCCTGGTAGATAGGGTTTTCTTTTATTTATTATAGGGGGTGGTCCCTTCAACCACAATCTAATTATATATACTGATATACTGACATGTGCAGGCCAGTGAGCAGTACGTGACCTGCCCATGTTAGAGGGTTGCTGATGGCCCGATTTCTTCGGTTTTATTTTGTCTACATGTCTTGTTTTGTTGCTACTCTGATGTTGATATTGGACTTCGGTCCTTGAACTTTTTGATTATGATAATCATGTGAAATGCACCTCGGTGCTTAAACTGTTTTAAACTTTAAAAGTTTTTAATATACTACCTTCGGAAATAAGGAATTACCTTCCTTCATAATGTGATGTCCTATAATTGTATCTAACCCCAATGCTGAGGACAACATTAATTCTAAGGAGGGGAGAATGTGACGTTCCAAGTATTTATACGGTATACGTATAAATACTGACACGTCACCCAGTGAAAGTACGCCACCATGGGGTATGGTAACCTAGGGGGTTGACCCAAAAAAGGGATTTAATTCTAATTAAATTATAAAGGATAATAATCTAGAATTAAGGAATTAATATCTAAACACATTTATTAAGTCAACTAATGGATTGGGAAGGCGCCACCTGGCCAAACCCGATTGGTCAGCATGGGGGATGCTAAATTGAGCCACCAAGAGGAATCACCACCCCCATCTTATCCAAAAATCGACCCAGCAGAGCGCCCAAGGAGCAGTTGAGCGCCCAAGGACTGTTGCTGACCCCCCAAATCGTTGAACAACCACTAGCTGTCGCTGCCACCCTAGTTACAGCAATATGGAAGCACCCCACGATAATGGTTCCAGCCGAAACATGGGTTAGTAGTAGTTTAGCTTGTGAGTTGTAGGATAATACTTCAGTACTCCTTTCTGATTGCCTTTGTTGATATTAACCCTTCTGTGGTAAGTAGGATTACATTTCAATTATGAATGGTGCTCTGTTAAGGAATGATCGATGTATCTATGAAGTATTTCGGTAGCTTCCATTAAACAGGGGTTTAAAGGGGGGGTAGAGACCTCTGAGCTCATGTATGATAGTATGTTCCTAGAAAGAGCCCTATAATATTCCCAGTAGATGCGGCCTGTGTACAAGAGACCACCGGGTCGTAGACGCTATGGTATGGCTTAGCACCAGAGAAGGGACGTAGTGGTGAAGTGGGGGTGGGGTCTTGCACGAACATAAAAGGCTCATGAGACTCATACAGTGGGCTAGGCCTGATAGCCGGTCACGTAGAGGACCGGGTATGGGTCTGACACTCCCTGGGTGTAGAGGTGTGACCCGTATGGGGCACCTTGCACTTTGAGTAGATTTAGGGTGAGTAAGTCGGGTACGGATGCGGGGGTCGCTGATGCGGCACGTATTCTCTAGCTCACCCATGGAACCACTGTGATCCTGGAAGGGGATGCGTCCCTGACCTGCCTCATCGGACCGGGGCGTCATGAACCCTGGAGTAGGCTCAAAGGGTGATACCTTGAGTCTGCGTCTCCGGAAGGCTATAGCGAAGCCATAGCGTGGATCGACCCATCTGCAAAGTGTGCACAGGAGGGGCAGATGGAGTGGACAACCCTAACCAATGTTCTATGCCAGCCAATGCCAGGTTATACCTCTGTCTGCTGATCTCTTGAGACTGAGCCGTCAGTCCATCCTCACAGGAGTCTGAACCGGGGTAGAACCTGGGGTTTGGGGTGTTTCCTAGGTTTAGATGCATATTCTTTGCCGTTGATACTTGGATGGATGTGCCACCCTTCGTGGTGGTTATTTATATATATATGATTTATGCTGTGTGCTAACCTTGTATTCATGCTTCCGCGACGTAGGAGTCCCATTGAAGGCGTGGGCCGAATGATCCCTCTGTGTCCTTCACTCGGGCATCTTTTATAGATGGTCCGGGATAGACGGAGGGCCCTGTTCATTGCGAGATGGTCGCCATGGAAGGGGAAAGTCCTCGTATGTATACGGCCCGGGTGTCGTATATATTCAGGGAGCGTCACAGTGGTTTAACCATGTAATATTATAGTCTAGATATCTTAACCTTTCTTTCTCTGTCTTTGCTTCAGTGATTAAATTAATACCATGCTAAATACTATAGATTGCATTTTTAGGTGCTCATAGGCTGAAAATTAAGGCTGAAATCTGTCCATTGGATCTTAGAAATTGGGCAAAGGGTTAAAGCATGGCTATCTGAATAAAGCATGCTGCAGTATTATTATAATAGGAGGTATGAAATTGAGAATAGGGAAACGAATTGGCTGTTAAGCCCATGATCTTGTGGCTGTAGTTAAAAACTCTGGATATGATTTGTTTATCCTTTTGGAGGAATGGAAACTTGGCATGTAAACCATTTAGGTCTACCCCTGTGTATTAATGCTTTAGGCTTCTAATCTGTTCCTTCCCTGTGGTAGGCTTCTGGAATTAAACTAGGGCCTGGCTATTTCTTAAAATTAAATAATCTGGTCGTGCAGTTGCATGTTATCTTAACTGATGCAAAGCAATACAAAGGAAAGGGAGTTGTGCTTAAATACGTATGACAAAAGGTATGCTACTAAGCTGATTAAACCTTCTTAGTTATGGCTCAAGGGTACTCTTTGCACATCCTTAATGCTCTAAAACTGGTCTGCACATGGGTGCATGCGGATTTGGCTGCAAAAAACAATACTTCATGATTAGTTTAGATGATTTAATGCTGACATATTTATGGAATAGGTCCAGGTCTGTCCCAAAGGAACATTGCTTATAAAGGGAACTGTGGACAGGATTATAGTCAGATATCTTTAAATCTGTATGTTGCTGAAGTATAAAATGTTTGACCGTGTATAGTGCCCAATGCTCGGGCTTAAAACCGGGTTTGTATAAACATGTAATGGGGAGACTGCGGCTCTTCGAATATTTGAGGTGCAAAGTCTTTGCAGATGGGCCCTAATGGAGCACAACAAACATAAAAGAATTGATGGCTTACATAAATTGTGATTAATCTTTTGAGCTCTTATAATTATTTGGTAAAGGGCGATAAGCCGAGTGAAGTTATAGCTTACCTGTCAGTTCCTTTCTAGTTTACCCTTCTCAAGCTAACTCTAGACTGATTGACTGCAGGTAACCAACTTTACTTTTCCAAATATGCTCGTATTTGGTGTTGGATGAAGTCTTGTACAATGGAGACACTCTTGATACTACAAGATCTGAGAAATTAGAGTTTGCACTAGACCTCTTCTGGTTTGTATTGAGCTTTCATTAAATCTGGTAAGTACATTAGCAGGGCACATGGATAAAAGCCTTGCAACATGTGTCAAACTTTGATTACTTCTAAACTTGATATGCATTTTTGAGGTATTTGTTAGACTGAGTATTTGCAAACTAGGCTTTAATGGAAAGAATGGAGACTACTTTGAACTGGTTTTAAATATTTTTCACGGTTTGGTGCTTAGTATCTGACCATAGAACACACAGCTTAGAATATTTGAATGGTGGTTGCATAGACAATTGGGTTTGCATTGTAGCACTTAAAGAAACAGATCTGTAAATGCCTACAGAATTATTACTTTTGATTGTCATATGCTGTATACTGAGATAGCCCATCCTACTCTTTAAGTAGGTTAAGACATGGTGTGGCATAGATCTGCATAGAATGTCATTGAATTTAATCAAATATAGCTTTGATAAAATGTTAGAGCTTAAGATCTTGATGCTTTGGACACATATGCAGCATTGGGAATGAGTCTTGCATAGCTTGTATAGAATGAGGTTCTTATGGTTTCCCTAGTCTGCTAGGCACTGTTCAGTCCTTATAGTTTAGTTGTTTGAGATGATTGGTCATCAACAACTCAAAATGGGCAATTCCGTTTAACTCTAAGCATGAATATTTGCAGATTTAAAGGCTTAAGAACGTATTTGTCTAAATTAGCAGTGAATGGAAATTCTCTTGAGAATGTTGTGTCTTCTCAAGAGAAGCATGCAATCCATGTGAACACCTTGCAACTAAGGTAAAAAACGTCTATCAATGTGATTAATATTTAGTTAGTCTTAAAATCTGAAATTTGAGTAAGCATGCTTGCATTTTTTTAATATGTTGTCTTTTCACAGTGTGAAGGAAAAAGAGGCTGTATGTATGTTCCTTCTGAAAATCTCGAACGTGGATCAAATGTATTCTCAATTGAACAAGTTCATGGCGGAGAAGAACAAAGCAAGGCAGCGAACGTTCATAGGTACTCGGAGAACTACACAAGCACAGAAGTTGGACTTAGTGGTAGAGTACTTGTTGAGCAAAAACTCTCAGTTAACTGCTAGGAAACAGCCTGTTGTGTATCAGATTTGTTTCTTGAAATCTGATCAGTTGTTACTGCTGTTTTTGAAAATAATGGGAAATCTTATCAATTTGTTACTGGTTAACTCTTCTCAATTTGTTACTTATCAACTTGTTTTTAAAATGGGTATTATCTTACAAATGATAACAGGGCATTTTCTTATGAATGACAATAGGGTATTATCTCATGAATGATAAGGGGTATGTTATTTAGAGAACAGGGTACGTTATTTGAAACAGGGTATGTTATTTGGAATGGGGTATTATTTGTAACAGGGTATTATTTGGGTATGATCTGAAATAGGGTATCACCTGAACAGGGTATTATCTCTTACGAATGATAACAGGGTATGGATTCCCATTCTTTGAATGGGGGATTGCGACACCAGCTTAATAGGGTATTATCATGCAAATGAGGAAAAGGGGGATTGTGGCCAAATACCCTGATTCCAAAAATACATTGTATCCCCCGTTGTTTGACAGAAAAGGGGGATTTCATAGGTATTTTTTGGGGTATTTTCTAGGGTATTGGAGCACCTTTTTCGTTGTGTTACTATGTCTTCTTGGTAGAGGCAGATTCATATTTGGGCTAGTTTTGTGGAGAATCCACTCTTCCATTGTCATTAGACAAATGGTATAATTTACCGCTGAAATCACCACCATATAAATCAAGCCCACCAGCACCATATAAATCAAGCCCACCAGCACCTTCTTACGTTCTGCATGACACTGGGCCACTTTTCTATACAAAGAAAGAATGAAAGGATCGATAGGTCTTTAGAACCTTGCTGAATGAATCTCAGCTGCTAAGAAAATCGCAGCCTTAACCTGAATTCAATTGTACAATTCATGCAGCATGCAAAAATTTGCAAAAATTTGCAGCATGCTCTAAGAACCAGTGAAGGCAACCTTGACGTGCTTGTTGAATCACAAGAATGGACAAGAATCCCCTTTTTTTTCTTTTTTTTTTTTTTTAATGTGGGCCTGCCCTCGACGTGCTTGTTGAATCTTCACCACGTTAGAGTAGGAGACGTGAGAACAGAGCTCGGATCGCCTTGCCTTGAGCTTCAACAAAATGGGGCAGACAGTTGGGAAATTGCTACACAAATTATTCAGCACTCAGAGGCAACTTAAGATCCTGATGCTGGGATTAGATGCGGCAGGTACTCATCTTATTTTTCCAGTTTAACATAATTTCTATCACTTCCAAGCAGTATTCGTTTTCCTTTTCTTTTTTTTTTGAATTCTTAGGCAAGACAGCCATTCTTCAAAGGCTAAAGCTAGGCCAAACTGTGGGGACAGTGCCCACAATAGGATTCAACGTGGAAAGCCTGGTGTATAAAAACCTCAGCTTTGTGGTGTGGGATGTTGGGGGACAAGATAAGATCAGATTCCTTTGGCAACATTATTTCCAAGGCACCCAGGTAAGAAATAAATAGACAGATTTAAGCACATCTTAGAAGAACAGGTTTAATTTGATGCATTGGAAATGGGTTGCAGGGGCTGATATTCGTTGTAGACAGTAGCGACAGAGAGCGAATGGTGGAGGTAAAATGTGAGTTCCATAAGATTGCCTCAGATCCAAGGCTTGCTGACACCAAGGTGTTGGTTTTTGCAAACAAAAAGGATTTGAGGAACACAATGGAAATTGAAGAGATTATTGATAGAATGGGTTTGCCTTTAATTCCACAAAAGGATTGGCATGTTCAGAGCAGTTGCGCCATCACTGGAGATGGCCTTGCCGATGGTCTCGACTGGCTCGCTCATGCTTTTGATTTGCAAACTAATTACTAAATATTTTGCTTTCACCTTAAACCATCAACAACATGCTTGTGGCAGCGTTATGTTCACTTAATCTTTGATTGTGGTTGTTTAGTTATTTGGTTAACTCCTCCAACTGACAGCACTAGTGAGAAATGCCTATCTATTGTGGGCTAAAAAGGCTAATTGATCCATATACTCCTTGAGATGTAATCCTCTAAATTCTTCTATATTAAATGCTTTAAAATTTGATCAAACTTTCAACGCCTTGCTGTTCCATATATAACTAACTACCTTCACATAAGAAAATATGCATTTACCTTTTTAAGGCAAACATAGGATGCTATGCCTTTCATGTTCATAAGACTTTATCTTGCAATAATGCTTCATAACCTTAAAATTTTTGTAATATGCTACTTTAACTATCAAGAGGTAATGATATTCTTTGAAGTCGAGGTTCCTAGACAAAATGAGGCCGAAAACCTAACTCCGAGATTGAGTGATGGAACATTTATCTCATTACATTCAACACCTAGACAAAAGCAGTTTATTTCTCTTTCCAAAATTCAACATGACAATATAGCAATTTGTTAACACAATATCCATACACTTTATATCATGGAACGTAGATTGTTTAGTAGATTTAGGGCCTTCACTTTCATTTATGACACGCATTTGGCTTCATGAATAGTTTTAATTGAATTTCAATATTGAACATTAGTTACAATGCGACAATTTCTACGGATCTCTCCAGGAGTCATTACAGGGCTCTCGTAGGATGGCTGCAGTCATGCCCTTTCTAAAGATGTACTCAGCATTGAGGCACAATTCTGCATAATAACGACGCATTTGAAATGCAAAATAAAAGTCTCACAGCTCCATATTCGTGCTCAACAAATGCTTGCTTACAAAACTGGGATTGATTTATAGGAGGCGGCTCAGTCAGAGCTAAATCAACCGAGCCAACTCCATGGTCAAGTCTATTGTGGGCATCTGCTTGTTTTGTTTTTATTGGAATTGATGGTCAATTCGGCCATCAAAAACTCGAGTTGAAAATTGCTAACCTTGCCATGTGGCAACACAACAGTTTTTCCAACAAGAACGACAAGGCATTGAAATACATGCCACTTTCGCATGTCTTCAAGTTAGAGATAATGGGCGTCCTCACGCCCTCTCCTCTCTTTATGTTGATGTTGTCATATGTTTTGTTTTCCTTTGAATGTAATTTCAATTGTTGTTTTCTTTTACTTTTTTAGAGGCGGATATCAAGTTTAAAGGCCTATACGTAAGGCATTTGCACTTTCTCAGCATCCATTGTTGGTATAAACAACTTAAGTTTGATAATCTTTCTTTACAGATCTAGCATTAGATATTATAAGTTACGAGATCTCGCATTACATATTATAAGTTGATGCCCAAAAAAGTGGATAATAAGAATATTCTTTTGTTGCATTCCATCATCTTTGATGGTAATGCAGGTTGGAACTTCCTTATTAAATGATTTCTTGATGCATGCAACACATGTATTTGGTGCTAAAACAGGTCTGCTGAGTTCTCTCTTTAATATTGTGAACAATATAAGTATCTTCCTTTATGCATGTGTTTTTGCATTTGTTATTACTTTTTGGGTTGCTCAAAGGGCAAACCCTCAAAAAACAAAAAAGCCTAGGAACAGCTAGCCTAGGCAAACAACCATACTAGCAGTCCAAGTTACCTCACCTTATCATTCTGTACAGTAGCTGAGCTAACTAAAGACAGTACACTCAACAATAGTTTCAAGTCAAATGACTTAATCAGGTTTCATATATCCAAAAGTATATTTACTTTACAATGTTATTAAATCCATTGTCCACAAAGTTACTCATCAATACCTTAATGTCTCTTGCAGCATTAGCAGGATCCGAATTTATGTATAAAAGGGCATAACCTATGATAAAGCCACATTTCTGGCTTGAAAGTAAGGTCTGCAGCTACATGCATGTATGTACTTGATTGCTTTAAAGGGTAAGGTTTCCCTTTTATCATACTTACTGGTCTGATGAAAGAACCTAACCATGTATGTTAGATAGATAGCTTAGATGATATTCTATTTTTCTGTTCTATGGATGATTATGGTTGATGTTTGTGAGCTCCTATGTATTGGGAAGGGGGGTAGGGACCCTAAAGGCCTTAGTAGATCATGTACCTAGTTAGCCTTCATAATTCCCAAATTATTGCAGCCTGTGCATAAGAGCCCGCCTGGCTGTGGGTGGCGAGGCTAGACCGGCATATAAGGAGGACATGTCCAGCTATAGACTAATCCCTTTGGTGTGTAAAGCCTATCGGGTATCTTAATGGGCTAGGCCTGATGGCTTGCCACTGAGTGTGGGCATGGCATGGGTTCGACACCTCTTGGGTGATGCGTCACCTTCAATGGAGTTCAAGTTGTAGACGAGCAGTGGCTCTCTACCTGTAATTGGCATGCGTGCCTCTGAAGGGAGTGATCTCCTCCTGCCTCATCGGGACTGGGGAGATACAATCCAGGAGTAGCCCCTTTGGCTATGCACCCGCAGGCTATGGTCAAGCCCCAAGACTTATCAGCCTATTCTGCAAAGTATGCACAGGAGGTCCGGTCCAGGTTATTAAACATGTACTACACAGCATGATCCAGCCATGTCATACTATATTTACAATTATTTCCTTTGCTTCTAGGTTCACATACACACTTGAAATATGGACAGAAGCTCCTCCATACTCTTTCCAAGTAAAAATTGTCCCTTGGAATTGTTGAATATGCCATATGTCCTTTTTGTCTTATATAGATGCTGTCGTCCTTACTACATCTCTTATCAAAAATATAGGTCAATTCTAAGCTTGATTCTCTCCTTGTGGATTATTTTTTCCATGCTTTCTGCTGCTGTCTTGGCCATGTTTTCCTGCTCAGGAATAATTTCTCCCAACATGATCCATGCTTCTCTCGATATAGGTGCAAGTTCTCCAAAGTTTTTGGTATGCCATATGCCCTGATTGCAGAACATTGCGTGCCCTTCCACTAACCTTTCAGGTATCAAAGGAAAAAAAGATAGTTGTGAAGGGTAAAACTAAAATCTGTATCATCATCATCCTTATCATTACTTGCCTTGCTGCCTAAGGCATTTTTTTCTTCTTCTGACACAGGGATTCCCCAAAAGGGTCATCATCTACATCTGGTCCCTGTTTTTGTGCCATTTTTTGGACTAGTGCTTTATTGAGGCATGACCCTTTCATCTTATTAGCTTTCTCCAAGCAGGTACACCTCAAAAAAAACTGTTCTTTGGCTTTGTCCTCCTCTATAGTGCACTTATACACTTTGTTGGGAAGCTCCTGATATATCTCTTCAACTATTTTACTTGCATCTTCCCATTCTGGCCCTACTTTGTTGATGATGGGAACCAAAGTCAACCAGTCACTGAAGCCTAAATGTCTGATGGTAGATATGTCTTCAGGATTTCTCATTGTCTCCTTCGCAATGATAAGCATATGTTACATTAAGCTTCCTTATGCAGCACAAGAGTGCTTCGCAAATAACTTGGCATTGAATTTTGCTTTTTTCATACCCCGTAGGTCCAATGTCTCTATTCCAAGTAGGTGGAATAAATTCAATCTCGACTTTAGCTTGAGCTTCATCACTATCCGGAAGTCATATATCATAAATTTTATTAATACACTTTATCAGCTCAAGTAATTACCATTAGGCAAGGTGCATCACTGGTAAAACTATACTATCCAAAAAAAAAAAAATCGGGAACAGCTAGCCTAGGCAAACAACCATACTAGCAGTCCAAGTCACTTCGATCAATCCCTTGATAAACTTATCATTATGTACAGTAGTCGAGCTAACTAAAGACAGTACACCCAACAATGGTCCCAAATCAAATGCCTTAATCAGGTTTCAAATATCCAAAGGTATATTTACTTTACAACTATTTTTTCATGCGGGTCATGCAATACTGCAAGAAATACTCAACAAGGAGTCTTTGCAATCATGTATGTTTGCCAGATGCATACTTGCGTATCTGTCAACAAAGGGTAAGATTTTTCTTTAAGCTACTTTTCAGAAGTTCTTGCTATTTTATTCCTCTTTTATATTATTTCCTTGCTCTTTTGTTTTTCAATAAGACTGGGGGCATAAATACTGATATAACTTTCGTTCCTACGATTTTCAGTATCTCTAATATATAGCCCGAAACCGATTCTTATTTAGGCTACTAGTATCATCTAGCCTCTTATTGTATTTCCTTCTACATTTCTTTTCAAAAGGTTTTCAGCTTTTCAACAAGAAGATAAGCATATTTATTATCTAACTTTTACTATTTATACTTCTCAATTAATTTTTACTGGCAGGAGGACAGCATGTATGTTTAATCAATGTTTAATATGCAGAGTCACTATGTCAAAACTCCTGCATATGTATTCACTATCTTTTTCAAGGCCCCATATTTTCCATATATGCTAAACTGTTAAAGCATAAATCATACTCTAATGCACCACACAGTATGTAATAAACTTAAACCAGATATTATTTTCCCATACCATCTTCACCATTCTGTACATAAGATTCCCTGTCTTTGTTGCACTAAAAAATAAGTGAAGCAACTGCCATTATGACCTCTTTTACTTCATATATATCTGTTTCATCAAAACTCGACCTCTATAAGGGGTCTTAGCCTGTTTATGATGGACAAAACTACATATTTAAACTTATAAAACTTGCTGATAATTTTTATTTTTATTTTTTTTTTAATTTAAGTAATATGAAAGAACCAGTTTTCCATAAGAAGCTTTGTCTCTTTTCTGTTGTAGTTGGCTAGCAGCCTGCAAAGGCCATTCATTCTTCAAGATTTTGTGTATGATCCTTTACTTTCCTTTGAGCTACAACCTAGCATAACAACAAAAACGTACAATGGAAAAAGAAATGCCCGGTACCTGCAGCCAACCATGTAAAGATTGGCAATAAGCTTGGTAATGATACAAGGGCCAAAAGGTACATTGGGCATTTCTTGGCTCTTTGACCCTTGCCCATTGTACCTTTTGCTCTTGATCGATATAAGCTTACCGAGAAAATATAAGATCAAATACACATGATAATACAGTCAACCTTCTCGTTTCTATATTAGTATTCATTATTTCCAGCATCTACAAACATCTTAGTTTTATTTTTCTATAGTATGATCAACCTGTAATCACCACTAATATATGGCATCGGCTTATTCCCTGCCAGTATTCTTGGTTGTCGATAAATGAACATGCTATATTATACCTAATTTTAGCCCCTCCTCAGTTCTAAATCTTGCTCATATTGAGTCTCGGGAACAAAGTGTTCAGTATTTACTCCACCTCTATCATAACTTGAAGGTTTTCTATTTGAGTACCCTCCTCTTTTGGCAGCATATCCAGAGTTTCCCACCAAAGTTACGTTTAGTATCGTACCCTCTGCCTCTGCCTCTTTTATCCATATCTAGTTTCTCCAACTCAATCGATTCTAAACAGCAAAGTAATTCCCTGTTTGTTTTTTCACTTCTTCCTCTTCTGATTCCTGGCTATCAAATTTGTAACTCATTATTTTAGGGTAAGGGTAATCCAAGATACCTTTACCTTGCTTAATGTTGCATGCCAATTGCAGTGGTCTTCAAGGTCAGACAATCTCCAACAATCTTTGGGGAAGCTCAATACCTAATAGGCCGTCTTCAATCTTATTTCCGTCATTAATTCTGGTGATAAAGTCTGTCTATGCTCAACCCATATTTTTCCTTTTATAGTTCTTTATCACAATATTATCAATATGACCTTAGCTATAAGATAGACATAATATATTATTCCTAAAAAAAATTAAGGACTATTTATAGTTCTATCTATACCTCAGTCTTTCTAGGGAGGTATAGCTTTGCTTAACTGTTTATCCCAAGTGTTAACATGTGCAACAAACCTTAACACATACCCCCAAAAAAAAAAAAAAAAAAAAAAACCTAGTATCCTAGGTCAAGATCAGCTTCAGTCAATCCATCTACAATCTTATCAATCCAAAAATTTGAACGCGTTCAAACTTGGTACGTGTGTTCATTTAGTCTATTATCCAATGTAAAATTTGAGACAGAAGTATCTTAGTAACCATGTAAACTTAGTCATTAATATACCTTAATTTCCCATGCTAGTTATACAGTGTTAAACAGAGCCCATGAAGACATGTGATTAGAGCCAAAATGCTAGTACTTGTGCCAAATAGACTATGTAGCAACATTATATTGACGTTGAGAATTCAAGATATTAGTATTTTTATATGATTCAATCACTATTTTCGTTGCACAAGGCCCACAGTTATCCAGCACTACAATGAGACAGAATAAAAGATAGGTGGTTTAACCATTAAGAAATCTATGTTTGAAAACTAGGCCGAGCTCCATCAATGTAGCAAAGAGTATGTAGCCTTTATGTTGAAGTAAAGACCATTGATCCCTGTATGAACTTTATTGACACGGCATTTTCATGCTCTAACGAGCATGTTCATTTTACAAAAAAACTCGTAATGTAAAAGGAATAAGCAGGAATCAAATCTGCCATTATCTCTAAATATCAATTAAAAAATAGCAGCATATCAGATAGTAACAACATGACAACTTCTTTCAGGAATAAAATCTCAAGGGAATCTGGCATTTACATGTATTCATAAAAAGAAAGACTTAAAGCAGATGAAAATTGTTTCTGCTTTATTTTTGCAGTAAATAGAATTGTAGCAGAATTTTCCATTTACAATCAATCATGTGCACATGTTCAGAATGAGGTCACAAACTAGAAAATAATAGGCAGTTACAACCTGGCTTGTCTTTGACAACTTGAACCAAACGCCTTGCATAACTGGCCAGATATTTGAGTCATGTGATCATAGTAGCAAAGCCATATTAGCTAATGTTGTTTCTTACAGCTCCACCTCCAAATTACTCCTAGCTTTAACACAAACAGGAACAAAGAAATGACAAGGGCATGAGAGGTTCGGTACCTGTAGCCAAACAACATGACATTAGCAATAATCTTGGTAATGCATGTAGGGCCAAAAGGTACAATGAAGCCTCGCGGTTTATCACCGTTTAGCCTTTGTAACTCTTTGCTCTGCATGTTCAAAATAGGGGTATTCATAGAGGGGTGCATTTATAGAAAAATAAGCACAGATGCATATATTCTTAAGCCTTATTAGGCACAGATATTAATTGTGAGAAATCCTTGTAAGTTCTAGCTATAGTCCATGCAAATAAACTGGAGCCATTCTTAAGTAAAGATTAAGTAAAAGGCGTCATCTTAAGCCCTGGAATTTTAATCTATACAAGTAAAAATAACCGAAATAGCTTATTGTTGTCTTGATCAGAGTTATACTGCATCATCATGTTGTGTTTCAAGAATGGAAAGCTCAGCATCTGCCTCAATTTAATTCGAACAACATTTGTAAGTGTTGGCTCTGCCAATTTCTTGCTGCCAGATGTGCTTTTTGCCATAGCAGAGATACGATTTTGCCTCTACCGTGGTAGTTCAGAGTTGGTCGCTTGCAAGCATTTTTCTACTAGAGCTTCTTCGTCTGAGCAGGAACTAAAGGGTTTCGTCTGAATCCATCCAATGCCGTTTTATATTGGGAACCCTAAATTTAGAAATGAAACCCTAATCAAGGAAGGAAGATTCGTGGCTGCATTCTTGCATGCTTAAGCAGATATCCCCTGGGCTAGAAAATCTAAATCATGAAGAAATGATAGTGGTACAGTATCAGATTCGTAGGAATATGGCATGGAGCCAGCTAAATGTGGAGATCTGCACATAGCCTGTCTCATACATCCTGTAATACAACTGCCTTATAGTAATGAGTAGCAAAATCCATCTTGTAGATCTCGGAACAGACCAAGAAGCAAATTCGTGGCCATAGATATATCAAAGGTAACGATGAACTGCAAAACATATGAGCTCCTACCCAGGCTCAAACTCGTAAGGGAGGTAGAATGATGGCTGGGCTCAAGATAGAGCAGACCGAGATATAACAATGGCGGGGCTGGCTATAGACAACGGCTAGGGTTGACCACTCCATCCAACCCCTCCTGTGCATATTTTGCAGATAGGCTAGATCAGGCTCCGGCATGACTATAACCTATCAGAGACATAGTCTCATGCATTGAGGCTACCCCGGGTTGCATCTCCCCGGTCTGATCCCGAGGGGTTCACCTAGATTATGGAGTATGAAACATGTGAGTGCACTAAATGGGTTTTTCTATTGCCTCTCTGGTACCGTATACGTAAGAAAAATATAAGGTTTTTATAGTTTGAATGTCGTACGGATACCAGAGGGAGTGTGGTTGTGCCAGTCTTCGATTCATATTCATATTGTAAGGGTCCATCATTTTTTGTGAGCATCTACTGTTGGGGATTCTGTGATAATATGATATAAGATTACTAGAAAAAAAAAATTTGGAATTATCTATGGTTTTTGGGTTGCTTTTTCCGGGGATAGTTTTCCGGCGATGGGTGGAGCTTAGGAACGGAGTGGTGGGCTTGGGGAAGGGGGGTTTGGAGCGGATGGAATCGGCGGAAGACGGAGCGGCAGGTAGACAGGGGTTTGAAGACGGGGGTTTGAAGACGGTTTGAAGAAAGGTAAGAAAGGGGTTTGAAGACGGTTGCAAGCTGCAAAGTTGCCTCAGGATTTTCCTTTCGTGGGTTCTTTTGCCATTTTAATTTCGTCAATTTTTGGCAAGCACAGTATGAGCTACACCGAATTGTGCAAAGTTGCCTCAGGATTTTCCTTCTGTGGGTTCTTCTGCAACTCTAATTTCGGCAGATGGAATTGAAAATGTTGGTCACAAATTAAGGACATGGAGTCACTGTAATATAATTGCTAAGGCCAAATTGTTCGTTGAGCAACCTCCTACACCAGCTACGTTACCTAAAAATTATGGCATCCATCTACCTCTGGCATGCCCCCAATTTTGAATATGTGGTCTTCGGCTATAGCTGGGCTTTGCTGTAAAATTCAGAAATAGTTATAGCCAAGGGTGGACTGCCTAATTTGCAACGGAGGCAAATAATAGCAGTAAAATCGCAACAACGCATAAATTTGCCGGAATAAGTAGAGAGCTCAAATTCAAGCAATAAAATACGCCGAATTTGGCCCAATTCTGACAGTCTTCCCACGCCCATTCAAACAGTAGCCGAGCGTCATCTGCTTGTCACGGAGAAAGAAAAATTGTGAGATCCAGAAGTGTATGATGCTCCAATACCAATGCTTGGAGAAACTTGCCCAGACCAATTCCAATCTCGGCTGTGTAGATTGTTACAGAATTCTGTAACAATCTACCTCTTAATACATGTAGCTGAAACAACATATTTCTAAGGCCTTTGATTCACTTCCAACCTATTTCTTTGAAAATTTTGGCAAAAGCAGAGATGATTCAATTGGCATGTCACAGACCAAATGTATTGCAAAGAAAAACTTTAGACTGGTCAATTATCAACGAAGAGCAGACCTATGATTTGGGTGCGCCTAAGGGGTCTCAATAAATGAAATTAAAATGATTCAAAGTCGTCTAAAGTCTGGCCTTAAACATTAGATTTAGACAGATGCTTATTTCTTTGTGATTCGTGAAGTAGCAATTGAAGATCTAATTTTGGGATATAGGGGATGACCAAGCCATAGATCGTGCAAATGATTTAAAAACTGGCAGAAATTATGCCTGGAAGTTATGGTAGATAATCTATATTGCATAGGGTTGTTGATGCATAAGGCATATGCTGGAAATAGTTGTCCCAAGATCTCACACAAGCAAACAGATTCAACAGTTCTACAAGTTGGATCAAGGGAACCTATCAATGACCAAATATACAGAAGAATTTATGAGACTAAGGTTAAATGTACAAAGGATCACGGAGCGGTGGACGACTATATTGAGGGGTTGAACAGCAAGATTAAAAGACCAGTCCGGGCCATCAACCCGAAGACAGATGGGGAGGCCGAGGACAAAGCTTTGAGCTTAGAGGAAGCACCGCCGACTAGGGCAGAAACAAGCATTCTACAAGGGAAAAGCAACAGACTTTTATCTGCCCAAGCAGACATCGAGGATGTTCTCTATGCCACGATGCATGGCATGTACACATGACCACAGGGGGGTTCATGATGAGGTAAGCATGATCATGCGTAATGATGGGATCGTTTGGGACACTCCCTAGCTTAAGCCCCCAGAGGCATGAGGCAATTGTAATAGTACACGATCAATGGGATCTTGTACAAGGTAGCACCCGATCATGGGCGATGATAGGAACGTCTTAAACGATTCTTAAGCTCAAATCCTATGGGCCATGATCGAGTGCAACGTAGTAGGGATAACCTTGAGCTAATAGGTCGGCTCAAGGAGGTAATTAGGGGGTGGTCCCCTAAAACCACAAACTTAATAACTAAACTAATATAATGTGCTTCTGACTACATCTCTTATCAAAAATATAGGTCAATTCTAAGCTTGATTCTCTCCTTGTGGATTATTTTTTCCATGCTTTCTGCTGCTGTCTTGGCCATGTTTTCCTGCTCAGGAATAATTTCTCCCAACATGATCCATGCTTCTCTCGACATAGGTGCAAGTTCTCCAAAGTTTTTGGTATGCCATATGCCCTGATTGCAGAACATTGCGTGCCCTTCCACTAACCTTTCAGGTATCAAAGGAAAAAAAGATAGTTGTGAAGGGTAAAACTAAAATCTGTATCATCATCATCCTTATCATTACTTGCCTTGCTGCCTAAGGCATTTTTTTCTTCTTCTGACACAGGGATTCCCCAAAAGGGTCATCATCTACATCTGGTCCCTGTTTTTGTGCCATTTTTTGGACTAGTGCTTTATTGAGGCATGACCCTTTCATCTTATTAGCTTTCTCCAAGCAGGTACACCTCAAAAAAAACTGTTCTTTGGCTTTGTCCTCCTCTATAGTGCACTTATACACTTTGTTGGGAAGCTCCTGATATATCTCTTCAACTATTTTACTTGCATCTTCCCATTCTGGCCCTACTTTGTTGATGATGGGAACCAAAGTCAACCAGTCACTGAAGCCTAAATGTCTGATGGTAGATATGTCTTCAGGATTTCTCATTGTCTCCTTCGCAATGATAAGCATATGTTACATTAAGCTTCCTTATGCAGCACAAGAGTGCTCGCAATAACTTGGGCATTGAATTTTGCTTTTTTCATACCCCGTAGGTCCAATGTCTCTATTCCAAGTAGGTGGAATAAATTCAATCTCGACTTTAGCTTGAGCTTCATCACTATCCGGAAGTCATATATCATAAATTTTATTAATACACTTTATCAGCTCAAGTAATTACCATTAGGCAAGGTGCATCACTGGTAGAACTATACTATCCAAAAAAAAAAAATCGGGAACAGCTAGCCTAGGCAAACAACCATACTAGCAGTCCAAGTCACTTCGATCAATCCCTTGATAAACTTATCATTATGTACAGTAGTCGAGCTAACTAAAGACAGTACACCCAACAATGGTCCCAAATCAAATGCCTTAATCAGGTTTCAAATATCCAAAGGTATATTTACTTTACAACTATTTTTTCATGCGGGTCATGCAATACTGCAAGAAATACTCAACAAGGAGTCTTTGCAATCATGTATGTTTGCCAGATGCATACTTGCGTATCTGTCAACAAAGGTTAAGATTTTTCTTTAAGCTACTTTTCAGAAGTTCTTGCTATTTTATTCCTCTTTTATATTATTTCCTTGCTCTTTTGTTTTTCAATAAGACTGGGGGCATAAATACTGATATAACTTTCGTTCCTACGATTTTCAGTATCTCTAATATATAGCCCGAAACCGATTCTTATTTAGGCTACTAGTATCATCTAGCCTCTTATTGTATTTCCTTCTACATTTCTTTTCAAAAGGTTTTCAGCTTTTCAACAAGAAGATAAGCATATTTATTATCTAACTTTTACTATTTATACTTCTCAATTAATTTTTCTTGGCGGGGAGGACAAAGATGTATGTTTAATCAATGTTTAATATGCAGAGTCACTATGTCAAAACTCCTGCATATGTATTCACTATCTTTTTCAAGGCCCCATATTTTCCATATATGCTAAACTGTTAAAGCATAAATCATACTCTAATGCACCACACAGTATATAATAAACTTAAACCAGATATTATTTTCCCATACCATCTTCACCATTCTGTACATAAGATTCCCTGTCTTTGTTGCACTAAAAAATAAGTGAAGCAACTGCCATTATGACCTCTTTTACTTCATATATATCTGTTTCATCAAAACTCGACCTCTATAAGGGGTCTTAGCCTGTTTATGATGGACAAAACTACATATTTAAACTTATAAAACTTGCTGATAATTTTTATTTTTATTTTTTTTTTTAATTTAAGTAATATGAAAGAACCAGTTTTCCATAAGAAGCTTTGTCTCTTTTACTCATTTGTAGTTGGCTAGCGACACCGCAAAGGCCATCCATTCTTCAAGATTTTGTGTATGATCCTTTACTTTCCTTTGAGCTACAACCTAGCATAACAACAAAAACGTACAATGGAAAAAGAAATGCCCGGTACCTGCAGCCAACCATGTAAACATTGGCAATAAGCTTGGTAATGATACAAGGGCCAAAAGGTACATTGGGCATTTCTTGGCTCTTTGACCCTTGCCCATTGTACCTTTTGCTCTTGATCGGTATAAGCTTACCGAGAAAATATAAGATCAAATACACATGATAATACAGTCAACCTTCTCGTTTCTATATTAGTATTCATTATTTCCAGCATCTACAAACATCTTAGTTTTATTTTTCTATAGTATGATCAACCTATAATCACCACTAATATATGGCATCGGCTTATTCCTGCTGTATTCTTGGTTGTCAGATAAATGAACATGCTATATTATACCTGATTTTCGTCCTCCTCGGATTCTAAATCTTGCTCATATTGAGTCTCGGGAACAAAGTGTTCAGTATTTACTCCACCTCTATCATAACTTGAAGGTTTTCTATTTGAGTACC
The DNA here is from genome assembly GCA_021234155.1 of Isoetes taiwanensis. Lineage (NCBI taxonomy): Eukaryota > Viridiplantae > Streptophyta > Lycopodiopsida > Isoetales > Isoetaceae > Isoetes > Isoetes taiwanensis. The sequence continues at coordinate 9,562,966 of JAJEKV010000041.1, forward strand.
CTCCTCTTTTGGCAGCATATCCAGAGTTTCCCACCAAAGTTACGTTTAGTATCGTACCCTCTGCCTCTTCCTCTTTTATCCATATCTAGTTTCTCCAACTCAATCGATTCTAAACAGCAAAGTAATTCCCTGTTTGTTTTTTCACTTCTTCCTCTTCTGATTCCTGGCTATCAAATTTGTAACTCATTATTTTAGGGTAAGGGTAATCCAAGATACCTTTACCTTGCTTAATGTTGCATGCCAATTGCAGTGGTCTTCAAGGTCAGACAATCTCCAACAATCTTTGGGGAAGCTCAATACCTAATAGGCCGTCTTCAATCTTATTTCCGTCATTAATTCTGGTGATAAAGTCTGTCTATGCTCAACCCATATTTTTCCTTTTATAGTTCTTTATCACAATATTATCAATATGACCTTAGCTATAAGATAGACATAATATATTATTCCTAAAAAAAATTAAGGACTATTTATAGTTCTATCTATACCTCAGTCTTTCTAGGGAGGTATAGCTTTGCTTAACTGTTTATCCCAAGTGTTAACATGTGCAACAAACCTTAACACATACCCCCAAAAAAAAAAAAAAAAAAAAAAAAAAACCTAGTATCCTAGGTCAAGATCAGCTTCAGTCAATCCATCTACAATCTTATCAATCCAAAAATTTGAACGCATTCAAACTTGGTACGTGTGTTCATTTAGTCTATTATCCAATGTAAAATTTGAGACAGAAGTATCTTAGTAACCATGTAAACTTAGTCATTAATATACCTTAATTTCCCATGCTAGTTATACAGTGTTAAACAGAGCCCATGAAGACATGTGATTAGAGCCAAAATGCTAGTACTTGTGCCAAATAGACTATGTAGCAACATTATATTGACGTTGAGAATTCAAGATATTAGTATTTTTATATGATTCAATCACTATTTTAAGTTGCACAAGGCCCACAGCTTATCCAAAGACTACAATGAGACAGAATAAAAGATAGGTGGTTTAACCATTAAGAAATCTATGTTTGAAAACTAGGCCGAGCTCCATCAATGTAGCAAAGAGTATGTAGCCTTTATGTTGAAGTAAAGACCATTGATCCCCGTATGAACTTTATTGACACGGCATTTTCATGCTCTAACGAGCATGTTCATTTTACAAAAAAACTCGTAATGTAAAAGGAATAAGCAGGAATCAAATCTGCCATTATCTCTAAATATCAATTAAAAAATAGCAGCATATCAGATAGTAACAACATGACAACTTCTTTCAGGAATAAAATCTCAAGGGAATCTGGCATTTACATGTATTCATAAAAAGAAAGACTTAAAAGCGGATGAAAATTGTTTCTGCTTTATTTTTGCAGTAAATAGAATTGTAGCAGAATTTTCCATTTACAATCAATCATGTGCACATGTTCAGAATGAGGTCACAAACTAGAAAATAATAGGCAGTTACAACCTGGCTTGTCTTTGACAACTTGAACCAAACGCCTTGCATAACTGGCCAGATATTTGAGTCATGTGATCATAGTAGCAAAGCCATATTAGCTAATGTTGTTTCTTACAGCTCCACCTCCAAATTACTCCTAGCTTTAACACAAACAGGAACAAAGAAATGACAAGGGCATGAGAGGTTCGGTACCTGTAGCCAAACAACATGACATTAGCAATAATCTTGGTAATGCATGTAGGGCCAAAAGGTACAATGAAGCCTCGCGGTTTATCACCGTTTAGCCTTTGTAACTCTTTGCTCTGCATGTTCAAAATAGGGGTATTCATAGAGGGGTGCATTTATAGAAAAATAAGCACAGATGCATATATTCTTAAGCCTTATTAGGCACAGATATTAATTGTGAGAAATCCTTGTAAGTTCTAGCTATAGTCCATGCAAATAAACTGGAGCCATTCTTAAGTAGAGATTAAGTAAAAGGCGTCATCTTAAGCCCTGGAATTTTAATCTATACAAGTAAAAATAACCGAAATAGCTTATTGTTGTCTTGATCAGAGTTATACTGCATCATCATGTTGTGTTTCAGGAATGAAAAGCTCAACATCTGCCTCAATTTAATTCGAACAACATTTGTAAGTGTTGGCTCTGCCAATTTCTTGCTGCCAGATGTGCTTTTTGCCATAGCAGAGATACGATTTTGCCTCTACCGTGGTAGTTCAGAGTTGGTCGCTTGCAAGCATTGTTCTACCAGAGCTTCTTCGTCTGAGCAAGAACTAAAAGATTTCGTCTGAATCCATCCAATGCCGTTTTATATTGGGAATCCTAAATTTAGAAATGAAATTCTAATCAAGGAAGGAAGATTCATGGCTGCATTCTTGCATGCTTAAAGCAGATATCCTCTCGGCTAGAAAATCTAAATCACGAAGAAAAGATAGTGGTACAGTACCAGATTTGTAGGAATATGGCATGGTGCTAGCTAAATGTGGAGATCTGCACCTAGCCTATCTTGTACATCTTGTAATACAACTGCCTTACAGTAATGGATAGTAAAATCCATCATGTAGATCTCAGAACAGACTAGGAAGCAAATTCGTGGCCATAGATATATCAAAGGTAACGATGAACTGCAAAACATATGAGCTCCTACCCAGGCTCAAACTCGTAAGGGAGGTAGAATGATGGCTGGGCTCAAGATAGAGCAGACCGAGATATAACAATGGCGGGGCTGGCTATAGACAACGGCTAGGGTTGACCACTCCATCCAACCCCTCCTGTGCATATTTTGCAGATAGGCTAGATCAGGCTCCGGCATGACTATAACCTATCAGAGACATAGTCTCATGCATTGAGGCTACCCCGGGTTGCATCTCCCCGGTCTGATCCCGAGGGGTTCACCTAGATTATGGAGTATGAAACATGTGAGTGCACTAAATGGGTTTTTCTATTGCCTCTCTGGTACCGTATACGTAAGAAAAATATAAGGTTTTTATAGTTTGAATGTCGTACGGATACCAGAGGGAGTGTGGTTGTGCCAGTCTTCGATTCATATTCATATTGTAAGGGTCCAATCATTTTTTGTGAGCATCTACTGTTGGGGATTCTGTGATAATATGATATAAGATTACTAGAAAAAAAAAATTTGGAATTATCTATGGTTTTTGGGTTGCTTTTTCCGGGGATAGTTTTCCGGCGATGGGTGGAGTTTAGGAACGGAGTGGTGGGCTTGGGGAAGGGGGGTTTGGAGCGGATGGAATCGGCGGAAGACGGAGCGGCAGGTAGACAGGGGTTTGAAGACGGGGGTTTGAAGACGGTTTGAAGAAAGGTAAGAAAGGGGTTTGAAGACGGTTGCAAAGTCGCAAAGTTGCCTCGTGGATTTTCCTTTCGTGGGTTCTTTTGCCATTTTAATTTCGTCAATTTTTGGCAAGCACAGTATGAGCTACACCGAATTGTGCAAAGTTGCCTCAGGATTTTCCTTCTGTGGGTTCTTCTGCAACTCTAATTTCGGCAGATGGAATTGAAAATGTTGGTCACAAATTAAGGACATGGAGTCACTGTAATATAATTGCTAAGGCCAAATTGTTCGTTGAGCAACCTCCTACACCAGCTACGTTACCTAAAAAGTATGGCATCCATCTACCTCTGGCATGCCCCCAATTTTGAATATGTGGTCTTCGGCTATAGCTGGGCTTTGCTGTAAAATTCAGAAATAGTTATAGCCAAGGGTGGACTGCCTAATTTGCAACGGAGGCAAATAATAGCAGTAAAATCGCAACAACGCATAAATTTGCCGGAATAAGTAGAGAGCTCAAATTCAAGCAATAAAATACGCCGAATTTGGCCCAATTCTGACAGTCTTCCCACGCCCATTCAAACAGTAGCCGAGCGTCATCTGCTTGTCACGGAGAAAGAAAAATTGTGAGATCCAGAAGTGTATGATGCTCCAATACCAATGCTTGGAGAAACTTGCCCAGACCAATTCCAATCTCGGCTGTGTAGATTGTTACAGAATTCTGTAACAATCTACCTCTTAATACATGTAGCTGAAACAATATATTTCTAAGGCCTTTGATTCACTTCCAACCTATTTCTTTGAAAATTTTGGCAAAAGCAGAGATGATTCAATTGGCATGTCACAGACCAAATGTATTGCAAAGAAAAACTTTAGACTGGTCAATTATCAACGAAGAGCAGACCTATGATTTGGGTGCGCCTAAGGGGTCTCAATAAATGAAATTAAAATGATTCAAAGTCGTCTAAAGTCTGGCCTTAAACATTAGATTTAGACAGATGCTTATTTCTTTGTGATTCGTGAAGTAGCAATTGAAGATCTAATTTTGGGATATAGGGGATGACCAAGCCATAGATCGTGCAAATGATTTAAAAACTGGCAGAAATTATGCCTGGAAGTTATGGTAGATAATCTATATTGCATAGGGTTGTTGATGCATAAGGCATATGCTGGAAATAGTTGTCCCAAGATCTCACACAAGCAAACAGATTCAACAGTTCTACAAGTTGGATCAAGGGAACCTATCAATGACCAAATATACAGAAGAATTTATGAGACTAAGGTTAAATGTACAAAGGATCACGGAGCGGTGGACGACTATATTGAGGGGTTGAACAGCAAGATTAAAAGACCAGTCCGGGCCATCAACCCGAAGACAGATGGGGAGGCCGAGGACAAAGCTTTGAGCTTAGAGGAAGCACCGCCGACTAGGGCAGAAACAAGCATTCTACAAGGGAAAAGCAACAGACTTTTATCTGCCCAAGCAGACATCGAGGATGTTCTCTATGCCACGATGCATGGCATGTACACATGACCACAGGGGGGTTCATGATGAGGTAAGCATGATCATGCGTAATGATGGGATCGTTTGGGACACTCCCTAGCTTAAGCCCCCAGAGGCATGAGGCAATTGTAATAGTACACGATCAATGGGATCTTGTACAAGGTAGCACCCGATCATGGGCGATGATAGGAACGTCTTAAACGATTCTTAAGCTCAAATCCTATGGGCCATGATCGAGTGCAACGTAGTAGGGATAACCTTGAGCTAATAGGTCGGCTCAAGGAGGTAATTAGGGGGTGGTCCCCTAAAACCACAAACTTAATAACTAAACTAATATAATGTGCTTCTGACTACATCTCTTATCAAAAATATAGGTCAATTCTAAGCTTGATTCTCTCCTTGTGGATTATTTTTTCCATGCTTTCTGCTGCTATCTTGGCCATGTTTTCCTGCTCAGGAATAATTTCTCCCAACATGATCCATGCTTCTCTCGACATAGGTGCAAGTTCTCCAAAGTTTTTGGTATGCCATATGCCCTGATTGCAGAACATTGCGTGCCCTTCCACTAACCTTTCAGGTATCAAAGGAAAAAAAGATAGTTGTGAAGGGTAAAACTAAAATCTGTATCATCATCATCCTTATCATTTCTTGCCTTGCTGCCTAAGGCATTTTTTTCTTCTTCTGACACAGGGATTCCCCAAAAGGGTCATCATCTACATCTGGTCCCTGTTTTTGTGCCATTTTTTGGACTAGTGCTTTATTGAGGCATGACCCTTTCATCTTATTAGCTTTCTCCAAGCAGGTATACCTCAAAAAAAACTGTTCTTTGGCTTTGTCCTCCTCTATAGTGCACTTATACACTTTGTTGGGAAGCTCCTGATATATCTCTTCAACTATTTTACTTGCATCTTCCCATTCTGGCCCTACTTTGTTGATGATGGGAACCAAAGTCAACCAGTCAACTAAGCCTAAATGTCTGATGGTAGATATGTCTTCAGGATTTCTCATTGTCTCCTTCGCAATGATAAGCATATGTTACATTAAGCTTCCTTATGCAGCACAAGAGTGCTCGCAATAACTTGGGCATTGAATTTTGCTTTTTTCATACCCCGTAGGTCCAATGTCTCTATTCCAAGTAGGTGGAATAAATTCAATCTCGACTTTAGCTTGAGCTTCATCACTATCCGGAAGTCATATATCATAAATTTTATTAATACACTTTATCAGCTCAAGTAATTACCATTAGGCAAGGTGCATCACTGGTAGAACTATACTATCCAAAAAAAAAAAATCGGGAACAGCTAGCCTAGGCAAACAACCATACTAGCAGTCCAAGTCACTTCGATCAATCCCTTGATAAACTTATCATTATGTACAGTAGTCGAGCTAACTAAAGACAGTACACCCAACAATGGTCCCAAATCAAATGCCTTAATCAGGTTTCAAATATCCAAAGGTATATTTACTTTACAACTATTTTTTCATGCGGGTCATGCAATCTTAAGAAATACTCAACAAGGAGTCTTTGCAATCATGTATGTTTGCTGGATGCATACTAAGCGTCTCATCAACAAAAAGGGTAAGATTTTTCTTTAAGCTACTTTTCAGAAGTTCTTGCTATTTTATTCCTCTTTTATATTATTTCCTTGCTCTTTTGTTTTTCAATAAGACTGGGGGCATAAATACTGATATAACTTTCGTTCCTACGATTTTCAGTATCTCTAATATATAGCCCGAAACCGATTCTTATTTAGGCTACTAGTATCATCTAGCCTCTTATTGTATTTCCTTCTACATTTCTTTTCAAAAGGTTTTCAGCTTTTCAACAAGAAGATAAGCATATTTATTATCTAACTTTTACTATTTATACTTCTCAATTAATTTTTACTGGCAGGAGGACAGCATGTATGTTTAATCAATGTTTAATATGCAGAGTCACTATGTCAAAACTCCTGCATATGTATTCACTATCTTTTTCAAGGCCCCATATTTTCCATATATGCTAAACTGTTAAAGCATAAATCATACTCTAATGCACCACACAGTATGTAATAAACTTAAACCAGATATTATTTTCCCATACCATCTTCACCATTCTGTACATAAGATTCCCTGTCTTTGTTGCACTAAAAAATAAGTGAAGCAACTGAAACTTAAACCAGATATTATTTTCCCATACCATCTTCACCATTCTGTACATAAGATTCCCTGTCTTTGTTGCACTAAAAAATAAGTGAAGCAACTGCCATTATGACCTCTTTTACTTCATATATATCTGTTTCATCAAAACTCGACCTCTATAAGGGGTCTTAGCCTGTTTATGATGGACAAAACTACATATTTAAACTTATAAAACTTGCTGATAATTTTTATTTTTTTTTTTTTTTTAATTTAAGTAATATGAAAGAACCAGTTTTCCATAAGAAGCTTTGTCTCTTTTCTGTTGTAGTTGGCTAGCAGCCTGCAAAGGCCATCCATTCTTCAAGATTTTGTGTATGATCCTTTACTTTCCTTTGAGCTACAACCTAGCATAACAACAAAAACGTACAATGGAAAAAGAAATGCCCGGTACCTGCAGCCAACCATGTAAACATTGGCAATAAGCTTGGTAATGATACAAGGGCCAAAAGGTACATTGGGCATTTCTTGGCTCTTTGACCCTTGCCCATTGTACCTTTTGCTCTTGATCGGTATAAGCTTACCGAGAAAATATAAGATCAAATACACATGATAATACAGTCAACCTTCTCGTTTCTATATTAGTATTCATTATTTCCAGCATCTACAAACATCTTAGTTTTATTTTTCTATAGTATGATCAACCTATAATCACCACTAATATATGGCATCGGCTTATTCCTGCTGTATTCTTGGTTGTCAGATAAATGAACATGCTATATTATACCTGATTTTCGTCCTCTCGGATTCTAAATCTTGCTCATATTGAGTCTCGGGAACAAAGTGTTCAGTATTTACTCCACCTCTATCATAACTTGAAGGTTTTCTATTTGAGTACCCTCCTCTTTTGGCAGCATATCCAGAGTTTCCCACCAAAGTTACGTTTAGTATCGTACCCTCTGCCTCTGCCTCTTTTATCCATATCTAGTTTCTCCAACTCAATCGATTCTAAACAGCAAAGTAATTCCCTGTTTGTTTTTTCACTTCTTCCTCTTCTGATTCCTGGCTATCAAATTTGTAACTCATTATTTTAGGGTAAGGGTAATCCAAGATACCTTTACCTTGCTTAATGTTGCATGCCAATTGCAGTGGTCTTCAAGGTCAGACAATCTCCAACAATCTTTGGGGAAGCTCAATACCTAATAGGCCGTCTTCAATCTTATTTCCGTCATTAATTCTGGTGATAAAGTCTGTCTATGCTCAACCCATATTTTTCCTTTTATAGTTCTTTATCACAATATTATCAATATGACCTTAGCTATAAGATAGACATAATATATTATTCCTAAAAAAAATTAAGGACTATTTATAGTTCTATCTATACCTCGATCTTTCTAGGGAGGTATAGCTTTTAACTTAACTGCTTATCCCAAGTGTTAACATGTGCAACAAACCTTAACACATACCCCAAAAAAAAAAAAAAAAAAACCCGGCCTAACCTAGTATCCTAGGTCAAGATCAGCTTCAGTCAATCCATCTACAATCTTATCAATCCAAAAATTTGAACGCATTCAAACTTGGTACGTGTGTTCATTTAGTCTATTATCCAATGTAAAATTTGAGACAGAAGTATCTTAGTAACCATGTAAACTTAGTCATTAATATACCTTAATTTCCCATGCTAGTTATACAGTGTTAAACAGAGCCCATGAAGACATGTGATTAGAGCCAAAATGCTAGTACTTGTGCCAAATAGACTATGTAGCAACATTATATTGACGTTGAGAATTCAAGATATTAGTATTTTTATATGATTCAATCACTCACTACAATGAGACAGAATAAAAGATAGGTGGTTTAACCATTAAGAAATCTATGTTTGAAAACTAGGCCGAGCTCCATCAATGTAGCAAAGAGTATGTAGCCTTTATGTTGAAGTAAAGACCATTGATCCCTGTATGAACTTTATTGACACGGCATTTTCATGCTCTAACGAGCATGTTCATTTTACAAAAAACTCAGTAATGTAAAAGGAATAAGCGTGAATCAAATCGCCATTATCTCTAAATATCAATTAAAAAAATAGCAAAGATATCGATAGTAACAACATGACAACTTCTTTCAGGAATAAAATCTCAAGGGAATCGGCATTTACATGTATTCATAAAAAGAAAGACTTAAAAGCGGATGAAAATTGTTTTACTTTTATTTTTGCAATAAATAGAATTGTAGCAGAATTTTCCATTTACAATCAATCATGTGCACATGTTCAGAATGAGGTCACAAACTAGAAAATAATAGGCAGTTACAACCTGGCTTATCTTTGACAACTTGAACCAAACGCCTTGCATAACTGGCCAGATATTTGAGTCATGTGATCATAGTAGCAAAGCCATATTAGCTAATGTTGTTTCTTACAGCTCCACCTCCAAATTACTCCTAGCTTTAACACAAACAGGAACAAAGAAATGACAAGGGCATGAGAGGTTCGGTACCTGTAGCCAAACAACATGACATTAGCAATAATCTTGGTAATGCATGTAGGGCCAAAAGGTACAATGAAGCCTCGCGGTTTATCACCGTTTAGCCTTTGTAACTCTTTGCTCTGCATGTTCAAAATAGGGGTATTCATAGAGGGGTGCATTTATAGAAAAATAAGCACAGATGCATATATTCTTAAGCCTTATTAGGCAATGATATATTAATTGTGAGAAATCCTTGTAAGTTCTAGCTATAGTCCATGCAAATAAACTGGAGCCATTCTTAAGTAGAGATTAAGTAAAAGGCGTCATCTTAAGCCCTGGAATTTTAATCTATACAAGTAAAAATAACCGAAATAGCTTATTGTTGTCTTGATCAGAGTTATACTGCATCATCATGTTGTGTTTCAGGAATGAAAAGCTCAACATCTGCCTCAATTTAATTCGAACAACATTTGTAAGTGTTGGCTCTCGCCAATTTCTTCTTTGCCGGATGTGCTTTTTGCCATAGCGCGGAGATCTGATTTTGCCTCTACCGTGGTAGTTTCGAGTTGGTCGCTTGCAAGCATTGTTCTACCAGAGCTTCTTCGTCTGAGCAAGAACTAAAAGATTTCGTCTGAATCCATCCAATGCCGTTTTATATTGGGAATCCTAAATTTAGAAATGAGATTCTAATCAAGGAAGGAAGATTCATGGCTGCATTCTTGCATGCTTAAAGCAGATATCCTCTCGGCTAGAAAATCTAAATCACGAAGAAAAGATAGTGGTACAGTACCAGATTTGTAGGAATATGGCATGGTGCTAGCTAAATGTGGAGATCTGCACCTAGCCTATCTTGTACATCTTGTAATACAACTGCCTTACAGTAATGGATAGTAAAATCCATCATGTAGATCTCAGAACAGACTAGGAAGCAAATTCGTGGCCATAGATATATCAAAGGTAACGATGAACTGCAAAACATATGAGCTCCTACCCAGGCTCAAACTCGTAAGGGAGGTAGAATGATGGCTGGGCTCAAGATAGAGCAGACCGAGATATAACAATGGCGGGGCTGGCTATAGACAACGGCTAGGGTTGACCACTCCATCCAACCCCTCCTGTGCATATTTTGCAGATAGGCTAGATCAGGCTCCGGCATGACTATAACCTATCAGAGACATAGTCTCATGCATTGAGGCTACCCCGGGTTGCATCTCCCGGTCCTGATCCCGAGGGGTTCACCTAGATTATGGAGTATGAAACATGTGAGTGCACTAAATGGGTTTTTCTATTGCCTCTCTGGTACCGTATACGTAAGAAAAATATAAGGTTTTTATAGTTTGAATGTCGTACGGATACCAGAGGGAGTGTGGTTGTGCCAGTCTTCGATTCATATTCATATTGTAAGGGTCCATCATTTTTTGTGAGCATCTACTGTTGGGGATTCTGTGATAATATGATATAAGATTACTAGAAAAAAAAATTTTGGAATTATCTATGGTTTTTGGGTTGCTTTTTCCGGGGATAGTTTTCCGGCGATGGGTGGAGTTTAGGAACGGAGTGGTGGGCTTGGGGAAGGGGGGTTTGGAGCGGATGGAATCGGCGGAAGACGGAGCGGCGGTGGTAGCGAGGGGTTTGAAGACGGGGGTTTGAAGACGGTTTGAAGAAAGGTAAGAAAGGGGTTTGAAGACGGTTGCAAGCTGCAAAGTTGCCTCAGGATTTTCCTTTCGTGGGTTCTTTTGCCATTTTAATTTCGTCAATTTTTGGCAAGCACAGTATGAGCTACACCGAATTGTGCAAAGTTGCCTCAGGATTTTCCTTCTGTGGGTTCTTCTGCAACTCTAATTTCGGCAGATGGAATTGAAAATGTTGGTCACAAATTAAGGACATGGAGTCACTGTAATATAATTGCTAAGGCCAAATTGTTCGTTGAGCAACCTCCTACACCAGCTACGTTACCTAAAAATTATGGCATCCATCTACCTCTGGCATGCCCCCAATTTTGAATATGTGGTCTTCGGCTATAGCTGGGCTTTGCTGTAAAATTCAGAAATAGTTCTAGCCAAGGGTGGACTGCCTAATTTGCAACGGAGGCAAATAATAGCAGTAAAATCGCAACAACGCATAAATTTGCCGGAATAAGTAGAGAGCTCAAATTCAAGCAATAAAATACGCCGAATTTGGCCCAATTCTGACAGTCTTCCCACACCCATTCAAACAAGAGTGGCGGCCATCCGCTTGTCACGGAGAAAGAAAAATTGTGAGATCCGTATGTATGATGCTCCAATACCAATGCTTGGAGAAACTTGCCCGCACCAATTCCAATCTGGCCAGGTAGATTGTTACGACTCAGAACAATCTACCTCTTAATACATGTAGCTGAAACAACATATTTCTAAGGCCTTTGATTCACTTCCAACCTATTTCTTTGAAAATTTTGGCAAAAGCAGAGATGATTCAATTGGCATGTCACAGACCAAATGTATTGCAAAGAAAAACTTTAGACTGGTCAATTATCAACGAAGAGCAGACCTATGATTAGGGTGCGCCTAAGGGGTCTCAATAAATGAAATTAAAATGATTCAAAGTCGTCTAAAGTCTGGCCTTAAACATTAGATTTAGACAGACGCTTATTTCTTTGTGATTCGTGAAGTAACAATTGAAGATCTAATTTTGGGATATAGGGGATGACCAAGCCATAGATCGTGCAAATGATTTAAAAACTGGCAGAAATTATGCCTGGAAGTTATGGTAGATAATCTATATTGCATAGGGTTGTTGATGCATAAGGCATATGCTGGAAATAGTTGTCCCAAGATCTCACACAAGCAAACAGATTCAACAGTTCTACAAGTTGGATCAAGGGAACCTATCAATGACCAAATATACAGAAGAATTTATGAGACTAAGGTTAAATGTACAAAGGATCACGGAGCGGTGGACGACTATATTGAGGGGTTGAACAGCAAGATTAAAAGACCAGTCCGGGCCATCAACCCGAAGACAGATGGGGAGGTCGAGGACAAAGCTTTGAGCTTAGAGGAAGCACCGCCGACTAGGGCAGAAACAAGCATTCTACAAGGGAAAAGCAATGACTTTTTCTCTTCAAGCGGACATCGAGGATGTTCTCTATGCCACGATGCATGGCATGTACACATGACCACAGGGGGGTTCATGATGAGGTAAGCATGATCATGCGTAATGATGGGATCGTTTGGGACACTCCCTAGCTTAAGCCCCCAGAGGCATGAGGCAATTGTAATAGTACACGATCAATGGGATCTTGTACAAGGTAGCACCCGATCATGGGCGATGATAGGAACGTCTTAAACTATTCTTAAGCTCAAATCCTATGGGCCATGATCGAGTGCAACGTAGTAGGGATAACCTTGAGCTAATAGCTCGGCTCAAGGAGGTAATTAGGGGGTGGTCCCCTAAAACCACAAACTTAATAACTAAACTAATATAATGTGCTACTTGTGCAGGCCAATAAAGGGGAGCATGGAGGAGGGAGCACGTTACGAGAAGATAGGAGTCATAGATTTTTAGACTTAACTATGAACTTCTAAACCTTATGTTGGATAACATTATGTCAAGCCTCAGGTAGCGGAAACATGCCCTCTATGTGGGAGGCGCCGAGAGACCATTGAGCACTGCTTTGTCCTATGCACAGAGGTAGGGGCAGCTTGGTCCTGGGTGAGAGCCCTCTTTGGGTCTTCACTGTGCAGTCAGAAGCTTCTCATGGGAGTCTTTCCTAGCAGTTGGTCAGTGGCCAAGCAGCAGGCGTTCCATTTATGCAGAGCTTGGCTTCTGTGGTTGATTTGGAAAAGACGGAGAGCGAAGGTCTTTCAGAATGCAGTGCTTAGCCCTTTTCGGTTGGTTCCGATCTTGAGGCATAAGTTGTGGCAGGCTTACCAAGTCTCAAGCTTGTCTGGCACAGTTAAGCGGGAAATTTGGTCGACATTCTTACAGATTGTGAATCATGATGGGCACTTCATTTCTTAGCACCACACTTATCATTGTACTTGATCACATTCTAGTGGTTTAATATATTCCTATATTCTTCAAAAAAAAAAAAATAATAGTTATTAAGGCTTTATAATTTTGTATAAGTTTATAAATGTAGCCTTACAATTGACATTATAAGTAATTAAGTGGGAATCGAACTTTTCAATAAAGTTAAGTTCCTATATGCTTGTTGTGAGTTTTTGCAAGGTGATTGTAGGTTCGTCACTTTATCATATGCTGGGGGGAAGAATGTGATGTCCCCCTAAAATATACAACATAAATACGTATATTTTTAGGCCACGTCACCATACAAACCTACTTTAGTAGCCTTGTATTCCGTATAAGTGTGGAAGGGAGCATGGCCAAGTTATGTGGATAACTTAGCCAGCCTTAGGGATAGACCATTTTCCACATGGCCCAATCCTATTGGGCAACTGCCACACAGACGCACCCTATTGGAGCCACGTGGCATGACATGGAACCTTAACCTATAAATGGCCAAACCCTAACCCTAGGCCATTTTTCTGGCTCCAACAGTCTTGGAACCTTGTTCGCGCTCGAAACTCCGTTTCAAGAATTGTTTGCTGTGGCATAGCTTAGCTCAGCAGCCCCCAGAGCGTGTGTGCATCAAAAGGCATAAGATCCGCTTCGAACCCTTTGAAGATCATGGAGACACCATGCGCAGAAGGGAGTTCCTTAGGAGCAGGTATTTGGAGTAGAGTCCTTTGTAGATCGCCTGAAAGTTCGGATTCTAGGTGGGTTAGTGTTTCATATCTCTAGTAGAGTCATTCTAGAACCTTCAGTCTAGATCTTGAACCCTAATCAATGAACCCTAACTGTAAGTTAGATGCATGTGATTAGGATTAGATGTTATTCTCATTATTTATCATGTTATATGGATATATGATGTTGGTTGATCATGTTTGCTCCTCTTATATTGAGAAGGGGGGTAGAGTCCTAGTGGCCATTATCTAGATGATGCTCCTAGTTTAGACCCCTTAGTTTCTATTAGTATGCGGCTATGGAGTGACTTAACACCACATAACGGGGTTAGTGGCAAAGTGGAGGGAGGTATCTGCTGAGCGTGGCCACTGGGGACCCATAGCGGGCTAGGCCTATAGTCGGTCACTTCGTGTGGGCCGGGTATGGGTCCGACACTTCTTGGGTTAATGGTGTCGCCTTGACCCTCAAGAGTCACAGGTGTCGGCCTTGTTTTGGGGAGTTCAATCGGGTATGAACGGGTGTCGTCATGATCCTCTAGCCGCCCATGGAACCCCTACTCTCTAGGAAGGGGAGATGCATCCTTTCCTACCTCATCGGACCCCTGGGGGATTCACCTCTATTATAGGTATATATGCCATGTGCATTCCTTAGGTTGCTAAAAAACCCATTGTATACGACAGTTCTAAATGAAAAACCCTTTGTATACGACTACATTATTTGTAAAAGAATGCAGCCCATATCATATAATTACTTGCCCAAAACACTTTTACTTGACAACCCCTTCCATACATATATGATATCTCTATTATTTTATACATATTATATACAAGAATTTAGCGGGCTGGCGGAGCCAGCGCCTATTCACCTATAGGGCCTTTTCTTCAATAGTTATTAAACCATAAGCCAATTAAATCTTTGCCCTTTAAATACATTGCCATCATAATGGCCACAAATGAAAAGACAAAGTGGGTTGTTGAACTTCTTTTAGGCCCTCCGACATCTGCACAACCTCATCCATGGACGACCTAATAGCAGCATTTTCTTCAATGCACCATGGGCTCGCTGGGATGATGAAGCTCTACTTTTGTGGCTCGCTAACAAATTAGAAGGAGCTAGAAAAGGAATTAGAGAGGTATCAAAGATCAAGACATCAAAAGCAAAGCCTGTCTACAGCTGTTGCTAACCTTACATCCGTGGCATCCAAAAGTATTTACCGTAGCTCAAATTCAAATACTGCAGTTCTGTGTTGTGAGATCTGGAGCCATCAAATCTTATGCAATAGAAACATCCACCAACATATTTTTGACTCCTTTAATCTACATGCAATACCTCACTCAATCTATGTTTGAAGACCAAGTTTTGGATGCTTTGAATACTTGCAACAGAACTATTTCCCGGCACCATTGACCATGCCAAATCTGGCTTGAAAATCTGTCTCTGAAAATAAGGTTTTACTGCTCTAGACCAATTTTCTGACCTTTGAAAAGCAGAAGCCCTTGATTTTGAATCTACAATTGTTTCTTTTTAGCTTATTCGACTTAGCATACCCCTTCCAACATATGCATGTTGGGCCAATAAGATTTGCCGTTGCCACTTTTCCTATGTCCTTATCCTTTATCCCGTATGAGTTTTCAAACTCTTCCATTTCATCCAACCATGCTTCAGCTTTCATGCTTGATCTGCTCTTCCCGGAGAACTGCCCTAATTTCTGGGTTGTTGCTCATGGCACTATCGACTTTCTTCTGATACTCCCCTGCCCGACGGTTCTTGTTCCTGCCCTGTGAGGTGTCTGACTCATTTTCTGAGCTACTACGTGATCCATTGTCCGTACCATCGGCTAGGTTTGAGCTAGAAGGACTTGGGCTTCTTCTTTTCTTTTTTTTGTTCTTCTCTGGCACTTGAACTACCTCCTGCTCCGGTTGAGCTGTTTGATCTGGTTCTTGAGGAGGTGGAGGTGGGGATGGCATTGGTCCACATTCCTAGGCATGCATGAGCGGCGTAGCCCATTGTACCAGTTCCATCTGATTGCGCGTTTGCACCAGCCTCCTGTTAATGATTTTCGCCGATATGTTATCTTCTTCCTTTTGCTCTCGGCCAAAGAGGTTCTTTGGCTGCCAGTTATGTTGCCTACCCTGACCTTGAGAGGTGGAGCCGATGTTTTTGGTTGCAAGGATTAGTCACACATGTTTGTTATTCAAAGTTATATGTTATTATGATGTTCCTAATGTTAATTCATCTTATCCATATAAGAAATTAAGTTAAAATTCATTTATAAGTTTATGATGAAATATTTTAAATCATGACATGATCATACAATTTAGAGCTTGAAGTATTATGAAAATAATAGTACATGAGTTCAAACATATTGATACATGTTTTTCTTTTTTCTTTTGAAGGGCAAAAGCCAAAAAGTTTACTAATCAAATATAAAAAAGTACAAAATTTACATGTCTCATTTAACTATGTAAGTACAAAAATATGCCACGGGAGCATGAGCCTGGAGCATAATGTATTTACTCCAGAATAGGAGACTAACGATAAGAATCAATTTGAAGATACTGAATCCAGATATGTTCTGTCATTTCTGACTCAAGGGAGGACCACTCATAGGCTGTAATATCTTTTTCTGGACCATCGTAATAACACCACGTGCAAATGAATAAATGCCTTGAAAAATGTAGTGTTTGTGACGCTCCCATATCGACCACAGGAGCTAACCAGAACCAAGATAATGCACTGCATTGAGATAGGATGCCAAGAAGATGCATTGGCAATCTAATGCACTGTTAAACAAACCTTTTAGCCAAGACCACGCCGGCTAAACCACTGGACAATAGAAGATATAGTGCTCAAGAGTCTCAACATCTGAAAGACAGAATGGGCATAATGCATATATGTGAGGATCATAACGATGTTGGAAGGCATTAATACGCAGGCACCTGTAGATAACCTGCCACCATAGTACAGAGACTTCAGGGTAGAGAACTTATCCCAAAGCCATCGCCATGTACAATGCAAAGTGGGCTGTGGAATCTGTAGATGCCACCCATCTGGCAACTGGAGGGGCTGTGGTGCTAAAAGAAGGCAATCTACTGATTTGACAAAGTGCTTGCCTTTGTGAATATTTTCATGACAGTCCCAAGGCACCCTTTCGGTAACACCAACCTGCACCATAAGAGGTAAATTTTTTGCGACCTTGTAAGGATGCCATATAGATATGGGTACTATTAAGGACTGACTTGGCCACTGTAATGCGACCCGCAAGAGACAACTTTGCTATGGACCACCAGAACAAGTGCTTCTCCAAACCCTTAATGATCTCCTCCCATGCAACTCCAGTAGTAAGATGGATGCCAACTGGAATTCCCAACAACTTGATGGCTTGTCCATGAGCAAGTAATTTCCATGGATAATCATAAACACACGCCAGAGTCAGAGTATCCAATGTCCATAAAGTTGTACACTTCTGCCACCCCACAAGGATATCAGAAGCCAGTGAAAAGTGTCTAAGAGAAATTTAGCAGCTTCTAGATTCTCAGCATTAGCGACCAGGAAGAGGAATGTGTCATCTGCATATTGATTGCAAACCTCTTGTGTGCCATCCTCTATTGCGAGACCATGGAGAAATCCTCTTGGTTGCAATAGTGAATAACTGCGACAAAGCCTCTGCGACAATTGTGAAAAGCAGTGATGCTAAAGGGCATCCCTGACG
Organism: Isoetes taiwanensis; assembly: GCA_021234155.1. Classification (NCBI taxonomy): domain Eukaryota; kingdom Viridiplantae; phylum Streptophyta; class Lycopodiopsida; order Isoetales; family Isoetaceae; genus Isoetes; species Isoetes taiwanensis. The sequence continues at coordinate 9,580,719 of JAJEKV010000041.1, forward strand.
AATACCACAACCAAGTGAGAAGGCATCTGATGGATCACTGTGGAGCATAACAGTTGCCCGAGCAGAGATATGCAGCTTCATAACATCTGATGTGAATTGTTCCCCAAATCCCAGTCTTAGCATACATCAACGCATGAATTCCCAGCTAATACTGTCATAAACCTTTTGAAAATCAAGATTAAGGTACACAACTGAAAGGTTTTGCTTACGTGCCCAATAAATTCCCTCATAAGCGGCAGCAACATTGTTCAGAATGCATCATTTTGGAAGAAAACCTGATTGGATTGTTGAGATGGACTCTATCAAGATGTCCTTCACCCGCTCTGCAAAAGCCTTGGCAAAGATGATTGATACATGCTAATACATAGGAAGAAAAGAAAAGGTTCAGTCTCGAGGACTCTTCTTGGACTTGAGGTTCTGTAGAGTCGAAGACTCTTGCCAATGTTGCGTAAAATATTGCGTGAGGAGCCACCTTGTAATGCTCGAGCTATCTGTGGCGGTGGAAGCGTAGGTGCCGTAGCCACCACTACTATCAAGGGTGCATCTCTCAGATGCCATCGGGCAAAGTCTAGGCTGTAGCGTGCCACATCTCTTGAAGAAGATGATGTGATTCGTGTTCTCCCTCATCTTGGCATGCTGGCAGGACCTTGTGAGTGCAATCAGGAGTGATACTACCTCCACTTCTCTTGGGCTGAAATCCATGTGGAATACTATCATCTGGCCTTGGCTTAGGACCGGAAGGTAGTAACGAATGGGCCTTCTTCTTCTGAGGTCTTGCTTGATCTCCTCCCGCGCCTTTTCTCCCTGCCGTGTTGCCAATAGATGTCTACTGCCAGAAGGTCTTTATGGTCCCTCCACATAGTGGTCGCGTGCTCCAAGTTGATGTTGGACCCCACCCACCCCACCCCCACCCATACACTTCTTGATCGGATGGAACACTCGAGCGAGGGCCTCGGCCCGACTTGTACAATGTGTCTGAAACTCATCTTCCTGAATGATTGGTTGATGTTGATGATACATCTGCCTTATGTACTCATATGCTGCCGCATCTGACATTGTATCCCCGGTATATGAGTGCCATTCCGCTACCTCTCGTGGAATCTCCTGGTAGGTATAGTCGATGAGGTATTTCTGCTGTCCTTTTGCAATCAACCCCAAGAGTTCGTCGATCCGAAGCCCTTCCTCTGCAGTATGGTAGGTGGAGAATGTCGTTGGCAAAGAGGTACTCCTCCCCTTTGATAACCACTAGGGACAAGGCAGTGATGTCTATGAATAGTTCGTTGGCTCTTCTGACATCTTCTTCGTGCCTTTCAATCTGCCTTCTCATCCTTTCTGCTAGCCTGCTCTTCTCTTCCTAATCTTCATCCTCCTCTTCTTCGTAGTCTTCCTCAATCTGAGGTGCTTCCAAAGATGTGTCGTGGTGGACGTATTCGGTGGCGTCGAGCTGATGGATGAAGCTCTAGTCCACCCTTGTGTTCAAAGGTGCCAGATCCAACGGCTGTATAGAAGGCTCTCCCACCTTGTTGATGGCCTTGAAGTGCATGAATGTGGCTAAGGCGGCGTGTGCTGAGACATATTTGTGCCTATGGGTCTTGCAGTTCATGTAATCTGGCATGTTCCTCGTCTGGCCCCAAATCTGGTTGACTCTTGCACCCCTATCTAAGACTTGACCCAGTGATTATGGAAACCCATTTCCCTCTCATTGGCAGAAGGCTGACTTTCCAAGGTAAGATCAGCTGGTCATACTGGCATATGATGTCGGTATAGTAGGGCGTCCTCCTCAAGGTTGCATGAAGGTCAAAGAGGTGATCAAAGACTTGAAAGGCCTCCTTTACTAGTATCTCGCTGATATGGTTGATGCTATTGGACCATACGATGAAGTTTGTCAGTGCCATTGGGCAGAGACTGGGGTAGAAAATGGTTTAGGAAGATTGGCAAGGAGTGGAAAATCTCCTAGAGAGGGTAAGAGCAAACTTGGTGAAGTGAAAATATCAAATGAGGTCCTCTTATATAAACTAGGGTTGCCTAGATTTCCATGCTAGAACTGCCTGCTCGGAAAAATCTATGTTCTAAGAGCTATGGGTATCCAATCTAACTAATTTGAAGTGCTAATCTAGCTAAAACAAGGCAAAATACACAATAGAGTAGTTTGTTGTGTGATTTTTAGATAAATTTTGGTCGAACCGGGGCAAACCTGATTACTTCGTGCAAAAGGGGTATGTGACCTTGACTGCAGAGGCCTTCAGCACGGTATGATCCGGGTGGGTCCATCTTGGCAATATTTTGATACTTTTGGGAACTTTAATGTGCTAGAATGGAAGATTGCTCTATTCTAGGATATCTACCAACTTATCTCATGTCAATTTGACAAATCTAAATGCAAACAAGGGCAAACCGAGTTACTCCATGCGGAAGGGGTTACTCCTGCTGATAACTGATAAAACACCTTAAATATTGCTCCAATGTTTGATTAATGCGCTATGCTTGCCTATTACTTTTTGGACGATGAACGGATGTCAATGAGCAGTCAATATGCAATAACTCCAAAAGTCGCTTCCAAAACTCTGCGATGAGCTAAGGTCCACGATCACTGACGATAGTATCTGGCAATCCATGAAGTCAGACTACTTCACGAAGAAGAAGATCAGTTATTCCCTCACTGGTGATAGTGATGTTGCAGGGAATAAAATGAGCCATCTTAGAGAAATGGTCAATAACAACCATGATGGCATCATAAGCTCGAGAGAATGGCAGCTCGGAATAAAGTCTATAGAAATACTCTTTCAAGGTCCATCTAGAATCGACAGTGGCTGAAGAAGGCCATGAGGAAGATGTCTCGGAACCTTCGCTCGATAGCAGATGTCACAGGATCGAATAAAAGCTTCGATAGAGTGACGAAGCCCAGGCCACCAATACTCTCGACTAATAAGTTCAAGAGTCTTGGTTACTCCAAAGTGTCCGCCCATAGTGAATCATGGCGAGCCTGGAGAATTCGAAGCCTCGAAGCACCATCTGGCACAAACAGAAGCTCATCGTGGAACAGAAGTCCATTTCGAACCTCAAATCGATCATAGTCCGATCGCATTTGCTGAGAAGATGATGCAGAGCCAAGGTATGAGAATACATTTTGAGCTAATGGATCGGAGGGCAGAGATGCCCGAACAGACTCCAACAAGGCCGTATCCTGAAGCCTCTCGAACAAAGTGAGGGCCATAAGTTGGAACTGATCATGCCCTAGAATAATCTGTGATTGCTGATCAAATGCAGGGTCACCTGGTTTGGGCTCAAGGTAGGAGCGTCGAGACAAGACATTGGGCTTCCCTTGGAGGGGTCTAGGATGGTACTTGATCACGAAATCAATGCGGGATAGTATTTGAGTATGTCGTTGGGCCTGGCGATGGTTGCACACTCGAGCAGACTGAAAATATTCTAGATTTCGATGATCTGTATAGACTGTGACCTTATAAGGAGATCCCTCCTTATCATAAATAGGATAGTTGATTTCAACAGCCTGAAATTTTCGCGAGTGGTAAGCGATCGGATGCAATTCATGGTCATCTCGCTCCCGTGATAAAATACCACCAAGAGCAAAAAATCAAAGCATCTGCTTTGACAATATATGGCCCCAAAGGATCTGCATGAACAAGAATTGATGCCGTGGTGAAAGCATGCTTTAGAGTAACGAAAGCAGATTCCTTTTCCACACTCCATTCAAATGGCACGTCCTTAACCGTGAGACGTGTCAAAGGAAGGACAATCTCTGAATAATCCCGAATGAAACATCGATAGATATTGGCAAGCCCAAAAAAACACTGAACATCTCGAACGGATGAAGGTGTTTGCCACTCCAGAATAATGCTGACCTTTTCGGGATCCATAGAGACTCCATGTGTAGTGATATGGTAGCTAAGGAACTTCACATGCTTGAACTGACGCAATATCATTCAAATAGATGATAACAAAAGTGTCTAAGAACTCCTGGAAGACATCATTTGCCATATGCTGGAATACTGTTGCAGTATTGGTAAGCCCAAATGGCATAACTGTATACTCAAAATGGCCGTATTGAGTACGAAAAGTTGTTTTTCACTCATCACATTCCCAGATCTGGATAAGATTGTAGGCACCTCGAAGATCAATCTTTGTAAAATAAGGTGCACCTTGGAGTCGCTCCAACAATTCTGGGATTAGAGAAAGTGGATAACGATTTGGCACTGTGATAATCAATGATCAGATGCAGAGAACCGGGGGGATTCACCTCTATTATAGGTATATATGCCATGTGCGTTCCTTAGGTTGCCAAAAAACCCATTGTATACGACAGTTCCATATGAAAAACCCTTTGTATACGACTACACTATTTGTAAAAGAATGCAGCCCATATCATATAATTACTTGCCCAAAACACTTTTACTTGGCAATCCCTTCCATACATATACGATATCTCTATTTATTTTATATATCTGACTATATATAAGATTATTCCAAACTGAAAGTTTTTAGAATTATCTATATTTTCCGGCTGTTTTTTTCGGCCTTATCTATGAAGCCGCTTTTGCGGTAAGAAGCTACAGTTTCACAGCAAATGCGTGCAACCCAGATTGAAAAAAGGGGAACTTGGTCTGGATGACTGTTGCCAAATCCGTCACACTAGCTCCACAAGTCCGTGTAAAAATTGATTGAAAAATCTAAGCACGACCTTCTAATATGCTGATTCATGGAAAAAGAAAAACAATGCTACATCATTAAAAGCCGTGACAGAATCAGAATCATGGCTCTTCAACGAGCAGCAAACAGAGTAATTCATAGGTAAGATTTTTAGCAAAATATTTTTTTGTGAAATTATGGCTTGTTTTTTTCCAGGGCTTAGGCCAAGTATGGAGTCATGTCACAGTTCCCTTGTTCTGCCCCACCTGACTGCAAATAGAAGACTAAGCATCGTCATTATAGGCCGCATATCCTTGCTTCTTCATTCCAAAAATATGGTGTGCCCGTTTTGTACAGGTATGTTTCTATAATCCGACCCAAGTTTTTTTGTCTAAATGATGTTACCTTTTTAGTTATCTGAGCTAGTTTATCTTTCCAGATTCGACCAAGCTGTAGGGCTTTGTTGCATCAGGTGTTGCCTTTGACATAAAATAGGCTCTAAAGATCAGATTTCATCTCTAAAGGAGCCTGCACAACCGAATAAACTTTGGAACAAGTTACATGTCTGTTTCTCTTGATTTTGCGGCCAATAAAGATTGAAGCAAGCTAGATGAAGAATCGTATTGCATCTGTATAATGTCAATAGGCATCAAAGCTTAATGCTTATGTTGCAATTTCATTTATCCTTTTTGAGCAAGTAGAGGTGTTTATTTGCATGGACATTACCTAGCTAAAACATTATCCCTTATGGTAAGCCCTGTGCTATTCCTTTTATGCCTACTGCTAATCTAATGCTCAAGGGGGCAGAGCCCATCTCTAATTCAACACAGAAACTCTGGACCACGAATTTGGTCCCTTATATACTGCAAATGTGAAGTAAGAAACTGATTCCTCACAGTCAAAATCAAGACAGGGCTAACAGACAGGGCCAAGAAGAGGCATATTCTGGTTACTGCAAACAACGTCCATCTCCATTTGCCATAGTGATTATGTATTTATGTCAACAAGCAATGTAAAATCAAAGAAAGCAAACCTTTGAAATCAAAGAAAGCAACGACATGGCAAACCTTAAAATTCCTGATCAATGTATTTTGTCCCCATTTCGTCTTGAGAGCCCAACCCTAGAATTCCTGATCAATTCATTTCGTTCTCAGCCTGATGCATTTCATCCAAAATCCAAATCAACGTAAGTAATTTCATAAATGATATTTTATAAGTTAACGAAAGGAAACTCAAAAGATACAGCCTCGGCATCCAAATATAAACCTTGATCTAAGACTCGATGACAGAATCCCCAACAGTAGAACTCACCAAAAATGACGGACCCTTACAGTATGAATACGAATTGAACACTGGTGCCACTACACTCCCTCTGGTATCCGTACCGCATTCAAACTATAAAAACCTTATATTTTTCTTATGTATACGGTACTAGAAAGGCAATAAAAAAACCCATTTGGTGCACTCACATGTTTCATACCCCATAATCTAGGTGAACCCCCCGGGGCAGAGAATCATCCTTCTTTTTAAAGAAGAAGATAGGCGCTCTAGCAGAGGACTAAGAATGTTGAATAAAACCAGTGGCTAGATTCTCTTCAATATAATCCTGCAAAACCTTCAACTCAGCGGGAGATAGACCATAAATCGGACCATATGGTGGCATTGTCTTGGGGCTGCAAATTGATAGGACAATCATATGGACCATGCTCTGGAAGCTTCTTGGCCTTGACTTTGTCAAAAACATCAGAGAAGTCGCCATATTTATCTAGGAGCATTGGGGCAGACTTCACCTGTGAAAAGCTAGCGAACGAATGAACCTGGATTGCAAATACTGAACTTGGATCTTGCCTTCCAGATTTAATAATCTCGTAAAGTGAAGCTTTTGAGATACAAAATTGAGGGCGTGAGGAAGCCTCTACAGAAGCAAGAACAGGAGCAGGAACGGGAGCAAGAGCAAGAGCAGGAGCAGGAGCATAGCAGGAGCAAGAGCAGGAACTTGAGCAAGAACTGGAGCTGGGACATCATCCAGAGCATGGTCAGAATCTATGGCATGAACTGGAGCAGAGACAAGAGTCGAGTCTGAGAAAGATTTAAGATCAATGGAATAATTTCGTGAGAATTTTATGACTAACTAGACAACATCTTTAACATGGTCAATCAAGTAATATAAGGGATACCACAAAATACTTGAACACCATTACATAGGCACTATTCATTTGGGATCGAATCCAATAATTGAAGCTTGTATACCCGATAGCACAAGTCTATTGTTACAACTTCATTCCGGATCACCATATCTTAGATTACAACTTCAATATATAGGGCCAGACCTCACCGTATGGTGCAGATCCGGCCGCCTAGCAAAAACCATAGCATCAGGTGATCGGTGCTTCGACTTCTTCGGCCGTTTCTATAGTCAAACGATTTATTCCCCCCCCATCGTGATCCTTACGTTCCAAATTCATATTCAATGGTCCCATAACTATAACTCATGTTCAATGGTCTTATAAGAACTTTAACTTACCATTGAACTTTGGTCTTCCAGATACAATCGATCATGCACCTTCATGCACTTCGGCATTCCAACTTAGGTTAATAAACCTTCATCTCTATAATGCTTGTATCACACCTATGTTGTATAAACCATAGGTTAGAATTGCATCATTCCCTTTTTCAACTGATCTTCTTTTGCCTCAATTCTTACTTCTCATGATATCAGATAATTTGAGAGAACCTATTTTTCTAACATTCTCCTTTCTTTCAAAATGTCTGCCATATCATTTATGCTGTTTATAACTGTTACTGTAAGGTTTAACTGTACTTCTTCTATTGGCTTTCCATAACTGTAACTTTCCTGTTCTGATTGAAATCCATTATCCCAAGTTACCTTTGAACTTTGTGAATTTAATTTCTGACAGACCTTTTGTGAGCACATCTGCAATCTGCTCATCTGTTCCAATATACTGAACTGATACAACATTCTTAGCCACCATATCTCTTATAAAGTGCACATGCAGTTCTATGTGTTTTGTCCTCTGGTGCAGCACTGGATTTCTTGTGATAGCTATGCAGCTTAAACTATCTGAGTAAAGTACTGTTGGCAAACTTTGACATACCTTCAATTCTTCTAGAATACGTCTTGTCCATGCAATCTCTTTAGCTGCCAGGGTTGTTGAGTTGTACTCAGCTTCTGCAGTAGACATGGCCACACAGGATTGCTTCTTGCTTTTCCAAGCAATTGCTGCTCCCCCTAACATCAAACAAAAACCTGAGGTTGACTTTCTAGTGTCTATGTCACTGCCCCAATCAGCATCTGCATAACCTTTTAATGTCAGATCATCATTAGAATATGTAAGTCCATGGTTCATGGTATATTTCAGATATCTCAACACTCTTTTCCCTGCAGTCCAATGTTGATAACCTGGATTATTGCAAAATCTGCTCAATAGACTTACAGTAAATGCTATGTCAGGTCTTGTACTATTTGAGATAAATAGCAAGCAACCTATTAGTTCCCTATATGGGACATTTTCCAAATGAGCCATTTCTATTTCTGTTTTAGGACTCATTTCTGCTGAGAGTTTGAGACCTGGAGATATAGGTGTCTTAGATATATTGCAATCTGTCATTTTAAACCTGTTAAGCATCCCTTGAATGTTGCATGCCTGGATAATTGTCAGTCTTCTGTTTCTTCTGTCCCCTAGATCAACCATTTGGTATTTATTCTTTAGTATTTGTTTGCAATGATCTAGAATGTCCATGTCACTTGCAACCATTATGTTATCGTCCACATATAGTGCTATGATACAGAAATGGTCTCCTCTGTTTAAAATGTACAAGTTCCCATCATTCAAAAACTGTATAAATCCTTGATCCTGCAAATATTTATCTATGCACTTATACCATAATCTTGGAGACTGTTTTAGGCCATAAACAGCTCGGTTTAATTTCCATACCATGTTATCCTTTTTATCTTCAAACCCAGGTGCTTGTTTCATGTACACCTCTTCATCTATTTCAGCATTTAGAAAAGTCGTGCTCACATCCATGTGGTGCACTTCCAAGTTGTTTGCATTTGCATAGGCTAGCAGAATGGGTGAAAAGGTTTCATCATAATCTAAGCCCTTCCTTTGAGTGAATCCTTGTGCAACCAGCCTGGCTTGTTAGCTTTACAATGGATGAAAAGGTTTCATCATAATCTAAGCCCTTCCTTTGAGTGAATCCCTGTGCAACCAGCCTGGCTTTGTATTTTTGTTCACCATTTGCTCCAGTCTTTAGCTTGTAGATCCCTTTGCAGCCAATAGTATTTTTGTCATCAGGTTTTCTTACAACATGATACGTGTTTGTTCTCACAAAAGCATTTATTTTCTCTCTCATTGCTTGCTCCCAATTTGCTGATTCTTCTGACTGCATGGCTTCCTCATAACTCATAGGTATCTTTGGTTCAAACATGGCAAGGACCTGATTTATATCCACTAATTCATTACCCAGTCTTTTACTTTTCCTATCCTCTGTTCTGCCATATTCACCTGCATCCATTTCTAAGTTCTCCTTGAGCTTTTCCAACTCTGTTTTCCTTTTTCTTTTGACTTTCTCTACTTGCCTTTGCTCCAGCTCAATCCCTTCTCCTTCTGTGACTGTATTTTCCCTTGTGCCCCTGTTGTCTTGTTCTTTATCATCTTCTCCATCACTCTCTATATCAGCAAACTTATTCACCTGAGCATCCTCTTCATTTCTGTTTGATTCCAATGTTTTAGTTTCACCTTGTGCCTGCACCTTATTTCTGTCTTTGTAAAGTATATTTTCATTGAAGACCACATCCCTGCTAATAATTATTTGTCTCTTAGACTCATCAAACAACCTGTATGCCTTTGCTTGCTCATCATAGCCTGCCAAGAAACATTTTGTTGCCCTATCATCTAATTTTCTTCTAAGTTCTTTAGGGACATGCACAAAAGCCATGCATCCATATGCTTTAAGCATTTCATATGATGGCACGTTTCCATTCCACATCTCATCAGGTGTTTTACCATTGATAGAAGAGGAAGGTAGCTTATTTTGGATTAGTACAGCAGTTTTAACTGCTTCATCCCATAAAAAATTTGGCATACCTGAGTGCTTTAGCATGGATCGAACTGCATCCAAAATTGTCCTGTTCTTTCTTTCTGCTACTCCATTTTGCTGAGGTGTGTACCTGCAGGTTAGTTGTCTTCTAATTCCATTTATCTTGCAATGTCTTTTGAACTCTCCTGAGAGAAATTCCCCTCCTCGATCTGACCTTACACACTTTATTTTTCTTCCAGTTTGTCTCTCCATTTCCTGCTCAAATAACTTGTATGCTGCAAATGCTTGATCTTTATGCCTTAACAAATAGCATTTAGTTTTCCTTGAATGATCATCTATAAATGTTATAAAGTATTTCTTACCTGTCATGCTTGCAACATTAATTGGACCACACAAATCAGTGTGTATTAGGTCTAAAATCTCACTGGCTCTTTTTGTTAATCTTTTGAAACTAAGTCTGGTGTGTTTTCCCAATAAGCATCCTTCACACAAGAAATGATCCCTTTGTTCTTCTCCTATTATCAGACCTTTCTTTATCATGTAATTTACATTGTTCATATGTGTATGGCTCAGCCTTTCATGCCATTCTTTTGCTATAACCAAGTTTATTTTACCTTCAATATTGGCTTTGTCAAGTGCAAACAAATTGCCTACTCTTTTTGCCAAAAATTTTAATTCATTATTGAGGTAAATATTGCAATGGTGTTTCTCAAAACACACTCTATATCCAAGGTCAACCAATTGGCTAACAGAAATTAGATTTCTGATTATAGAAGGTACACACAATACATTTTTCAGTTCAACTGGTTTCCCAGCCAAATCAAAGATCTCCAACATTCCAGCTTCTTCAACTTGCTGTAATTTTCCATCTCCAAGTTGGATGAAGCTTGAGACTTTCTTTGTCTTATTCTTGAGTTGGTTTGCTTGTTTGATCACGCATCTCTCAGCTCCTGAATCTAGCACAAGCAAGTTATCATCATTTTTAGTCTCATTCATAATCAATGTGCTGAAACTTTCTTTTCTTACCTCTTCATTTTCGTCCAACTCCTCCTTCTCTGAGTTGTCCACTTCTTTTGCCAGATTTACAGCTGAAGTGTTTCTGCCTCTTCCCTTTCCTTTGTTAAAAAACTTGCCTCTTGTATTTCCCCTTGGATCTCCTCTTCCTCTCCCTTTAGCAAAATCCTTTGGGCTTGAGCAATTTGCTGCTTGATGTCCCAGCCCATCACAGTTATAACATCTATTGTCCTTTCCCAACTTAGGACAATTGTATTTAAGATGACCATAAGTGTTACAATGATAGCATGGCCCTATTTTACCTTTTTCTCCTCTGATTTTTCCTTTGCCAGCAAATAGGATCTCTGAATGTTCTTCATATTCCCCTATTAGTTTCTTTTGTTCAAGTTCTGTTTTTACCATTAGTTCAGCATCTTTCCTAAATTTAGCAATATTCCTAACCAAGGTTGATAGCTGATCATAATTAGAAAAAGCTCTAGCAATGGACATCACTTGATATTCATTTGTTATTGTCACACCTGCTGCTTCCAGATCTGCAATTAAGTTATCCAATCTTTGGAAAAAATCAGTTATGTCATCCTTCTCATGATATTTCAAATTTCTGAGTTCTCTATCAAGTACATCCAACTGTGATGATGTCTTATTCTCATAAGTTTTGATTAAGTATTTCCAAATTGCTCTCGGTTGCATCCAAATTGCTCTCGGACTCAATTTCACTGTAACAACGCTTTTAGCTTCAATCAATTTAGCATTCATGTTTGAGCTAGTTACCTCAACGTCCCCTGAGCTGGAACCTTCCTCTGCTGCACTTATAGTCACAGCTGCAGTGCCACTGGTATCATTGTCCCCAGTGTCCTCTCCAACATAGGACCAAAGCCTCCTGTGCCTTTAAATACTTCCACTGCACTTAACAAAGATGCACCCAATCTAGTAGTCATAATTGTCAGCTCTGATACCAAATGAGAAAGATTTAAGATCAATAGAATAATTTCGTGAGAATTTTATGACTAACTAGACAACATCTTTAACATGGTCAATCAAGTAATATAAGGGATACCACAAAATACTTGAACACCATTACATAAGCACTATTCATTTGGGATCGAATCCAATAACTGAAGCTCGTATACCCGATAGCACAAGCCTATTGTTACAACTTCATTCCGGATCACCATATCTTAGATTACAACTTCAATATATAGGGCCAGACCTCACCGTATGGTGCAGATCCGGCCGTCTAGCAGAAACCATAGCATCAGGTGATCGGTGCTTCGACTTCTTCGGTCGTTTCTATATTCAAACGGTTTATTCCCCCCCTTACGTTCCAAATTCATATTCAATGGTCCCATAACTATAAATCATGTTCAATGGTCTTATAAGAACTTTAACTTACCATTGAACTTTGGTCTTCCAGATACAATCGATCATGCACCTTCATGCACTTCGGCATTCCAACTTAGGTTAATAAACCTTCATCTCTATAATGCTTGTATCACACCTATGTTGTATAAACCATAGGTTAGAATTGCATCATTCCCTTTTTCAACTGATCTTTTTTTGCCTCAATTCTTACTTCTCATGATATCAGATAATTTGAAAGAACCTATTTTTCTAACAGAGTCAAAACATGGCGCAGAAACAGGAACAGCAAGGACGGAATCAGGAGCTCACGATACTGCACGGACTGACGTCGATGTTGGTTCAGAGGCCCGAACTGCAGATGAACTGGAACTAGAGCTAGAACCAACAAATCGAAATGGTCTAATACGTCAATCAATCTGTGGGTTATGTAGCTCGAGTCAGGCAGACCCAAAACTACCAGCGCATGTGGGCTAGCGATGAGATTGAAGGAAATGCTACAAGAAACTCCCTCGAACAAAACCTGAAGAGGCGCAGTACATTCTGTGACTGCACCCGAGGAGATCTCCCGTCCATCAATCACTTCGATAGAACTGGGATGCTCAACCTTGCTTCTAGGGATGGCGTGCTTACTGACAACCACATTATCCATAAATCAAGCATTTGCACCAAAAACAAGTTGCGCCAATGCTTCCAACCTTCCATCCTCTAATTTCAATGATATATAGATGAAAAATGCCTTGTCGACCTTACCTGATGGAATAAACATGTCAAGAAGTGTGGAAGGAGTCTAAAAAGGCGGCCAACCGACGAGAGACTCCTACTATTCGGATCCGCCCCTGAAGTTTTTCAATTGAATTGGACGCTTCACAGGGCATCTACGAGCAATATGACTAGTTCCTCCAGAGTAGAGGCAAAGGTTAGCACTATGCTGCTTCTCGATGGCAGATAAGGATCCTCAAACTGCCTGATCAATCTGCATAGGCTCAGGTCCGGACCTGGTTGGATTCTACAAATGAGACCGGGGCAGGCATAGCTACATGTGCTTGTGTGATTGAAAAAATCTGACTACGTCTCTCTTGCCTACGTTGGAAGATCCGATTATCAGAGCGAACTGCAAATCGGATGGCTTCTTCCAAAGTCTGAAGGTCCTCCATAGATAACAACATAGCTTTGACATCCTCACGTAACCCCCTTCGGAAATAATCTCAAAGTGCAACATCATCCCAGGCTATATCTACAGCAATGTGACAAAATTCCGATGCATATACGGAAGTTAGAGAGCCTTGCCTTAGATTGTAAAGTTTTGTGACTGCTGCACGGTGACAATCAGTGTCTCCAAACCATGCCTCAAGCTCTGCAATGAAAGCTGCAAAATCTTGCAACTCTGGGGCTCCTTTCTCCAATAATGGAGCAAACCAACTTAGAGCTGGCCATGTGAGGAGAGAACCAATCAGCCCAACTTGTTCCTGGGCCGTGGGATATCTATTGAGGGTGGAGCTGGATCACAAGCCTCATCTGATTGAAAAAACCATGAAGCTTGGACCAAGTGCCGTCAAACTTCTCTGCCAGGCTAATCTTAGGCTCTAATAGCCTCAATCCAGAGCTAGAAGCATATTCATGTGAAGCAACATGTTCCTTAAGCTCTTTATTGTTCAATTGCAACTGTTGACATACTTGAACAAGCTATTGGACCTGCTGTAATAAAGTCAAAACCTTCTCCATAGATATAAAATCACCAAATATGAGCCAAAAAAAATGCTTAAGTCAAAGCAGGCAAGAACCAGTAAAGGATTCCAGTTCAAACTGTCATGAACCTATGCGAAAACAAGGAAAATACTTGGAAAATATGCAAGAAAGATGCCAAGATCGGCGAAGAATCTAATATATGAACAAGGAGTACCATGGCCCGAAGGCAAACAGGAACACGAGACAGATGCCTAGAAGGCTCAAGACTGGCGTTGACCAAGAATGCTTCGACAAGAAGGAGGTGCCTCCTTATAAATCTAGGCCAACGGTCAAGATCGCGCACTCCAATAGATGAGATCACACCAAGTGTCACGCACGCATCTAGGTTCTAGAATATTCTAGAAGTTTCTAGAAACAGTCCCGCATATGAGAAAGACGTGAGGGAATGTCTTCAATAAGTATTGGTAGTGCACTTGGCAAAGGTATATGATTTGCAACTAGAAGGTTCCAAGTTTAAACCCTATCTTGTGCGACTACTCTTTGTATCCGTGTGACAACCATCTTTTGTATATACGGTATAATATTCGCATGATACGAATATCCATATGGTCGTTATAGGGTTAGGGTTTGGCCATTTATAGATTAGGGTTCCATGTCATGCCACGTGGATCCAATTGGGTGCGTCCATGTGGCGGGTGTTTGGCCATTTATAGATTAGGGTTCCATGTCATGCCACGTGGATCCAATTGGGTGTGTCCATGTGGCGGGTGCCCAATAGGATGGGGCCATGTGCAAAATGGTCCATCCCTAAGTTTGGCTAAGTTATGTGAATAACTCAGCCATGCTCCCTTTGGAGTACAGGCTACTAAAGTAGGCTTGTATGGTGACGTGGTCTATAAATATACATATTTATGCAGTATATTTTAGGTGGAGGTCACAGAAGGATGGCGTTCAAATGGATCTTCTGGTTCAAAACTCAAGTTTATTTTCATGATTTTTTAGTGCCTGGATATGCAAATCACATTGGCATGATCTACATGTAATGATTATGGGCATGCTAATTAGAGATGGTTATGTAGTGGTACGTTTAAACTAGAACATCTTATTTGGTAGGAGTAATTAACTAGAGCTTTGGCAACATTTAGAATCAAGCAATTCAATTTTGAATTTTCCAATGATAGGACCTACACAATGCTTCATAAAAGTGAAGACTTAAAATGGCAGGAAGGCAATTGAAGGTTTGACGGAAATGCAATTCTGATAGTCTTATCAAGAGCAACCAACAACTTGCAACTTGATATATAATAAGTTTCCATTTAATTGAGAAAACAGTACTTGTAGAGAATTAACACTTTGATAAAAGGAACACCGTTCTTTTTTAGATTCCAAGTGTACTAGCATCGCAAATTATTTAGTGAAATTTTAAGTGGAAGCATTGCTGTCTACTCAAATTGAAGCATAGGATGAAATCTTAAGTATTTTTGCTGTTATGCATTATTAATATGTTATAGTTTGAAATGGTTCAAATTGAAGCATACGATGACTCTGAAGTATTTTTTGTTGTTATGCATTATTAATTGTGTTATAGTTTGAAATGGCCTGGTGCGAGGATTTAGGTGTTCTAGCAGTTCTATATAGCATAAATGTTGGATTTATAGAATATCTAGCAGTTATAAAGTATTATTATTTTATGTGGCATATGTGGAATAAGATTCCTAACATTGTAAGGTATTTCTTGTACACTTATATTGGCTAGAAAACAATGATGAAACGCTCCAAATTGAACTTTAAAAGTTGTACAAACATAAGAAATAAATGTCAATACAAGAATTTCCATAGCAGATAAAGTCTAGACTTTAATCAAGTGGAAGATAACTTAAGGGCTTTATTAGATGATATTTCACCAAATAAAAACACATGACCTCTATCTTTCCATAGGTTTAGCCATCTTTAATTTTAGCATAAAGTTTTTAATGCCCTTAAAATTTACCATATACAAGAAACTTATCGCAACGGCCAAGGCCGCCGCGAATGTTTCGTCAAGGCTGGTGCTTTCTCACAATTGAATTTTGGATTTAGTGTTTGAAACTCGTTTAGATCTTTAAAATTTTAGTGCTCTCCAGGTCTCTGATTAAGGCTTCCTGTGAAAACTTCTAGTTGTTAAAGACAACTGCCTACTGGGAACTCAACATATTTTGATCATGACAACCACAGACAAATATTTAGTTTGCATGTTGTAAGTACAAATGTAATATAATATTGACAATAAACATGAAATGATTTACACCTTTTAATTAAGTTTTAGATGGCTTTAAGTCAGCAATTTGGTTCAATAAGGATTTGTATCTAACATCCTTTGCTTCTTCCTATTCATGTATTCATTTTGCATGACGACGAGGCAAGATATTGAACGTGGCATGTGCATGTGCTGCACTCGGAGCACATGTGAATTGACTACAACTATTGTCCAAAATAGTCTCCCTAAATTCTCAATAGAGCACTATATTATACAATGTGCCAATGCCCAACATTAAAGGAAAGGGAAATGTTTTGGCCCTTCAATTCCAATAATTATTGTAAAAGAGCCATAACCATATGCTGGTGTATACCCTAGGGTGTTTCTATATTCTTGTTTTATTCATACTCATGCTATGTGTATTTGTACATGCGTTGGAATTATGTCATAAAAGTTAACTAACGCAGTGTTGTTTGAGAAATTCTGAAAGTTGCCATTGGTCTGTTGGCTAAGCTTCGAGCGACTTGATTCTTCCGAGTTCAGTGGTGTTGTTTTACTCATATTGTATCACTTTCCAAGATGTTTCCTTCATTTTCTTCTTTTACCTTCTTTTCTTATTGATAGATATTTTAGTTCTGGCTCATTTTTTCACAGTTGATATTATCACTCCATTATTCGCTTCAACCTTTTGCCATGCTTGCACATATGGGTTTGGTTCATAACAAAACATGGTCATATTCATGGATTTGTTTGTTTTCATCCCCATTGTTCCTTTCTCATATGTTTTGTCATGGTCATATTCATGGATTTGTTTGTTTTCATCCCCATTGTTCCTTTCCCATTTTTTACTGCATTATTTCATTGCCCATTTTCTGCATTTTGGTCATTTTATGCATTTCGTTTACTGCATTATTTCATTGCCCATTTTCTGCATTTTGGTCATTTTATGCATTTCGTTGTTACGACACTTTGGCACAATTCCTTTTGCCATGCTTGCACATATGGGTTTGGTTCAGAATACTTTTGCCATGCTTGCACATATGGGTTTGGTTCAAAATATCTAAAAAGTACACATCAGTTGGACAAAAAAGTAGTTGCACACTAACATGGCATTTACTACAACACATGACAAATCACATTTTAAACTATTTGCAATCCCTACAAAATACATTTGTAAGTGGTGCTCAGAAGAAAATATGAATCTGTATGAAGTGATAGTGCTTACAATGATTTGCTGATATGGATGTGTATTAAAATTAGTAAATGTACGTGATGATTCTTTTGTAAAAAAAAATACTACAGCCCAACTTTAGCACTGGTGATCTTTAGGCAGACAATGATCATAAGAGAATCAAAGATAACAGCATGGTAAACCATGGCTTCTGTAAATCTGGACATAGTCAAATCTTTCTAGTGCCTTCAGCCACAATAGAATCATCCATCAGGTTAAAGCGCCGGAAGAAACGATTTACAATCAACACTTCATCTTCTTTAAAAAAAAGCACAGAAGGATCAGTTTGTTCAAAAGGATCAATTTGTTCCCATTTCCCAGAAACATTGATATTTGAAGGAAAGTCCCTTGTTAACGGAAATGCATATCTATAATCACTCCATGAGTTGAAAACCTGGAGGAAGCATGTCTATTCCAGTTAACCTAAAATGAGGAGGCCCTTCTAGCAGCTTGCTCAATTCATCAATTGCCATATAAAGGCTAGTACCAGAGAAATCAGACTGGCATTCCTTTGTGTTGATGAATTAAAAGCCATATTGTATAATTGCCATATAAAGGCTAGTACCAGAGAAATCACCACTCAGGCCCTCTTCATCAGATAAAACTTTTACTCATGTCATGCTGAGCTTTTTACTAAAGCATGCATTGCACATGCCTTTGCAGCTAAAACTAACGACATCACATTTAAAGATCAATTTGCACAGATTACAGAGCAAACACTGGCAATACTAAAGCCAGAATCTGGAAGGAAACTGGCATGCCAAGGTAAAACACGTCTCAAATGCCGTCACTAATCTGTGACGCCCGGGAACTATGATCTTTCATATGATCCTAATTAAGGTTGGGATAGAGCTACGATAAATAGGCTCTAAGAAAACCAAAAACCCTGATTTACTCTTGTGAAGCATCTTCTGATCTAGCCGTCTTCTGATCTAACCTAAGCCACAGTCTAGAACGGCCATCGAATTTTGAAAAGCGGCTGTTCTTGTAGATAAGAGTCGAATGGCTTCTTAAACCACATCCAACTCAAATTATCCTATTATGCCGGAACTATGATCTTAATTAAGGCTAAATAGAGCTACGATAAATAGGAGCTATTTTTTAGATCGTCATAAGGCGATGATCCATACCTTTGTGCAGCAACTTCTGCTCCCATTTTCTTTCGCACTTGTGTGCCTGCAGATCTAACCTGCACGCATGCATGCCTGCCTTCCAGAGCATATAAACTTTGCTGTTAGATTTGGGTTTGCTCTGCTTTCAGCGACCTCTTCTCGTTTGATACCAGCCGCTTCTCAGATCTGCTTTTCATAGGTAGGACAAAACAGTATTTTGCCATATGCTGCATCTGTCAAAAACTTGCAAAGCACATAGGCAATCTAAAAACCATGGCGAAGCTTCCTTTTAACGGCCAAGTTTCGCAGACGCATAAACAGAATCATCACAAACAATGTGCCTATACGTACCTGATTTCCTCGGGTCAGGAATTGATGCCATTTTTATGTGCCATGGCTGGCATTGAATCCAAGTAAACTCCCTGTTTATCTCCATAATCACAATGAAAAATTGAGCCAGTTTAACAAAGACCACTGCACATAAGCCTCCGTTCCTTTCCCTAACATACTGACGATTCGGTTCAAGCTCAAATTGGATCATTAATTTCATTCCTTTCATCTATTTCTAGTACCTGATAACCTGTGCAACTCCAAGAGAATCTAGAACAGCTTTATTTTCAATTTGAGTTCGTCTAACTCGGAATAGAACAACTTTGTTTTCAAACATCAAACTCATAAATATTTCTACTCAAGCACAACGTAGTAAAGCTTAGAGGTTTTGCAGAGCTTAGAGCCCTTCTTTTCTCTGTTCTACCTCAGAACACTTTCTTTTCAATTATCTAGTTCAGATAGAACGGCTTTATTTTCAATCATTCTAACTCAAAATATTTCCACTCACAATTTAGACCTTCCGTAGAAGGTAAGATTCACGGCAAGGTAGAGTCTAATAGAGCTTCGACCATTTCTTTTTCAAAACTAGCAGAGTTGAAAGCCTCTAATCAATGACCCAGATTAGCAGAGTTAAAATCATCTGAGACAATCAGCTCTACAAACCAATCACAATCTGCTACAATCTCTGGCTCCTTCCCATTGAAGAGCAAAATTTGATTTTGTTCATTGTGCCCAGCGCCCAAGTTCCATACAGATCCAGAGATCTGTCATCCCATTTCGATGAAAACACGTGCGCCCAGACTTGCACATACGATTCCGAAAAGTGTAGCAGCTCTCTTACTCTAAATCGTCACACTGTGTCAACAAAGCTCCGAAAAGCTGCCCTCCATCTTTTATACGAAGCCAAGGAGAATCCTGGAGGATTCTAGAACCTGTGGCATAAGCTTCTAGCACCTTCTATGCCGTACGAAGAATCTTCTAGCGCAAACTACTTATTTCTAAAAGATTTAAGAGCTTACACCTGTCTAACTCTAACCAATAATATTTAAATATTTAAAGAATTAGTTATGTTTAATCTAGCCCCTTATCCTCCATATTACAATTATATATTAGAGATATATCGGATATCATATCATATCATAATATTCTATTCTAACTAAATATAAGATTACTAGCAAAAAAAAAAATTGGAAATGGTTTTCGGGTTGGGTTTTCTGGAGACGTTTTCCGGCGATAGGCTGAGGTTAGGAACGGAGGGGTGGGCTTGGGGAAAGGAGGCTTGGAGCAGATGGATTCAGCCGGAGACAGAGCGGCAGGTAAGGCGGGGCCTGAGGAAAGGGCTCTGTTGTGGTCACTTATGTTTTTTTGGTTGTCTAAGTAAAATCGGAATAAATTAGGGGCAAGCAAGGAGTATACGAAACAAGGGTTTGGGATAACGAACAAAAGAGAGATATATTATTGAATAGAAAAGTTACATATAGGCTGACATACGTCACGCCTCTTCAGGATGGTAACAACTACTTATGATGTGGCTGCCATGTAGGCATACGTCCTTGCTAACCTGGAGACATATATTCTTCACTCCCACTTGTTTGCGGGTCGGCTAACTCTTCACCTATCTTCAGAACACCAAGTGCTGATCTATGCTTCTCAAACTTTTCTTTGGACAATGGCTTGGTGAATACATCAGCCACCATTTCTTCTGTACCAACATATTCTAGTTTGAGAACCTCATTCTGCACTTGCTCTCTTATGAAGTGAAACTGAGTCTCGATGTGTTTTGTCCTTGAATGATATTTAGGATTCCTAGTTAATGCAATAGAACCCTGATTGTCACTGTAAATGATTGTCGGGCCATCCACACTTGCATGATGCAGCAGGCCTTCAACAAATCTGCGTAGCCAAATTGCTTCCGCAACCCTGCTTTAGCTAACATACAGCGGACGACTTCAACAAGTGTCCTATTCATCCTCTCGGCAAGGCCATTTTGCTGTGGTGTATAAGGATTAGTGACCTGTTGTTGGATCCCTTGCTGCTGACAGTAGGCCTTGAAGTCATTGGATGTGTACTCTCCTCCGCCATCACTACGAAGGACTTGAATATGGCGTCCAGTCTCCACTCTAACTCTTGCATGATAGATTTTAAACTTTGCAAGAGCCTCGGACTTTCTGGTTATCAAATAGACAACTACCCTGCGTGAGAAGTCATCAATAAAGGTAATAAAGTACCTTTTACGCCCAAAGGATTCCACTGGCATTGGTCCACAAATGTCACTGTGAACTCGATCTAAGATTGCAGCAGCTCGCTCACTTTGCCCTTTAGGAAATGACATCCGGTGATGCTTGCCAAGGAGACAAGCATTACGCATCATATGATATTGCCGGTTAATAGCTTGACAGGGTTAGGCCTTCTACCAATGCTCTTCGATGCATTTCCACTATTGCTTTCTGATTGAAGTGTCCAAGCCGCTTGTGCCAAAGGTCTAGTTGCACATTTTCTCCTTGGGCCATCAGCATAGAGTCTGCTCCAATAGTTTCTGGTACTACAACATGGGCATCTAAACGGTACAATGATGAATACCGGACTCCAGTTGCCACCAGTTGAGCAGATGGTTCTCTGATAGAACTTGGCATCCATTTCGTTGGAACAGTACAGAGTATCCCAAATCTGCTAGAACTCCTAATGATAGCAATGTCTTTGTAATGCCAGGTACAAACAATACATTCTGGACTGTTCTAGTGATGCCTTGAGCAAGAACAATTTTTAGACTCCCTATTCCGGTAATAACATGGCTGTAATCATCTCCAAGCATGACTTTCCTTACTCCTGTGACAGGCTGCCAACTGTGAAAGTAATTCTCTCTTGGACACATGTGTTGAGTAGCTCCAGAATCCATCCAAATGACCTCTTGCTCTTGAACCACAGCCTTACTCTCACAAGAAACCATGAGACATGATTCGTCATCCATCTCAACATTAAAGGCCTTTTCTTTTCCCTTATCTTGCCTAGCCCTACACTCTCTTGCATAATGCCCAGGCTTTTTACAGAAATTACATACTCCTTTAATTCTACGAGGCCTTGGTTTCTTGGAGGTAAACGGCTTACCACTTAAGGATGCCGGGCTGGATTTGGCATGAAGATTACTGCTACTTGCTTCTGCCCTGTAATTCTTGACTCCACCAGCATCCTTAATCCGCCTTGTGCCTTGTGGCCGCTGCTTCACAAACATTGCGACTGAGTCTTCATCTCCTTCCTTCATTCTTCTTTCTTCCTCAAGGAGAGATGCTATTACTTGATCAAGAGACAAGCCTTGAACAATTTGCAATGTTGTGACTATATGAGAATAAGACGGTGGGAGGCTATGGAATAGAACTGCTTTAGCATCATCTTCTGATACTGCTGCATTTATGCCAGCCAATTGATGAAGGATGGACCGCAGGCTGCTTACATGCTCCGTCAAATTTCCTCCTTCTTCCATGCGCAATTCAAAAAGTTTTCTCTTCAAGAGGACCTTAGAATGTTTGGCTTGAGATCCAAACAACTGCTCCAATGTTCCCCAAACTTCTCTTGCACTCTTGGAAAAATCTACATGATGCACCTGGGAATCTCCTAATCCAAGACCAATCATGGCTAATGCTCTACGATCCTTGATTGACCATTTGTCAAATTCTGCCCCTGCTGCTGGCTTTGGGTCTGCCCCATCTAAGATCTTTTTCAATCAAATGGAATTTCAGCTTTACTTGCCAAGTATGAAAATTCTTCCCATTGAATTTCTCAATGACATACCTTCCTGCTGCAAGCTGCTCCATTGAATTGCCTTGTAAGGAATGAAGCAGATTAGTTTAGTCTTTGGAACACCGAAATTCTCTGGCCTCCAACGTTTCTCCAGCCACCACCACCGATTCTTCTGCAAGAGGTCTTCCGGCTCCTTATCTTCTGAGAAACCCTATGGATTGCTCTCTGCACCCTTAAAGCAATCAATAGCTTTCGCTGCTGTGCTTTCTTGCCCATCGGATCTTTAGCTCGATACTATTTGCAATCCCTACAAAATACATTTGTAAGTGGTGCTCAGAAGAAAATATGAATCTGTATGAAGTGATAGTGCTTACAATGATTTGCTGATGTGGATGTGTATTAAAATTAGTAAATGTACGTGATGATTCTTTTGTAAAAAAAATACTACAACCCAACTTTAGCACTGGTGATCTTTAGGCAGACAATGATCATAAGAGAATCAAAGATAACAGCATGGTAAACCATGGCTTCTGTAAATCTGGACATAGTCAAATTTTTCTAGTGCCTTCAGCCACAATAGAATCATCCATCAGGTTAAAGCGCCGGAAGAAACGATTTACAATCAACACTTCCTTTTCCTTAAAAAAAAAGCACAGAAGGATCAGTTTGTTCAAAAGGATCAATTTGTTCCCATTTCCCAGAAACATTGATATTTGAAGGAAAGTCCCTTGTTAACGGAAATGTATATCTATAATCACTCCATGAGTTGAAAACCTGGAGGAAGCATGTCTATTCCAGTTAACCTAAAATGAGGAGGCCCTTCTAGCAGCTTGCTCAATTCATCAATTGCCATATAAAGGCTAGTACCAGAGAAATCAGACTGGCATTCCTTTGTGTTGATGAATTAAAAGCCATACTATATAATTGCCATATAAAGGCTAGTACCAGAGAAATCACCACTCAGGCCCTCTTCATCAGATAAAACTTTTACTCATGTCATGTTGAGGTTTTTACTAAAGCATGCATTGCACATGCCTTTGCAGCTAAAACTGACGACATCACATTTAAAGATCAATTTGCACAGATTACAGAGCAAACACTGGCAATACTAAAGCCAGAATCTGGAAGGAAACTGGCATGCCAAGGTAAAACACGTCTCAACACGTCTCAAATGCCGTCACTAATCTATGACGGTTATTAAACCTAGGTTTCATTCGTCCTAGTGTTTCGCCTTTTGGCGCTCCTATCCTTTTTGTTAAGAAGAAGGATGGCTCCTTAAGGATGTGTATTGATTATAGGCAGCTTAATAAACATACCATCAAGAATCGCTATGCTTTGCCTAGGGCAGTCGATCTAATGGACCAGTTGCAAGGGGCCAAGTATTTCTCCAAGATTGATTTACGCTCCGGATATCATCAGATAAGAACTAAGGATGAGGACATCCATAAATCTGCCTTTCGCACTAGATATGGGCATTATGAGTTTACCGTTATGCCTTTTGGATTAACTAATGCCCCCGCGACTTTTATGCGGTTAATGAATGATGTCTTCCGCCAATACTTAGATGATTTTGTTGTTATTTTCTTTGATGACATTCTCATCTACAGTAAGACACTAGAGAAGCA
Source organism: Isoetes taiwanensis (assembly GCA_021234155.1). Classification (NCBI taxonomy): domain Eukaryota; kingdom Viridiplantae; phylum Streptophyta; class Lycopodiopsida; order Isoetales; family Isoetaceae; genus Isoetes; species Isoetes taiwanensis. The sequence goes on from JAJEKV010000041.1 coordinate 9,604,761, forward strand.
TGAGACCCATCTTCGCTTGGCCCTACAAAAGTTAAGGCGTCACCAGCTCTTTGCCAAGTTCTCTAAGTGCAAGTTTGCCACTCCAAAGGTGGACTATTTAGGCCATGTTATTTTGATCGAAGGAATTGCTACGGATCCAGCAAAAATAGAGGCAGTCAAGGATTGGCCCATTCCTGGTAATGTGTCAGAGGTCCGAAGTTTCTTGGGATTGGCAGGATATTACCGAAAATTTGTTAAGGATTTTGCCAAAATTGCAGCACCTCTTACCGACCTTACGAAGCATGAGAAAATCAAGGATTGGATGGAACATTGGAAAGCAAAGGTCCAGGATAGTTTTCAGAAGCTTAAGGATGCTTTGACATCAGCACCAGTCCTCACATTGCCGGATCCGGAAAAGGACAAGATAGTAGCAACAGATGCCAGTAAGATTGCTACCGGCGGAGTTCTCATGCAAGAAGAAAGGGTTACAGCCTACGATTCTAAGAAGATGAATGAGACAGAACAGCGCTACCCTACCCATGATCACGAATTGTTGGCTGTCGTTCGCGCTTTGCAAATATGGAGACACTACCTTCTTGGTAGAAGATTCCACCTTGATACGGATCATCAGAGTCTCCGTTATCTATCAACCCAGCCAAATCTCAACCTCCGTCAGAGAAGATGGATCAAACTTCTGCAGGAGTATGATTTTGAGATTATGTATAAGCCTGGGAAACACAATGTGGTTGCCGATGCGTTGTCACGCCATCCCCTGGTAACGCGAACCCATTGTAATGCAATTTCTACGCTCACCAGTGAGTTTGGGAAACAGATAGAGCAGACCGTAGCCACAGACCCAGAGTTCCGAGATGTATGGGATAGTCTGGCTAAGGAGGCACGCTCCCTGAATATATACGACACCCGGCCGTATACATACGGGGACTTTCCCCTCCCATGGCGACCATTTAGCCATGAGCAGGGCCCTCCGTCTACCCCGGGCCATCTATAGAAAGATGCCCGAGTGAAGGACACAGAGGGGTCATTCGGCCCACGCCTTCAATGGGACTCCTAAGTCGTGGAAGCATGAATACAAGGTTAGCACACAGCATAAATCATATATATAAATAACCACCACGAAGGGTGGCACATCCAACCAAGTACCAACGGCAAAGAATATGCATCAAATCCTAAGGAAACACCCCAAACCCCAGGTTCTACCCCGGTTCAGACTCCTGTGAGGATGGACTGACGGCTCGGTCTCAAGAGATTAGCAGACAGAGGTATAACCTAGCGTTGGCTGGCATAGAACAGTGGCTAGGGTCGTCCACTCCATCCGCCCCTCCTGTGCACAACTTGCAGATGAGTCGAATCATGCTATGGCATCACTATAGCCTTCCGGAGACGCAGACTCAAGGTATCACCCTTCGAGCCTACTCCAGGGTTCATGAAGCCCTGGTCCGATGAGGCAGGTCAGGGAAGTGTCCCCTTCCAGGATCACAGTGGTTCCATGGGTGATCTAGAGAATACGTGCCGCATCAGCGACCCCCGCATCCGTACCCGACTTACTCACCCTAAATCTACTCAAAGTGCAGGGTGCCCCATACGGGTCACACCTCTGCACCCAGGGAGTGTCATACCCATACCGGCTCTACGTGACCGGCTATCAGGCCTAGCCCACTGTAGGAGTCTCAGGAGCCTTTTATGTTCGTGCAAGACCCCACCCCCACTTCACCACTGCGTCCCTTCTCTGGTGCTAAGCCATCCATAGCATCTACAACCCGGTGGTCTCCTGTACACAGGCTGCAACTAATGGGAATAATACAGGCTCTATCTAGGAGCATACTACAATACATGGGCTCAGAGGTCTCTACCCCCCGTAATCCCCCCATTTCCAGAGTGCTAACTAAGCAAAGAACTACTGAACCATCAGCCACAGCACATACAGAGACTAGAGCAGAAAATACTCACCATATAGATGAAAAATACTCACCATATCAATCAAGGGTTAGCCTAACAGGTAAACCATAGAGAAAACAGAGAGAAATGTACACACAAGGGCCCAACAGGGGCGCTACCCTACAACAACAACCTATACTAGCCACTAACCTGAGTTCCTGCTGGATCCATTGTCATTTGGTAATTCCATCTTCCCTGGACTTGGCGCTCAACACTGGACACACAGGTAAGTTGGGCGCTTAGCAAGGGTGGGCGCTCAGCGGCTGCTCCTCTTGATCGATTAGGGGGTCAATTAGGGCTAGGGGTCAAGTTGATGACCCAAATTAGAATTTCCCATGCTGGCCAATCGAGTTAGGCCAGGTGGCGCTCTCCTAAATAGCCAATTAGTCCAATTTAATTAATTGGATAATTATCGTTTAATGATTAATTTAGCATAGCTAAATTAATTCCTTTTAGGTCAACCCCCTAGGTCAAACTACCCCATGGTGGCGTACCTTTACTGGTGACGTGTCAGTATATTATTTATACATATCCCGTATAAATACATGGAACGTCACATTCTCCCCCCCTTAGAAATAATGTTGTCCTCAGCATTGGGGTTAGTTAAGCAAGGACAGTTAACCGAAGAAACTGAAATACGAGAAAATATACTTAAGAAAGGAAGATAATTCCTTATTTTGGAGAGTAGTACATTGAAATTTGAAATATATCAAAGTTTAAGCACCAAGGTGCATTTCACAAAGTTATCATCAAGATCACTGAACGTATTGGAGAACAGGCATATCGTTTGGAGTTGCCACCCCACTTGAAGATCCACAAGGTCTTTCACGTGAGTCTTCTGAAGCAACATACCCCTGATCCGGAGGAGGTCTTAGATACCCCAACCCTCCTAGAAATGACAGAAGAGCAACTGGAGATAGTGCCTGAAGCTCTTCTTGATCGAGCTTATAAACAAACCAGAAGGACTCAAATGTTGCAATACTTAGTTAAGTGGAAACACTTGCCAGTTGAGGATGCTACCTGGGTGATGAAGATAGACCTTGAGAAGCACTATCCGGACTTCATGCGGGAATCTCAAGGCCGCACCATCAACGATGCTATCAACCCCGCAGCCGGCGGTAAGCTTGAAAGCTTGATTCGCCGAGAGCCAGGATCTAGAAGGGTAGATGCATCGTAAATAATAATAGTTACCGATGATGAGATCATCTTTGTGTTCTCTAGGACGTGGTGTATTGTTGATGTTGACATAACCACGAATTGCTTGGCAAGCATGTAGTTGATACGCCGCGTTCATCTCGGCTATAACGGGAACTTGCCCATTCCTTATGCCGCAATGAATTGCAAACCATAGACATGATAGGTTCCCTTGTAGATAGGATTTTCTTTTATTTATTATAGGGGGTGGTCCCTTCAACCACAATCTATTTATATTATTGATATATACTGATATATTGACATGTGCAGGCCAGTAAGCAGTTCGTGACCTGCCCATGTATAGAGGGTTGCTGATGGCCCGACTTCTTAAGTTCCATTTTGTCTACATGTGTTGTTTTTCTTTGTTTCTTTGATGATAAGTCTGTAAAATGCACCTTGGTGCTTAAACTATGATATAATAATTCAAACTTCAATGTATTGCTGTCCAAAATAAGGAATTATCTTCTTTTCTTAAGTATACCTTCTCCTATTTCAGTTCTTCGATTAACTGTCTCTGGTTAACTAATCCCAATGCTGAGGACAGCATTATTTCTAGGGGGGGGAGAATGTGACGTTCCATGTATTTATACGGGATACGTATAAATAATATACTGACACGTCACCAGTAAAGGTACGCCGCCATGGGGTATTTTGACCTGGGGGGTTGACCTAAAAGGGATTAATTTAGCTATCTAAATTAATCATTAAAGGATAATGCTATTTAGGAGAGCGCCACCTGGTCTAACTCGATTGGCCAGCATGGGAAATTCCAATTTGGGTCATCAACTTGACCCCTAGCCCTAATTGACCCCCTAATCGATCAAGAGGAGCAGCAGCTGAGTGCCCACCCTTGCTAAGCCCCAACTTACCCAATGTGTCCAAAGGTCGAAGCCAAGTCCAGGGAAGATGGAATTACCAAATGCCAATGGATCCAGCAGGAACTCAGGTTAGTGGCTAGTATAGCTTGTCGTTTTTTTGGTAGCCCTGCTGGGCACTTGTTGTGTTCATTTCTTCTCGTTCTCTCTCGGTATGCTACTGTAGGAACTAACCCTTGATTGCAAAGGTGGGTTCTCTTTATCTCTGATTCTGGTCTTGCTCTTAAAGGATGGATTGATAGTTCTTTGCATAGTATTACTCTTGAAATGGGGGAATTAAGGGGAGGTAGAGACCTCTGAGCCATGTTTAGTAGTATGTTCCTAGAGGGATCCCTGTATTTCCCATTAGATGCGGCCTGTGTACAGGAGACCACCGGGTTGTAGATGCTATGGAATGGCTTAGCACCAGAGAAGGGACGCAGTGGTGAAGTGGGGGTGGAGTCTTGCACGAACATAAAAGGCTCCTGAGACTCCTACAGTGGGCTAAGCCTGATAGCCGGTCACGTAGAGGGCCGGGTATGGGTCTGACACTCCCTGGGTGCAGAGGTGTGACCCGTATGGGGCACCCAACACTTTGAGTAAATTTAGGGTGAGTAAGTCGAGTACGGATGCGGGGGTCACTGATGCGGCACGTATTCTTTAGCTCACCCATGGAACCACTGTGATCCTGGAAGGGGACACTTCCCTGACCTGCCTCATCGGACCAGGGCTTCATGAACCCTGGAGTAGGCTCGAAGGGTGATACCTTGAGTCTGCGTCTCTGGAAGGCTAGAGCGAAGCCATAGCGTGAATCGACCCATCTGCAAAGTGTGCACAGGAGGGGCGGATGGAGTGAACAACCCTAGCCATTGTTCTATGCCTGTCTGCTGATCTCTTGAGACCGAGCCGTCAGTCCATCCTCACAGGAGTCTGAACCGGGGTAGAACCTAGGGTTTGGGGTGTTTTCCTTAGGATTAGATGCATATTCTTTGCCGTTAGTACTTGGATGGATGTGCCACCCTTCGTGGTGGCTACTTATATATATTTTATGCTGTATGCTAATATGTATTCACGCTTCCGCGACTTAGGAGTCCCATTGAAGCGTGGGCCGAATGACACCTCCGTGTCCTTCACTCGGGCATCTCTCTACGGATGGCCCGGGATAGACGGAAGGCCCTGCTCATGGCGAGATGGTCGCCATGGGAGGGGAAAGTCCCTATATGTATACGGCCGGGGTGTCGTATATATCCAGGGAGCGTCACATAGAACCTGGGGTTTAGGGTGTTTTCCTTAGCATTAGATGTATCTTCTCTGTTATCATTAGTTGGATGGATGTGCCACCCTTCATGGTGGTTATTTATGATATGATTATGCTGTATGCTAACCTTGTATTCACGCTTCCGCGACATAGGAGTCCCAATTGAAGGCGTAGGCCGAATGACACCTCCGTGTCCTTCACCCGGGCATCTTTCTATAGATGGTCCGAGTTAGACGGAGGGCCCTGCTCGTGGTGAGCTGATTGCCATGGGAGGGGAAAGTCCCCGTATGTATACGTCCGGGGCGTCGTATATGTTCAGGGAGCGTCACAGCGGATTGAACATGTCTGGGGTACATTGATTGCACTACTCGTGAAGTCAAAACAATATTAGAATATATGACATAAAGTTATACACAAAGATAATGAGAAAAGCAAGGAAGACTCTAGCATGCTTTGGAAAACAGAAACTAAACTCTAATCCGAGAAATGGTTTCGATGACATTATGCATAACTTCAGCTAACTTCAGATTCAGCACAATTATAAAGCAACAAGACAGTAGAAAATATCATAAAGCACGCAAAACATTCAAGCAGGTTTATCAAGTAGTGCACTTAGATTAGCAGCATTCAGCATTCGAGAGACCAAGGTGCAGAGGAGCTGAAAAAAGCAAATTCTTGGCCGGACAAGGGGCTGCCAACTGTTCAAAACTCTAGCAAATAAAAGAATTTAGCTGCTTCTTACTGCCAAATCTTCTTTTCTAAGAAGAACCCTTCAACTCCCTGGCCATCCTTCTAGCTTCCCTAAGTTTCTTACCACCCATAGTTGGATTGGATTAGATCACCAACTCATCATATTCTGCAATAGCCAATCCTTCTTTGTTCCTTATCCAAATTAAGGTCTTTTGTTCAAAAACAGCAAACATACCTTTATCAATCTTCACCCTGGCTATTGGATCCAAGATCGCCCAAAAAGGCATCCTCAATGTTGTTGAGAATAGGATACTTCTCAAATGTCCCAAAGTTTGATATTGATTGGATACTTGAGCATCGGGGTTCTAGATTTGTTGCTTTTACACTTTATCTCCTCCTGCAATGCTCCAATCTTGGATTCCAATACTGTCAAGTCCTCTATCTTGGGCTGAAACTGTAGTTGAGCCACAATTCTTGCCTCTTAAGAGTTCAACAAGTATGCTCTGTCCAAGGTCAATTTCATTATTTCTTGAGCCGAGACCGGGGCCTGTAGATCGGCTGGGCTAAGACTTTAGTTGAGCCACAATTTTTGCCTCTTAAGAGTTCTTAATAATTTAAGAATTCTTGCCTCTCCAAGTCCTCCTAGAATTCTTGCCTCCTAGGAGTTCAACTGGTATACTCTGTTGGTATACCCTGTCAGTGGCCAATTCCATAATTTCTTGAGCCCTAGCCGAGGCTTGTAAATCAGCTAAAGGCTCTCCAGGGGCACCGTTAACTGCTGCAAAAGGAAAAGCAAACCCGTTGGAAGCTTGCCTAGCCTACCGGTATCACTCCCACATGTCATTCCTTGCAATGTTTAAATCGGATTAAACCAGAGAAGGTTTAAACCGGAGCAACTGACAATACCCGAAAATGCAAGAGCAAGAGAAAACAATGCCAAGAAAAACAGCCAAGCGACCAACGATCTGCTAAAGTGAGCTCAGGGAAAATTCTAAGATAGAGATGTGCATAGATGCGCTGGTGTAAAAAACCTACATGCCAAGCTACAAATATGACAAATGTCTGTAGTTGCTGCTCAATTGCTACCCCGTGACACTCAAATGGCCTTGAAGGCCATTTACTTTCTATTCATTAGAAGCGAAAGTAAATCTGACTTCTAGAGCTATAGAGACAAGGTAGACAAAATAGCCCTTGTGCGCATCTCCATAAACAGAAACATGCTGCGTGGGCATCTCCATAGGCATCTCCATAAACAGAAGCATGCCAATTTATAGCATGTTTTTGTTTAGGGAGATGCCCACAAAGGCAAAGTCTTCTAGCTTAAGAGTCCACTTTGCACAATACTATTCTAGCAACGGCTCCTGCTGCTCCTCCTACTACAATATTTCTGTTCCATTTTCCATGTCTATGAGATTTCACAAGCAGAATAAGGCTGTTCGTAGTCATCACTAGACAACATGTGGATTTTTTGCCTGATTCTGATTATGCAGGAATTGCAGCTACCAGAGACGCTGAAGTACGTGTCCTTGTTGCAATTTCATGTTTCTGAGCCATGCCTTTCAGTTGCATTTCTGATTGCAATGACCTTATACATGAAAGGCAAGGCTCAAAGGCTTGCCATTGTTAACTAGCAAGAAATTAACTGTTAAGTTAAAAGAATTGAATTACTAGACCTGCTCGCGAACATTGCCAATTTGAATGGTAAGAGAAAAATTTGCTAGTGAAATCTGGCCAGATCATGAAAGAGATTACATACTGAAATCTGATATATTGCCATCTGGGAGGAATCTAGCTCTGCTATTTTCACCAAGGTCAATTCAGAAATAAAATACCTAGCCTGCAAGCTATGCTGCCTGCCATTGGGCATTGGACATAGAAGCTACGCACTGTGTCACCTGTGTAACATCAATCCAAAGAACAAATGCAGATGCCATACCTTCTCCAGAACAAATTCTGTCTGAGAAGTCTTATGTTTTGTTGATATTTGAGTCTTGCATTAAAGATCTTGCTTCTAAGGATCTGCACTAAATTTATCTGCTAAGGATCTGCACTGAATCCATCTGTTGTAGCAGGCAGATATCAATTAAATAATCAACAAAACATGAGGTAAAGATCAGATAATAAGCTAAAGAAGTAGCTCACCCTTTAATCCGAGTTCCTTGTAGTCTTCACAAGTGATCAAATTGATGACCTATGGACTTCACCCGATAACTAATCTGCAAGAGTTAAGAAGAATTAGAAATAAAAACAGCCACATTTTACCCTAAATGGCGAGCTAGGCAGCAGTAAAAGTTGGATCGCATCCAAATGCACAAAATAACAAAAACATACTTATTCAATGAATTAGGGCTATGAGATTTGCAAAGCTCCATAATCAAGAAGGTAAGAACCACAGGAAAACCCTTCACATATATATGAATGTGGAAATGGCACCACCAAAGCGCCTAACGTTTTCATGAGGTTTTGAAAGGAAAAAAACTATACTTTTTGGCTTACGTATTTGCTACGACAAAACACAAAAAAAATGCACACGCAGATGTTATATACGACATAGACATAGTGAAACCGTCCTTGTGTCAAACTCTCAAACCTCAAGCTCTGATACAATGAGTATCATACAAACTAAATGCATCACGTCTACACTTATCCATCCATGTATATGTGCACATATAACATGTTAAACATATAGGTTCCATATTTAACAGTGCCTTGGAGGCTTTCACCCTCCTTGCAGATCCTTAATTTTGTATATGTTCTTGGTCTCAGACCCTATGGTCTTCCATCATAAATCTTTTTTCCCGTTCTTTCTTCACTACACTTTACAAAGACAAGATAGTTGACAGCCCTATCCTTCCAACATACTCAGGTGAAAGCACAAACCCAGATTGCATATAGATTGTTAAACTAATACTTGATAAGCAAGAAGTGAGATGAAACAGTCAAGACAGAGCTACTAGTCTGTACAAAGAGCAGCCTAAGGCAACTGGAAAACCATGCCCAAAAGTGTCAACTCTAACTGCCACTTTATGGAGTATAGTTAATATATTGTGTGCCCATCAACATATCACCAACTATTCACCGTTTTACATGTCCACATCAACACGTATCTGACGTAGTCAGCATGTCCATATAACAAACACCCTTTCATGGTCTGATGACTAGCATAGAAGCTGCACTTCTAGCCCCTTTCCCTGCAGCCTCAGTATAATCTGCAAGTCCACCTGCTTGCTGCAAGTTTCTTCTTGGAAGCCTGAAACAAGATGCATCACTTATTGATGTGTTCTTTGCTATTATCAGTACGTTTTTAACTTGCAATTAAACTTATTTTCAGGCCTCGACTCATTTTCAGGCCTCCAGGTGCGCACAAACACAACCCAGATTCTTCAACCTGAGAAAGACCACAACAAAGCCTTCCCATGTTCTATGATTAGTACCATTACGGATAGGACTCCGGCTCAGATTCTACGGATTGTTGCTTGCCACAATTGTAGCTGCAAAGCTGCAGGTAAGTTTGATGTCATATGCAAAATTTTGATCAGGCCCCACAGAAGCTGAAGGTCTCCTAATATACAACCAACTTGAAGTGAGAGTTCACTGTAGAGGGCAGACTTACGTCACCTGAACCTGATCAACTCTCCTCAAGATCTCGCTGAATCACAATGGACCCTCACAGATCCACTTGGAATGCCAAAGGAAAGACTGCAAACCCCAGAAAGGAGCACATTTAATAATCCGTTGAAGTTCAATCTAAGGCCAAAAACGACCCACTCAGATCAATTCTGAAGAAAAATTAATGGCTTAAGGAAGATTCAGTAAATTCCACTCTTGTGGCTGAATCCTCATATTAAAGTGCTTTCTCCATACACTTGATAAGCAAGAATTGAGATGGAAACAATCAACATAAAGCTAGTCTGTAAAAGAGCCGATCTAGAGCCAACTAAAAGCAGAAGCAATTAAAACACAAAAAGTGGCAATGATATTGTACGTACTTATTGAAACTCGTGCTCTGGTCCACTTTTGCCCGAAAACGATAATTTTCTCTGCAAATGGACACACATTGACGTCTGATTTGGGTTTTGATGGACACAGTCTGTTCAGTACAACGTGCCCAACAGTCAAGTCAAAAGTCAACATTAATTTACCTTATGTTAAAAGGATAAGTACGTGTAAATAGCTAAGTAAATGCCGACAATAATGGGGCATCAGTTGAATTCAATGAAGCATCTACAACGCTGTTTGGTGCTTAAGCTAATATCTTGTGCAAGTCATCTTCAACTTTGCAGCTTGGGGTAATTTTCTACTACCGTCATAAAATAAGACTGTCACGTTCATATATGACACCATTTGCGACCCCAAAGAGCTGCTTTCAGATTTCCACAAAAAAACCTAACTGCCCTGCTCTATAAAACTTTCCATGTCTGGCGTGAGTACCACTCTTTGCCCAACATCTCCAAGAAAGCAACAGGTATTTGTACTTGAATTAATAGCTGCTAGCTCCTGAGCAAAGAAAGCATGCACACCAGGAGAAACCTGTCGAATAAATCTCATTCAGTTTCAAATCTTACAACCTCTAAAAGTGGGAGGACATGCTTACATTCAAAACAACATCACCAAGATGTAACTTGACAGCTCCGCTTTCATACACCCGGAGCTTGCCCATTGAACCACCTTTAAGTTTATCTAAGCTTGTGGTGGGATCTACTGGAGGACCTGCAGCTTCATTGTTGGCATTATCCTCATTTTTGTTTGCAGAGCTAGAACTGGAGTCCGTGGAATTCCTCAGAGGTAGTAGAGAAGGAATCTGAAAGAAAAGCAGCTTCTCTTCGGTACTGGGACCCTGCATAAGCAGTACAAGGTGTCAATTTAAAAAGACAAGTGGTATATTACCTAGAACAATGCTTGAAAGGCTGGAGGAGAGCTTATCCATAAATTACTCGAAGCTTAACCCATTGGTAGAATGACACAATTAGAGTCTTTTATGCAAATAATAACTTCCTTGTTAACAGATGAATATTTCATAGGGTGGTTCCACACTTCATTTGGTAGACAGAAACACTTGATGTTCATTTTTGAGAAACTGCAAAAAAACGTCTTCTTGATACTTTAGTTCAAATTGAAGTGTCTTATTAGCTCCTATTAGTTAAAAATCCTCACGAACTGAATAACTAGCTTTTTGCTACTAAGATCAGAGCCAAAGAAATGCCCTAGTGTTTGCATCTCGCCAACTGATCAGAAAGTTTCATGAAATAGCAGCAAAATAAGGTGTACTGCGGGTGGGATGAATGGTACAGGAAATCATGAACTCTTTCACATACACCATATAATATTCTAAATCATTGCCATGCAATGGAAATTACCAAGAGCCCAAGTTCCCTGGCAGGAGGAATGGCATCTTCATCGAAGAGCATATCTTCATCTTCTGAACCTTCAAAGTATTCTTCTGCAGGCAAAGAAACAAAATGTTAACCATTGACATATGGACAACAACAAACAGAGCAAAAGACAGCCCGGCTATTCTATATACCAGAATAATGGATGATTTCGATTTATGACTTATATCATATCTAAACCAGAGTTCGTAAGGATATATTGTATTATGGGCAGAATTGTACCCACTGAACTAAAAAGATATACTCAGTAAAACTGGTGAGCATGCCAGACTTAAATAGCAACACAACGTCTAGTGGCACATGCAAAAATCTCATCTCCTTCCGAACTATGCTGATACAATATGCTTTTCTGGTTTTTGGTACGTCCTGCATGTGCTCATGGGATTAGCATGGTTGATGATTGGAATATATGACTGTCAATCAGCCTCTCCAATGCTAATTGTATTGTAGCACGATTTTGCTTCCTTCTATGAAGCTCCCTAAATCTGCCAAAGCATCACGAAAGAAAACGCTTATGCCACCCCCATCCAACCTCATTTCTCATCTGTTCCTTTCTAGCATAAGCAGACTAATTAGCCAAAAATCATGAACCAATTGTGACCTCTTTATGACGACTACCAAACAGAAGGCTCTGAATCGGCCTGTGAAATACATAGTTGTTTCTATTTTTTTCTCTCTTTTTTTCTTGCAAATGAGAAACGTCCCACTGACTCCTAGAAAGAGGATCCAATGAGATGGCATCAACTCACTCTATGGAAGAGGACAGCGTGGAAGAACCTATGTGAATGGGTGGAAGCGTCTGCCAAACTGACTGGGATTCAAGAGCGCTTGAGTAAGAAAACAATCCTAGCATGTTAAAATGCAAATGCCACTTGCCAGACTAGCATGGATAAGGATAAATGAAACATCCAAGCAGTGCAATCCACATAATGTTCCCAAGAGGGAGTTTTACGCTTCCAATCTGGATGGTCAAAACCTACGGCATAATTATAACAAGGAATTATTTGGTAATTCAATCTTGCATGCAGAAGAATTGTAACTCATAACTAAGAGGTACAACATGCCTGCTATTTGCACTGGTTTCCGCAATGGAAGTGATATTGGATAGTAGGATGACTCATCCTGCAGAATTAAATTAGCTGAGAACATCAAACATGCATAAGGAATACAACCTAGCAGGAAAATTACCATTGTATCAAAAGTCTCTTGCTTTGTTTTCTTCTTGTCATCCTGAAAAACACCTGTAAACGTTTATTCTTAAAATGTGACAACATTTATATAATTATGAAGAAACAACATAGATCACTTGCCTATAGATTGATTCTCCTTATCAACTTCGTGGGCTGCTGTTTCGTCCTTCTTCTTGGCAGTGGTAGCTCCTCCACCACCACCACCACCACCACCACCTCCGCTTTTTTTCGTACGATAACCTGGTATTCCAACAGGTGCCTTTCCAGCAGTTGAGGATGAGAATCCAAAAGCAACCCTAGTTGGACCAGCTGTAAGCACAAAACCACCAAGTGTAAGGAATAAATTCTAAAACCGTTATGCTGCTTTTAAATCAACGGTTTCTTACTACATTCCCTAGTTGAAATATTATGTGAACACCTGCTCTTTAAGACCAAACTATCAAGAAAAAAGAGTCGGCCATGCCAGGGAGTTAAGACAAACAATGATAACCTCTTTCTTCTCACCAGATTTGGCAGCACCAAATAAGAACTATTATTACTAATAGTCATGCCCTTTAGACCCAGGTCCATAGATGCCAAAATCTAATACAACCAAGTTCTCTCTACACAAGACCTTCCACCTCTAAATCATTTATCCATTCGATAATTTCCAATATTCCTTTCTAGAACTCCAGTATCCTAGAAGGCAGGTCCAAGTATGTGATGAGCATCTCTAGCAAGTTATTAGCTTTGATGTCATAGTGCTTTCGCGCATGATCAAAAGTTGAACATCTTAATAAAGCGTGATATTAGTCTTCTAATAAAGCTCACATGCAGCAACGACAAAACCTTAATTCAGTTGGGATGATTTTCTCTTCTGTCAACTCCATTTCCAAGATGTTAATACAAAGCTCTTCCTATTTGACAAGTTGGTGAGGCCGGCAGCTTTATATGCTGCATCAATATGGGGAGTTAATCTACGAGCTGATGACTGGGGTCAACTGGAGAGGCTCCAAATTTCTCCTCTTTCTAGAATGATTTGAAGTAAGCATTCGGTACCCCATGATATAATGCTTGCTGAATTTAATGTGAAACCTCTAAAGATTGAAATTGCCTTCAAACAGTGACTTATTTACATAAATTACCCTTCTTTGGACGATCACAGGAAGGTCAAAAGAGACTTCCCTGGTTGGCATATGTGCCATCTAAGACGTTGGCAGACCAGGGTAAGCGCTGTTGGTTCTCAAGGGCATCTAAATTGTTTGAGGAGATGGGCTTCTCTATGGAAAATACCCCACCTTTTCAATACAATATAAGGGATGATAATCTGAATTTTACTCAGGAAGAAGTTAATCAGCTTATATGAGTGCTTTATGTATCAAATACATGGGTAAATCCCGTCAAAGATCTGCCTGTCAAAAGACATTCCATAAGGATAGCTTTCTAAATATTTCAGCAGATGGTTTCATCATAAGGCCTGGATATTTGGATATTTACCCGCCGAATAAAGTGAGATACTCTATGGGGTAGTTTAGAGTGTCATCTCACCAGCTGGAGATTGAGGTTGGTAGGGCGAAATATATTAGTCGTGAAGATTGGAAATGCCCAGTGTGTGATCTAAACATGGTTGAATCAGAAGAACATTTTATTTTTACCTGCCGGACCTATTACAATATTAGCAATGAAAAGTCTTACCAGAAGAGGCCGAGCAACAAGCATCAAAGCAAGTCAAAAAGGGGTATTATAAATTACTTTGCAGCAGTCACAGGAACAAATGGGCTACTCCCATCAAACCCTACTTGAGCAGATTTTTACTATAAGTTCTGTTAGATTAATAATTTTGTTTGTATACTTTAGATAACATGAAGGTTTTCCTCCTGGAGGTCTTGAATATTGTATGTCATGGTCTCATAGACCCTTTGGGCCTTCTGTAGACGTTAATAAATCTCTCTTTCTTTCTTTCTTCCAACCTCCACTTTTAGACGGTAAGAACTCAACATATTTGGGCAATAAGCTTTTGCTTTTTCCTTCCAATTTCAGCAATCAAATAATTTTGCTCGACATAGATTAAGCATCGGGTTAACTTCTTTCCTGTAAAATATGCCCAAGTTTTCTGATGGCCCATAGCCTTTGTAATGCTTTCTCATACACCACTTCAGACTCATATTTCTGATAAGATCAAATATGTTGACGTGATCAAATATGTCAATCCCCCAATATTTAGCTTCGGTCAATTCACCTCATAGATTCCTTAATTTCTTGATGAAGCGTCAATATGCTGTATTAGCTCCACGATAGGGACACAAGGGTCCTGTCATATTCTTGTGTGTGTTTTTATTCCTACACATACAAAGCTAGAAGGATGACACAATTTTTCCTCTTTGTTAGAAGGGGGCAATTGGGCATGTGAATACTCTAGCGGAGTCTCTCTTCGCCCCAGTTTACACTTTGTCCTAATAGCATTCAAAACTTTGATAATGATGTTTGGCCCTGGGCACCATTGTGGATGATTGCTAAAAATTATAACTTGGATCTCATGACTAAAAGCGAATTTCTTTACCTTTGTTCTCAAACGGTCTGCTTCCTCGTTTATTTGCTGCTTCTTGAGCTTGCTGAAAAAATAGCTCCTTTTAAAATTGGTTTTAATTTGCGACAAAACGAGTGCAGCTGCAAACCTGCACAAGCTTTTGAAGTTCGCTTTGGATAGCTCCATTTGAAGTTCCCGTTCCAGGCTCACTAGCACATTATCCCCCAAATTCAGATAAATTTCATTCCTATGTAGAAAGCCGTAACACCCTATACCTTTTAACGTCTCCGACTTTCCTCAATCTGCGGAGGGGAACCTTTGGTTGAAATTTCGCCTGAATCAAGAGAAAAAATGATCAGAAGCCTTATAAAAACTAAGATTAATACTCTAATTATCATTGAATACCTTCTTGTCCCCTGCGTCAGCCATAGTGGAGCAAACGCGTTTGCAAGGACCACTAAATTCTCCAGGGGTTCCCCTCTATATGGCGACTACAATACCTTTATGAACTTTATTCTGATGCTCTGTAAATTAAATGACTATATCCTTGTTTCTCAACCATCCGAGAAGTACCTAAAGTGTGGCCTTTTAGGTACGTTCCTATAACTAACGTTTATAGACATTCATGGTTCTGGTTTGAGTGCGGATGCCATTGTTGTAAATCCTTTTGCCCCCACTATTATAGATAGGGGCTAATAATGAGAATGAGAATGAGAGAAAGGTCTCGTCCCAAAGGAATCTTGCAGATGTGAGAGTAAGGGTACTTTCACACTATGGGTTATCTTATCTTAAAAAACTATTTTTAACTCCACTTAAGTTATCTTAAATTAAGGCTAACATAATGGTTGTTACACACCTCTGGTTATCTTATTACTACAATAACGGAATCCGTTTAATTGGATTCACACTCGACTTGTTATGTCAATTTTTAACATAATGGAATTTGTTAAAATAGCATTCACACCTTCTTGGTTATGTTATTTCTTAACATAACATAATTGGTTAAAATTGCATTCACACATCGAACATGACCATTACGTTTTTATTACTTGAACATCACAGGAAATAATGTACAGAAGATAAGAGGTTGCCAACATGGATTCAAAGACTCAAAGAATATTCACAATGTCCGTCGCCATCTTCTCTTTCAGCTAAATGATCAACCACTGTTTGGATGTTTTCTTCGTCTTGGGGGAATCGTTCATAAAATTTCAAATTATGCACCACCACCGCTTAGAGCAAGCATGGTAGGTTGTCTCTCTTGCAGTAATGTACCGCCTCTAGAGGTGGAAGTTCACTAATAAGAAGTACTTCTTGAAGGGCTACTGGAGCTTTACCAAGAAATATTACAACACAATAGCAACCTAGCTCGCTTTCCTAGCAAGCAGCTCCTAACATCAGTGTCCATGGTTGTCCATGACACTGTTATGCAATAATACATTTGCATATAACCCACCGTCATTTACACTGCTTAGCAACTCTCCATACACCGCTTAGCAAATCTCCATTACCATTATTGAACTTCAATATTACTCTCTCTTTACCAATCGTAATAAATAATGCCACAAATAAAACGAAAAATAGAATAAAACGTAATATATACACGTTTTAAACAAGTGGGTTGCCACAATTCTTGGAAAGAAGAAAGAGAATTTAGCAACAAAAGCACAATTAGAAAAACAAAGAGGACTTTGTCACTACTTAGGCAATACATAATATTTTTTAGCACTAAGTGCTCTACTTTCCTTCGCCGATCACCAAAAAACGCAGATTCATGTTGGCCATTATAAGGAACAATCGTCTTTCCTGCATGGACCAGTGAATCTGCCTCAATTAACAGAGAGAATAGAGTTTAACATTTAACATCAGGAACTATCCAATTTAAAAGCGTAAAACTAACCTCACGCATTAAAGACTAGATATTGCGCTAAGCTGGATCGTATGGCTTCTCCATCATCCACCTGTTGAACCTCTTGTGCATCTTCCTCGTCGTCATCATCCTCCTCTTCCTCTTCTTCTTCGGCTAATCGTTGAAGCTCAAATTCAACATCGATCTCTCTCGACTCAAGCAATAGATTGTGAAGCAAACAACATGAAAATATAACATGTGGTATAAAGTCAACGTTCATTACCAAAGTAGAACGCAAGCATTTGAAAACCCTCTTCAGAATGCCAAAGGTTTGCTCCACGAACAATCTTGCTTGAATGTGCTTCATGTTGAAGAAATTTTTAAGTGCATCAAGATTGGATGGATCTCCTATATACGGAGTCATGAGCCATGAAGTAAGAGTATACCCTTTGTCACCAACAAGATAAGGGCGTAAAGTATAGTTGCCATTGATTGGAATACATGGCTCATATAATACCTCTTGATATTGTGCTCTATGTGCAAATTCTGAAAGTCTAAGAACACGAGCATCGTGGTACGCACTCGTAAACCAATGAACACATCGGTGAACCTTCTACCGGGTGTCACATACCGCTTTGCAAAATTACCGAGTGTCGCTGCTTCCTATCATAATAATCGCACCTCCTATAGATGGCCTATTAATATCCACATGAGTGCAATCAATGGCACCATAACAGTTTTGGTAGGCCACTAACTCGCGTCGGAAAGAAGCCTCAATACTTTGCGACTCATCACCAACTGGCCATTTGATTTTATGCTTAAAGCAGCCATTTATAGCATGACAAACTTCCTTCAAAACTAGACAAGACGTGCTTACCCCAATTCCAAACTTCTCCGAGACCTCATGATGGTCACAACCTTTGAATAACTTGTATAAAGCAGCAGCCACACGACATGGTACTGAACCGCAAAGCCCGTAAATGAGTGTCATGTTTCTGAATGAAAGGAGCAAGTACTCTACATATGCTCACAAATGATCTTCTTGTCATTCTTAGATTCTCTTTCCATCGGCTATCATCGTACACTTCAAGCAAGAAACGATCAAACCAAACAAGACTTCTTGGTTTCACCCACCAAGATGATTCATGCCTCAAACTCGCAGCAGCACATACAAACTCTATCCTATTATCTAAACCAGAGGAATGATCAAGCAAATCAAGCATCCGTCGACCTTGAATAAGAAGATCTTCCTCCTGCTCTTCAAAAAATCCCATGTCAGGCATCATAATCGTTTCGTACATCATGTATAATGTCATGGAAGCCATGTATAACAACTCCATTCTCTCCATGTCGATATTACTCACGAGATTACTGCATGAAACAAAGGTTTATTTCTGCATTAGTGTGAAAACCAAAAAATCTTATGAATGCACCTCTTCTTTTCCTTAGAAATTATGGATTCAAGGTCTAAATAGAAATGGTCTATTCATAAATCACACTTCTTATGCCTCTTATGCCTCTTATGTTATCGAACCCATCCTTTATGTCAGATGGGTTTTCTGCCCTTATGTCATGCTCCAAATCATGCTCCAAATCATGCTGGTATTACAAAATTTGATACATTTTAGGAACATGATTATTGCACATTTTCAGAAATAAGACAAGAACATTTCACAAATACAAAGGAGCTCCAAATCATGCTGTTATTTCAGAAGTTGATACATGCGGTCCAAAAAAATGATTACCGCACATTTTAAAAAGTACACAACAACAATTTCGTGAAATACAAAAGAACTGAAACTTTTCAGTCTTTTCTTCTCCATAGCACATTTATCAAACACAAAAAGACTAAAGTTTCTCCCAAATTTTCTTCCATGCTTCGCAATGCCTACAAACGCATCAACTAGCCTTGCCCTATCTCAGAACAAGTTTTTCTTTATCTGCTTTCGATCGTCCTCTCTACGCCTCTTGCAAGCCAACTAACCGCTCATGCATCTTCTCATTGCTTTCCATCTTTTGCTTTTCCAATTCATACTTTCTGTCCTCAACTTCTCGAAGCACTTTTGCCATTCCATCAATTGCACTGGATTTTCTCTTCTTACCACTAGAACCAACCTCTCTATTACCTGGGATAGATGCATTATTTGATGCCATCTCCACGTCTTTGCTAGTATCTATCACAAAAGGAGGTGTAATAGATGGTCTCCTCCCTTGGAAAGTATCTAAAAGATCATAAACTTGCTGCTCAAATATAATAGGAAGCTTAGAATCCTTTTTTTCAGCCTTTGTTAATGTGAAGTAAGGAGCTGCTCCACCGCTTCTCATAATCCTTGATGAGTTTATAATCCTGAGAACATTTTCCCATTTGGTACGACAATTGTCGTGGCTTCTATCCATGCCCTTACTAGTAAGATACTCGTAAACCTTTTTCCACTTGCTAGTCGCCGCTTTCAATCTGATCCCTTTTCTCAGCCACCTCATAAACTTCCCACTCATGCTTCTTAGCTTCCACCAATATCAGAATTTCATGCAAGGTCCAATTTCTGGACCTCGCACGTTTTCCCCCCCAGATGGGGGCTGAGTTTACAGTTACCTCTTCTTCGTTACTAGCCATTCCTCTGCTGCAGACATCGAATGGAAAAATGAACCTTGAACTCAACATGAAAATGCACTATCTATGGGTAAATAGGTTACAGTTTCTTACATTTTTGAACCTTTCCGAAGTTTCTCCCGAAATCTTGAATTCAAAAATGACCAGAAATTATCCATTAGGGTGCGTGAGTGAAGATACTATTGGAGCTGCTTTAACAATTGGAGCAGCTTTACATAAACATTAAATAGAGATGTATCATCATAAAGAAGCTTTCGCTTTGTATATAATGATTTAGAACATGATAACCAAATGGATTTCCAGGAAAAGTCTATTCAAATAGTGAGGTCAGATGACATGCTAATAAGTAAAATAATAAATAGTGTGAGAAGATCGAGGATTGGACCAATATGGATCATGGCCAAGGTAATCTTCTTCCAGCATACAAACTTGGTGAAAAGGAATTTTGTTCAGAAAAAGATGAGGAATAGCATATAAACTCGGTGGGAGGAAAAAAATGAGGAATTGCCTGTTGTTCAAGCAGGATAGGTTTGCACATACATATGGTTGCAGGACTGTGAAACATGCGGCCTCAGATGATAAATTCTGTAAAATTAAGGAGCTTCCACATAAAAAGCTCCCTACATACTGGAAAATAAGGCATTACTGGAAAAGCTCCCTACATTACTGGAAGCTCCCTACATTACATTACTACATTACTGGATAAACTGTAACTGAGCACTTGAGAGACCTGAGAGGAAATAGCCAAACAGGCTACAGAGAAGCGAGAAACAGAGAGTGATAGAAGCAATAAAAAAATATTCTAACCTGCTGATAGAGGCGACTCTACCGTGGTGAAGATATTTCGGTTCGGTCCGCGAAACGGAACTCTGCTGGAGACGATCGGGCCGCGTAAGGGAGCAGCGAGTCCGACGCCTTCGTCGGCATTAACGGTTCCTAACCGTGCTCCAGAGGTAGGGTTAAAATTAGAATAGACTTTGTTAAATTTGTTAACATAATGTTAGTGTTTAGTATAACCAAAAAGAGTGTGAATCGTGGTTAGAGTAAGATTTAACCTAACCGACGACGTTAAATTTTAACAAATTTAATTTTAACAGAATTCACTAACTAAGCTGGTGTGAACGTTGTTATAGTAAAAT
Source organism: Isoetes taiwanensis (assembly GCA_021234155.1). NCBI lineage: Eukaryota > Viridiplantae > Streptophyta > Lycopodiopsida > Isoetales > Isoetaceae > Isoetes > Isoetes taiwanensis. The sequence continues at coordinate 9,625,377 of JAJEKV010000041.1, forward strand.
TTTAAGATTTAACATAACATAATAGATGGTGTGAAAGTACCCTAATAAGAATAAGTTACTGTCCACATTATCTTAAAACTTATCGTTGGATCTCGACCAATGAGATCGAGAGTATGCCAAAAAATGCCTGGAATCATTAAATTACAACTTTTGTTTTGAGAACCCCGTAACATCATGATGTACTATATGTTACAATAAAAGGCTCCACCCGCCAACGCACCAGATCGCTCTTAGTCTCCATCTAATGGTCTGAGCCAACTGGTGGACGACCATACGAACGTGCACCATAACAAAGGGGGGTTTAGTCGATATCATATAATTTCAATAATTTTTATGTGTTGGTGTGTGTATTAGGTGTTGTACAAAAAAGCCTGTCCCTATGGGGAGAGAAACAACGGCCCATGCGGGGCTAAAACATAAGTGTCTATGTTAACTCCTATATTAAGGCCCTTTTTCCACACTAGTCGCAAAATATGGCTGTCATATACAATATACGATACCATTTGTGACTCCAGGGCTAAAAATGAGACACACAAATTTAAACTTACTTTTCCACTGCATGGTAATCATAAAATATGACACCACTAAAATACTAGTGGAAAAAGCATGAATTAGTTATTTTTAGTTATATATTCAAACAAGAATAGGTGTCTTATTTTATGGCGGGGGAAATCCCTTGGAATAAAATAAGACTCCATTTGGTATCCAAACCTATTCTGAACCTAAATAAGACATGTCTTATTTTTATAGTGGAAAAGTGATTTACTTTTAAGACACTAGGTGGCCAAACATCATTGGATAAAATATGTGACTTTTAGAGATAAGACTACCGTGGAAAAAGGGCTTAAGGGTTATGTGTATTGAAATAAATACAAAAGCAATTGTCAGTGAGCTACAATTATATGTGTAAAATGCCATAAAAGCTGTGTGTTTCCGCATCGAGGGGTTGCCCTTTTCGAAGACACACTATACTTATTTAAGAAATTGTGGACAAAAGCAAAAGCCTTGTCAGTTGTCCATGAACCCTAACCATAAACCCATCAGCCCTAAACCATTTAAACCTAAACTCAAAAGTGTATGTTACGGCACAAGCTTGGGGGCGTGGCTCAGAGGAAGGATTTGCAGAGACAAACACAGAGGCAAGGGTTTTTAGTTAAATATTTGGTAACTTTGATTGATTGTTAGAAGTCCTAAAGTTATAATCAAAATAAAGGAACTATTGAAATCTTAAAAAAAAAAAAAAAAGGCAACTGCCTGCTAAAAAAGGCTAAAGTCGCAGGAACCAAAACTTTAGTTGGACATATCTCCGCAACCAGAGCTCCGATTGAAGCGACCTTTAGCTCTTTGGAACCGGCTCGGAGTCTAGTTTCCGAATTGGGGCAGCATATTCCATAGTTCATCCGTATGAGAGAGTAATGGCCGAAAATGTGACAAGGGGTCACAGATCACTGCCATAGCGACACCACAGATCTGCAATTGCTTTTATGATGTGTGGCTACTTGGAGTAGCTAGATTAGTCTGGAAGTGCTTGCGGGTGATAAAAGCCTGATTGCTTTGTAGAATTTCTGATAATCTGTTGTTGTTGTTGTTGTGGAATTCCAGAGAATCCCAGAGAGGCTATCCAGCTGGTTAGCAGACTCTCAGAATTGGGAAGAAATTGAGCTTAGTCTTGTCGTGTTTGCAAATCAGAGCCCGATTGGGTGGAGAAGTTGTGCCGTAAGAGCTTGATCTGGAGTTTCCAGATTGTTTTGATTGACCGTGTTTGTAAGTTTTGCAGACAGGAAAGACCGTTTGTATCAATTGGTTATCAGAGCGTAAGCTGATCTTGTTAAAATAATCCTGTGTTAGGCCTTTGACACGTTTCAAGATTTTGTTTTAGCCAAATCGATGTTAGAAAGTTCTAGAGAGGTTAACCGGTTGGTTTAACAGACTCTCAGAGAAGGAAGAAAGAAATTGTTGTTGTTCTTAATGTAGGGGAATTAAGAAAGGACAAGATACGAAAAGGATTGTCCTGGGTAGTTGGAGTCTAGAAGATATGGAGCAAGAAAAGCATGTTTTGCAAATGATCAAAAAGATCCATCTCCAAGTTGACAAAGAGAAGGCAGAAGAAGCCTAAGAGATAAAGGGCGAATTCAGATTGGTCGTCTGAAAGATAAGTAAACTAAACAAGTTTATGTGTGCCTGTAATTGCTAGTTTGAGCATAGTTTTGATTTGAGTTAAGAAAAGAGTTTCTTTTTCCAATGAATGTTGCTCTAGAGTTTAGAAGGGGGGCAACGTGGATCGCAAAGACGTAAGCCAAACCCTTAGAATTGTTAAAGGGCGATGGTAAGTTTACCAAATTTAGGAGAAATCCTTTCAAAGCAGATAGTCAGGTGACTAGCTTGGAAAGAAAGGTGGTTATTCCAGCAAAGCGGATAGTCAGTTGACTAGCTTTGGGAAAGATTGTTATTTTCCCTAAGGCAGATGATCGAGGACGATCAGCCTTGGGAAGGGAAGGAATTGTTACGGCACGTTCAGAGGAAGGATTTGCAGAGACAAACACAGAGGCAAGGGTTTTTAGTTAAATATTTGGTAACTTTGATTGATTGTTAGAAGTCCTAAAGTTACAATCAAAATAAAGGAACTATTGAAATCTAAAAAAAAAAAGGCAACTGCCTGCTAAAAAAGGCTAAAGTCGCAGAGAGATCTATAAATAGAACCGAAACTTTAGTTGGACATATCTCTGCAACTAGAGCTCCGATTGAAGCGACCTTTAGCTCGTTGGAACCGGCTCGGAGTCTAGTTTTCGAATTAGGGTGGCATATTCTGTAGTTCATTTGTATGAGAGAGTAATAGCCAAAAACGTGACAAAGGGTCACAGATCACTGCCATAGCGACACCACAGATCTGCAATTGCTTTTATGATGTGTGGCTACTTGGAGTAGCTAGATTAGTCTGGAAGTGCTTGCGGGTGATAAAAGCCGGATTGCTTTGTAGAACTTCTGATAATCTTGTTGTGGAATTCCAGAGAATCCCAGATATCCAGCTTAGCAGACTCTCAGAATTGGGAAGAAATTGAGCTTAGTCTTGCCGTGTTTGCAAATCAGAGCCCGATTGGGTGGAGAAGTTGTGCCGTAAGAGCTTGATCTGGAGTTTCCAGGTTGTTTTGATTGACCGTGTTTGATAGTTTTGCAGACAGGAAAGACCATTTGTATCCGTGTAACCCTAAACCAGTGTTGTTGTGTCTTGATTTAGTAAATCTAATTTGATAATAAGACAAACCCATAGATCCAAACCTCCAAGATCGCTAGTAACAACCCTTGAAATTGTCCCTACATTCTTCACTGTGAAATATGGTCCATATTTGTTTGTGATAATGTTACGCACTAACCCCTCTAGTGCCAACCGACAAGCTAAAGGGGTGGATACTTATTGGGCCCTAACTTCTCCAAGATTTTATCCCATGCCCTACTATGTTCATAGAATTCCTTCCCTCCTAGACGATGCTTGCCCTCAAGCATGTGGCCGGCCCAAACCACGAGAGGAAACAGACACTCTCACCAACTGGGAATCGAACATGTGCTCTGATACCAATGTTACAAACCTCACAAGAGGCCAAGTATGGCTACCATGAACCCCATGAGTTTCCCACTCCTTGAGTCCCTTGGGCTTCCCACACCAAACTTGCGTTCATCCCTCAGATCCATAGTGCAATTCCCAATCGTTCCCAGAACGATTCTATCTGGTCTCCCTTCCTTGAGATCTACGATCTCTTATATACTATACCAACTCTAGTGCCATGCCGCCACACATGCCACTTGTCCTTCAAGCCTATAATCCTTAGATTTAATGGTCCTACATGACCTAGGGCCCAACATATGTATGTAACATACCTATATGACCTAGGGCCTAACATATGTACATAACATACCTTCCCATTCAAATCCTCGGTCCCCAAGAATCATGAAATATATGTATTTTGAAAACCCATTCCTTAGGTTACCTTGTGGTCATGGTTTCGTCCTCTAGTCCCTTTGAAAACTCGTTCCTTGGATCACTGTGTCATCGTAATTTCGTCCTCTAGTCCCTTAATATCACTAGCAGTGACTGTCAATCCTAGTGCGAGTCTCGACTTGAGAAACTCCATGCTCTTCAATCAGATCTTCGACACCATCTTCTCTGGGTACAGGAGCGCTATCGGCATTATGCCGATTTGCAAGCAGGAAGCTCCTACATTTCATGTTGGTGACCTTGTTTGGCTTCTTCATAGGGACCTCGGCCCTACCTCACATCCCTGCAAGAAGCTTGACTATCATCGCCTCAATCCTTACTGAATCACGACCCAGATCAACAATATGGCATTTTGGCTCGAGTTCCCTCCAGTTGTTCGTCTCCATCCAGTATTTCATGTTTTGCTATTGGAGCCCAGTTAATCCTTTCCCGGATCATGTTCCTCCGCTGCCACCACCAGTGGAAATTGATGATTATGAGGAGTTAGAGGTTTGAGAGATTTTGGACTTCAAGTCTGCGTCGATGATTGTATTACTTTGTCGATTGGGAAGGTTACTCACCAAGAGATAGAACCTGGGAGCCTGTCGAGAATCTGACTAATGCTCCTGATAAAATTGCGGAGTTTCACCGACGTTACCCGGATAAGCCAAGTTCGAGTACCCTGGCTCTGGCTCCAGCTCCAAGGACTCATCATTGTCGGAGGGGGATGGCATGGTGTGACGACCATATGGATATCCATGTCAAATGAGTATTCTACTCAGATGTAAGGGATTGTCGTCACACGGATGCAAAAAAATAATTGCATAAGGCAGGGTTTGAACTCGTAGCCTTCTAGCTGCAAGTCATCCACCTTTGCCAAGTGCGCTTCTGATACTTCTTAAAAAGATTCCCTCACATCTTCTTTGCTAGTCTTAAGCCTTCTAGGTATCTCTCTCATATTCTTGCTTGCCGGGCCATTGTATTTTGCTTCTTCAGCATATATCAGATTCTTTGTCAATCTTGACATATTTCTTTTGCATTTCTTGCGCATTCTTCGTGTATTTTCTTTGTTTTTGCATACGTTCATGACAGTAGCCTGCTAAACCAAGGAAGCTCCTCACATCGTGGATGTTCTTTGGGGTCGGCCATTCCACTATCACTTGGATCTTTGCTGGATCAGTTGAAATATCCTTCGGTGAGATGATATGTCTCGAATACACTACTCTGCTTGTTACAGAATGGCACTTAGACATCTTACCATAGAGTTTATGCCTTCTCAACTTCGTGAGAATTCTTCTCAAATGTAGGACATGCTCTTCCAAAATTCGGCTATAGACCAAGATATTATCGAAGAAGACAATTACAAAGTCATTGAGGAACTCACAAAATACATCGTTCATAAGCCTCATGAATGTTGCTAGGACATTGGTCAATCCAAAAGGCATTACCTAAATTCACAGTGCCCACATCTTATTCTGAAAACCATCTTATGAACATTTTCCTCCATTCGAATCTGATAACCTGATCTTAAGTCGACTTGGAGTTGATCCATCAGGTCATCTGCTCTAGGTTACATATCCTTAATGATGCGCTTATTCTATTGACGATAGTCAATGCACATCCGTAGGCTCTCATCTTTATTTTTAACAAAAGGGAAGACACTAGGTCTAATGAACCCTAAATCTAGAAGCTCTTGGAGTTGCTTCTTCAACTCGCCAATTCATAGGTGCTCATCCTGTATGGCGCCTTACTTGCTAGCTTGGTGCCTGGTTTAAGTGCAATCTTCCACTCTACTCCTTTATAAGGCAAAAGTTTCTTAATTTCCTCGGGAAACAAACCATGGAACTCCTTAATAAGCCACGTAACTTGCTTGGGCAGCTTATTCAGGGTCTCAATTTTGGTGTTGCCTTTGGTGTCGGGGTCCATCGTTTTCAATCTGAAAATATATGTTATCTCATCTCTTTGTATGTTCTTAAGCAACTTTTTACTTGACATGCATTGCATTTATTAAAATTTGCTTCTTACCTTGGACTTCTATCTTTTTTTCCATTTGAAGCAATTAGAATGAGTCTCCTCTTCCCACAATCAATCAATGCTCCTGCTAGAATAAGGTATTCCATCCCAACTATAAGGTTATAATGGTCTATATTCATCAATTCTATGCCTAAACCCACAGAGATTCTTAGCAATTCTATGTCGAGGTTCAACCTCTTGCTGTCTCTGTGGCAAATAGTGTCGCTTGCCATTAGCACTAGTCGTAGCTTTGACTTCAAAGTCCTACCCTTAATTAACTCCACTAGCCTGAGAGAGGCAAAATTGTGGGTGTTTCCTGACATGATTTCTCTTTGTGCTAGAACTTATGATATTATCTGGTCTGTATTTTTATGTTAGTTGTTGCTTAAAAACAAGAATACCGCTTAAATTTAAGGATGCTTCTTCCAGGCTATCCGCTATTAAGAGTGCCATCTAGTGTTGCTGGGTTTCTTAAGAATATAAAGACTCTATCTCTAAAAAATCTGTACAAATGTTGGTTTACATACATGATAGAAATTAGGTAGACTTAACTCTGTGCGTTGTGAAGCTAGAATCCAGATCATAGAGGCAGAAAATGAATAAAAGCTTATAGTAGGGATTGCACAGAGAGTTTGCTTGTAAGAATAAGCCTAATATTAAGTGGTTTGAACTGCTCAATTTAAGTTTGCGGTGTTTCAAGATTTTTTGCGTGTTTCAAGATTTGCAAATAAGCTTTGAGGCACAATTTAAAACAAAGTAGCACGTTGAAAACATTTTCAAAATTGTTAAAAGATATAGGTATTTGTCATACCACTTTGAATGGTTCAGTAGCAATTTCGTGAGTCTTACCTCTGTGCTATCTACAAAAAGGTAACAGGTGGAAATCGGTGGTCTACAGCTAGATGAATCCCTGTAAATATAGACTTATCATCACAGAACTACAGTGAATATCTGCTACAGTGTTCTCAGCAATGCCAATGCTACATTACTGGAGGCGTTTCAATGTCATTGGGTTGAAAACGAAGTTGAAAACGGAGTTTTGGTCATTCCTATCTATTAGTTCCTATCTATTAGGAAAACATTGTGCTTTAGACAATATCTTCTATCTTGAATGAGCTCCCACGAATTTATCACATGCCGAATAGTATAGCTAGAGAGAAAGGATGCCGTTGCATTCATCCAGCATGATCCACATGTTAAAGATTGGTATTGTCTTATATTTCTAACTTAATGAAGAGTTCGAATGCAAACTCAATGCAAATAAAGTTAAAAAAAGAGTTCGAATGCTGAATGCAAAGAAAGTTAAAAAAAGTCCATGCCTTGCCGTCGTTTACTAGAGAAGAAAGAAATGGGAATAGCTCGTCGTGGTCCCGCCTATTGATTTTTTATTTTCATTGGTTCTATAACATTCAATAGGACTAAGGGTCCATGGCAATAAATACATGAGCATCACAAAATCCTCCATTATTATGTAAGCTTAAAATGTTTTTCGTCTTCAATCATGAGGTAACTATCATTAGGTGGTTCCTTCATAGCCAAATTATTTGGATTATTATTGAGCTAGGCTAGACCATTATGTATTTGTTATGCAAGTATGCTTGCATTTATAGGTGTTCAACTTGAAATCTTAGAATACATTCTATTGACAATGGCATCCCATCTTAATATTTTATGAAAGACGCCAATTAATTTATTAAGACTCGAGATGTTTGTTAAGTTGTGAGCATCGTCCCTCACTAACTTGTAATATAATCTACCTAGGTTGTTAGCATTGGTGCATGTTGGACATAATTCGTTTGTAGGAAAAAGCAATGCATCTGGACATCAACGATGAAATACCATGCCAAAATATTGTCTTGCCACAACATTCACAAACTATCTTATGGTATACAATGTGCCTTTGCCTTTTGCATCGAAATACAATATCCCTATTATTTGATTCATTTTGGTGCATTTATTTGGATTGCTATTTTTGGTCAAGGATTAAAAAAGTTGTGAGTTGTGGTGTAGTTGGTTGTATTCTATAATCCTTTTATTTTGTGTAGCTATCAAACCAAGTCCGGCAAAGAAGCAAATCTCACAATAGTAACATGTAACCTCTCGGCCTATTGACAGATACTTCTACACGTTTTCCTTTGTTGGGCACAACCTCTAGCTAACACAATTTTCCATTTGCTATTTTTTTCCCAAGCATATCTTATTCCTTGGGAATACTTGTTCCATGTTCGCACGACGCACAAAGTGAAGTTCATGTTCCAATTGTGGACGCCCCGCATGGCTCGTCCCTACCAAATTTTCTAGGCATGTCCATGATGCCTAGATGCATGCACAGTTTATTGAAGAGATTCTCAATAAATACTCATTAGAGCTAAGCATTGCAAATGCATCATGTGCTCATGTATGTTGACTCTAACTTTCAAGCATCTGCTGTGAATGCTAGAAGATTCGCCTCATGGATTATAGAATTTCTTCAAATTTTTTAGACTTTCGCCAAATTGGCTATTGTCATTTGACAAATATTCGCCCAAAAAAGTTCATATCCAAAGGCTAAAAAAAAATTAGACACAACACTACTCAAATGGTCTACAAAAACATGTTGAACCACTTGTGGTTCAACAGACCTCTTGGTATTTTAAGGGATGTATCTTTTATAATTGGTGATATGCAATTTCATCAAGACTTTGTGGTTTTAGATACTCAATCCAAGGGTATAGATTACCAATTATTATTGGGAAGACCTTGGTTAAGGGCTGCAAAAGTAGTCCATGATTAGTCTTCAGATACTTTGACTTTGTCAAAACAGGGACTTGTCACTAAGATCGATTTATCAACTGGTGCAACAACTATTTTACAAGATGAACAGATATTCTTTGATGAAGAAGAAGAAGAAGGTATTTATGATGAATATGAAGAAGAAGAGGATTTCTACAATATTTATGCAGAAATAGACACCCAACATTGCTTTATGGTTGAGGTAGATATTGAGTATCCCAAACACTTTTCTGAAACACAAAATGGACAATCTAATTTGCAACCTAGACCTGCTCATACCATGGAGAATGGCTCTGTAATTCCTTATTTAGGAACACCACAATTACAAGAGATTAATTTGGAAAACAATCAAGAGGAAAAACTTGTACGAGTAGGTGCGAATATACCACCTCCCATACTCCTTCAAGCCATTGCGCTATTACAGGAATTTAGAGATATTTTTGCTTGGAGTTATGCGGATTTGCGTGGAATAGATCCACAAATTTCTCAAATGAGAATACCTTTAGTACCCAATGCTAACCCTGTTTACCAAAGGTGTTATAGATTGAATCCCAATTATGCACTTAACATTAAAAATGAAATTGAAAGCTTACTACAAGCTGGATTTATATTTGAAGTAAATAACAGTGAATGGGTATCTCCCATAGTAATTGTTAAAAAGAAAAATGGAAAGTTACGAGTTTGCGTGGACTTCCATAAACTCAATGAAGTTACGGAAAAGGATCATTTTCCATTACCTTTTACCGATCAAGTGCTTGAAAATGTAGCTGGACATGAATGTTACTCATTCATGGATGGTTTCAGCGGGTATAGCCAGATTAGAATTCATCCAGACGACCAAATCAAGTCTACTTTTATTACACCGTTTGGTACATTTGCTTATAGAGTAATGCCCTTCGGGCTTACCAATGCACCAGACATTTTTCAAAGAGCCATGCTCCAAATATTCAAAGGATACATAGGTGATTTCATGGAAGTATTCTTGGATGACTTTACAGTGTTTAGTAGCTGGTTTGATCACCTACGTAAGTTACAAAATGTTTTGAAAGATGTCGTAACTATGGGGTATCATTAAACCTGACAAATGTATTTTCTTAGTTGATCATAGAATGCTCTTGGGGCATATTGTTTGTAAAGAAGGCATGCTTACAGATCCGATCCAGACAAAGTCAAAGTCATACTTGAAATGCCCCTTCCCAATAATGTAACTCAATTAAAGAGATTTCTTGGAAAAATAAATTATTACAGAAAATTTGTCAATGGGACTGCTGAGATTGCAACTCCCTTCAATAAGCTCACTAGTGGCTAATTTGTTTTTCAATGGACAAAAGAATGTGATAATGCATTCAACAAGTTAAAGACTCTTTTAGCTACTGCACCTATACTAATTGCACCTGACTGTAACAAAGAGTTCCATGTGCATACTGATGCATCTAAGACTGCAGTAGGTGTGGTGCTATCTCAGCAACAAGATTCTAATCGTGATCAGCCCATTCATTATGCAAGTAAGCAACTAAATAAAGCAGAGAAAAACTATTCAACAACTGAGAGAGAAGCTTTAACTATGGTCTTTGCTGTACAAAAGTTTCGGCATTATCTTTTGGGAAATCAATTTACCTTTTATGTGGATGACCAAGCATTATTGTATCTAATTAATAAACCTTGTGTGAACGGTCGAATTACAAGGTGGCTCCTTGTTTTACAAGAATTCAATTTCAAAATGGTACTTAAGCCAGGATCTGCGCATCTTTCTAGAATATCGAATGGAGAACCACCCAGTGGGATTCAAGATGATCTACCGGATGTAAAATTGTTTCATGTTAATGCCATTCCGCCTTGGTATGTGGGCATTGCAGAGTACCTTACGTCCGAAAAATTCCCAGATAATATGGACATCGTACAAAAACGAGAATTTCTCAAAAGAATTTCACCTTATACCTTAATTTCGGGTCAATTATATAAGAAAGGCAAGGATTATGTCCTCTGCCGATGTGTTTTACCACACGAGACCCATGAGTTGATCAATGAAGCCCACCAAGGTATAAGTGGTGGACACTTCTCCTCTGAATTAACAGCAAGAAAAATCTTACAAGCTGGGCTCTGGTGGCCCACACTATTCAAAGATTCTTATTTAGCTGCTAAAACATGTGATATTTGCCAAAGGCTAGGGAAACCTAGTCAAAGAAACTATATGCCTTTAAATCCAATAATGCCCCCTGACCCATTTGAAAAATGGGGTATGGATTTTATGGGTTCAATTTCTCCACCTGTTGTACAAACAAGAGCACAATATATCCTTGTTTTAACTGATTATCATACTAAATGGGCTGAAGCCCGCGCATTAAAAGATAATATGGCTAGAAGTGTAGCTAAAGTACTTTATCAACAAGTAATTACTCGTTTTGGATGCCCCATTGAGTTGGTAAGTGATAGAGGTCACTTTATTAATGAAACTATACAACATCTGACTCGAGATTTCTTAATTTCTCATAAGAGATCCACGCCGTATTATCCACGAGCTAACGCCAAGCCGAAGTCTATGAACAAAACTCTTATTACAATCCTAAAAAAAATTTGTGATACCTCTAGAACTGATTGGGAAAACAAACTTCCCACAGTATTATGGGCTTATCGAACAACATTTAAAGTTGCTACAGGTCATACACCATTTCAGTTAGCTTATGGTACAGAGGCAATAATGCCTTTTGAATTCATAGTACCATCATTAAGAATAGCTATCCAGCATAGATTGGGAGATATTAAATCTTTAGAGGATAGACTATTCAAATTAGAAGCTTTGAATGAAACACGTCAAAAGGCAATGTGGTCTCAACAGATTGCAAAGGATAGAAGGAAAGCTTGGGAAGATAGGAGACAAAAATTTCAAAAATTTTCTGAAGGACAAAAGGCTTTGTTATATGATTCTCGTTACCAAAAACACCCTGGGAAGCTTAAAGTGAGATGGCTTGGACCATTTGTAATCCAAAAGCTGTACCCAAATGGTTCTGTCCAATTGAAGGACTTACAAGGAAAGCTATTTCCAACATTGGTTAATGGATCAAGATTAAAGAAATATGAAGAAAAACCTCTTATATCGGTCAACATGACAATTCCAGTATTTAAGTCATCTCTGCCACCTCGAAAAACTTATTTCACTGTTTGCCTTTGGAGACCACTTGAATATCTTCTGGACAGTATTTTGGCAAGCAACTTAATAGGGCAAAGCTACAAAACTCCATTTTGAGGCTTATGTTTTCAGCTGTACCAAAAGGAAATATTATCAATTGGTGGAATAATAAATAGGTTCAGTTAATAGAATCTTCTCAATTCATGGAGATAATGTATTCTTTAGGGTTTTGGCCACCTAATAAGATTCTAATGTGCATATCTCAAGGTAGGGAACGCTCAAAGAGAGCAAAGTATTTTGTTGGAAAGTTTCATGGCGAACAAAATAAAGCAAGATATCTTATGAATGAAAGGAAACAGATTTAAGACTTATTTTGTCCCACCCAATTCATATTACATTCCTAGAAAGGACTTGCGAGCTTTGCACCGCTTAGATTCACAAACCATACAATTGTTAGATAGAGTCGATTACTTTCATTTATGCAAATCAAAGTTCCATCATATCACAAAACAAGTTTGTGAATTGCTTTTACATTATGATCCAAAACTAAATCTACATTTACTACAAGAACAAGTCTATTTCACATTTCTCCGTAGTTAATTACAAAAGCTCTCAAATTACCCGATGCTCAAAATATTTTTATTTCAAAGACAATATTGTTCTATCCGAATATGGTATTGTTGAAACAGATAGAGAAATTAATTCTGAGAATATCAGATTGCCATATAAATTAATTCTCCAATGTTTATCAGATAGACTAGTACCACAGAATGTTTATCCTCAATCAAAACGATGGATTTCTTATATTTTAAGAGCAATTGATGGCATGCATATTCCTTTGGGCCTCACTTATACATGCGTAATTGATTCATCAATTGCTATATAATCGTAAAACATTTCATGCATCTATTTGATGTTACATGTTCAGCTAATCATGGATTATCTTGCTCTTCAACAGGAACAATTTATTGAAGTCAATGAAGTTAATGACGAGGACAATGGTACTGAAAATGTTTTCCATATCGAACCTGTTCCGAGATCAATTCAACCAACTAATTTGATGGACAAAACAAATCAATTCTTTGATGCTCAACACAAATTTTTGCAAGAAATCATGAAAGATAAAGACACAATGATTTCTGATTTGCAGCAGCAGAATGTAATTTTACAGGACCGTGTGTCAGATATGGAGATTGAAATGCATCAAAAGAAAGATGAATTCGAACAGCTTTCTAGCAAGTGTGCAACTATGCAAATTACTTTAAACAAGAATGCTCTTACAATACAACAATCTGATAAGCAGAAAGCTCAATTTCGTGAAAAATTCAATCTCATGCTCCAAAATCTTTCTGCGGTAAGAACTCAGACCAATAAGTTATAAGAACAACTCCAATTCTTGCAAACAAATAAGTCAATGGCAGATACAATAATGCCTTCTTCAGATGATCTCTTGGGCCTTAATCCTTATAAATCTGCTTCAAATGACATTTGGAGAAAAACCTATCTCAATGATCCTAACATTGCCAATAATTACTTTAGTGCACCTGATGTAATGAAAGCAGACTTCAATTTTGATCCAAGATACAAAAAAAGAAACCCATGGGATCAAATTGATATGAAAACTAATTGGGTAGTAATTCCTGGAGAAGATTGGTCTAGCACCAAAAATATACTTCAAAACTTGAATACCTTTTATTAATCAAGCTATGCATAGCCCCCCCATCCAAATTGTTTATCAACAAGCTAAGTATTGTAAGCTACTAAAACCGATTATCCCATCACATAGCCGTGCTAAAAATACTCTTATCAATATTAATCCAAACCAAACATGTAAAAAGACCATGATGGATACCGTGATTATTCTTTAAAGCAAATCATTTACCAGCCTATTCACATGGCATTATTTGAAAAGATGGTGGAACCGGTTTTCTTATAAAGCTTCACCAAAGATATTATGATGTCAAACTTGCAAAATGAAGGCAAAAGAAAAAACAACAAATTTACATTTTTATCAAAATTACAAGCACATTCATTTTGCTAAAGAGAGTGTGGAGCACTTTGCTAAAGAGAGTGTGGAGCGCGTGCCCCACATTAAAGGGGGGAATAATCATGATAATGAGGACGATGAAAACGAGATTAACTTGACTTTTGATGAAGATCTCAAAGATGCAAGTGACACCGAAGTTGAGGATTACGACGGGCACTTTAAACGCAAAAGAAGACATGAAGTCAGTAGCAGTACCATGCAGTTCTAGTGAAGACCTAAGAAGACGCTATATAATTGTCAAAATTGTTATTATGTTGTAGTAGAACCTTAAATTGTAGTAGAATATAAAATAATGGCTCTTTATGCCTTAGACCATTAGGAAATGACATGGAAAGATATGAAAAGACATCTTGTGGAAAGCTATTAAAAGGGCTCACGTTTGATTGCGTTTTTGAATAGAAAGTGCCTTTTGGATATAACTTCTTAACATGAGAATGTCTCTTGCTTTTGTTGTACTTCAATTAAATTTGAAAGGAAAAAGCATTCGTATCTTAATATGTCTCAACAAATAATGAACCAATATTGCTCAAACAAGGAAACGTCATTTTAGGGCAGCGTTGCATTTGCTATTTTTTCTCCAAGCATATCTTATTCCTTGGGAATACTTGTTCCATGTTCGCACGATGACAAAGTGAAGTTCATGTTCCACCCGTGACGCCCCGCATGGCTCGGCCCTACCAGCTTTCTAGGCATGTCCATGATGCCTAGATGCATGCAATGCTTATTGAAGAGATTCTCAATAAATACTCATTAGAGCTAAGCATTGCAAATGCATCATGTGCTCATGTATGTTGACTCTAACTTTCAAGCATCTGCTGTGAATGCTAGAAGATTCGCCTCATGGATTATAGAATTTCTTCAAATTTTTTAGACTTTCGCCAAATTGGCTATTGTCATTTGACAAATATTCGCCCAAAAAAGTTCATATCCAAAGGCTAAAAAAAAATTAGACACAACACTAGTTTCCTGTGTCAACGAGGATGATAGTCTGCTTGCTAGCTATCTTCCTGATTTTCTGCATTCTCAAACTCCACTGCAGCAAAAATGCGATACTCATCTTCAATAAAATCTCGTGGGGGATGTCGTCCCCTCGCCATAGAGTCTCCCATCCCATGTCCAACATAGATGATCAAGGCCACAATAATCCGCATTCATGGGTTCTATGCCCAGATGGAAGGACCTAAAGCATAGCCTTTTCTTTATGTACTCTGCCGTGATTTCTCCTTTAGTATGGACTTCAATGTCCGCCTCACTAGCTTTGCTGGGGCCCCCACTCTGATCTTTAAAAGTTATCTGCTTCTTTCCTTTTTGCCTACTATAGCCCTCACTATTGTAGTTGCTTTTGGTTGGCCCTGAACTAGCTGGGCTCAGACTATAAGCTCCCCGTGATTCTTGCCTTTTTCATAAATCCCTTTGTTTTTGAACCGGAGTTACTAGACTTGATGGGACTTCCAAGTTAAGTGCTTTATCTTCCACCTCTGCCATGGAGTGCGGGGTTATTGTTGGCATGAGCTTCTTAATATTTTCATTGAGCCCCTCAATGTAGCATTCACTTGCCCGCTTTTCATCGATCTCTGGCACGTAGAGCTATAAGCGCATGAACTCCTCGGTATAAAATGTGACTGACCCACTGCCCTGCACTAGCCTATAGAAGGTTTGCACCATCTGGCACCGGTGGGACCTTGGCACATAGTGATCCTTGAAGGCTTTCACAAACTTTTTGAATCGCAGAATTATTACTACTCAAGCCGGGAGCATGAGGTACCCTTTTCACCACATGCATGCACGACACTTAAGGTTTGAAGTAGCTACTCTCCCCTTGTCTTTATCCTTCATCCAATAAGCATTGATGTACTCTTTCATCTCATCAGACCATGCTTTTGCTTATATGCTCGACCTTTTTGTCTCGAGAACTGTTCCAATTTCCTAGCCTTCCATACATTACTCATGTTGAGTCTACTTTCTTATGGTAATATGGGCCCTTACTAGCCTTGGCCTTAGCCTCGCCCCCGGCCTCTATTAGCAGTGGGGGGCTATTGTTCCATCTTCCTTCTCTGACTCAACTTCCTCTTCATTCTCTGTTTTAGATTCTGCCTCTGTCTTTGATGATTCAGAGCTAGACCCTGAGCTAGATGACTTAATGCCTCCTTTTCCTTGCTTTCTCTTTACCCTTTGTAGATGGGAGCAATAGTTGTTCCATTGATTCTTGCACTACTTCGGCGTTAACGTTCCTTGGTGGTGGTGGAGGAACTCCTACTGTGAGCAGTTGTCGTAACTCGTAGATTTTTAACCTTATCTGAGTCATCTTCTATTCCGGACTTTGCAGGACGGGGTCTAGAAACAAAATCTTGGATGCCAATCCGCTCCTTGAGATTGATTAGTGTGTAGCACTCTGTTATATCCATGTGTCCTTGCTGTATACATTGCATTATATCAACTTATTATGAGCTTGTTTGTTATATAGTGTTTAGTTGTTGCCAATAATGATATCATCAAACATTTTACAATATAAAATAAGTCATATTTCATTTCATATATATACAAGTGGTTGTATTACGGAGGGCCTGTAAGAAGTTGAATGTATATGTTTTGAGGATTGTAGACAAATGATATATATGAGGCATCATCGTTAAGGTCCATGAGATTGCGTGCAAAGAACCTGCAAGAATCTAAGCAGATAAAAGTTTCCAGTGATGTAAGGATTGAACCGCTTACTCGATAGCCAGACAATGTTCATGAAACGACTCCAAGACCTGAGGCCGATTCACCTGTTCTTTTAGCCATCTACCATGTGAAGCCCCTGTCTGGCTCCAGTCCAGGTTGGCAAATTTCCAATCCATGTTTATTCACAAGTTCTATGTATCTGTATTCCATAAGGATCTGATGAAAATCCATCAAAAGTCATTATACCATGTTCATACTATGACGGACAATGTGAAGCCGAACATGCAAAACATACTTAGTGTCAAAGATTTTTGTAGATTCTTAGGATTCACCTAGATGAGGGACTGCATGAAGCCGACCCTTAAAAACACACCCAATGTGAAAGATTCCCCTTAGATTCTTAAGATTCTACAAAGATTCCCCTAGATTTCTG